>CM030365.1:198575362-199023878 GCA_017893485.1 Hemerocallis citrina
GGTTGTGTTAGTTTGATTGTTGTTGTTGTTGTTGTCACTTCTGACTGATTGTTGTTGTTGTTGTGGATTCTCCATGTGAAAGTGATTGTTGTTGTTGTTGTGAAACTGATTGAGTAGTTGTAATGGTGAAAACGAGATTGTTGTGGTTGTGGAGAAGTTGTAATGGTGAAAGTGAGGTTGTTGTGGTTGTGGAGAAGTTGTAATGGTGAAAGTGAGATTGTTGTGGTTGTGGAGATGTCTCGAGAAGTTGTAATGGTGAAAGTGAGATTGTTGTGGTTGTGAGAGTGATTGAATGTGAAAGTGATTTTGTAAAGGGGAAGTGCTCAAATAGAAATTGTAATGGTGAAATTTAAATATAGACTCGGTCTTTGAAAGACCGAGTTTGGTATTAACATACATGGTCTTTCAAAGACCGAGTCTTGTGCCTGTAAGTTTGTTTCAATTAAACTCAAGACACGGTCTTTCAAAGACCATTCTAATTTTAACTAGACTCGATCTTTGGAAGACCGAGTCTTGAAGCTGATTGCAAAATTTAGCTTACAAACGCAAGACTCGGTCTTTCAAAGACCGAGTCTAGTTATAATTAGAACGGTCTTTGAAAGACCGAGTCTTGAGTTCACAATTTTCCAGAGACCAAGATGTTCTCTGGAATTGACTGAACACCACAGTCGGTCTTCCAAAGACCATTCATAATATAACTAGACTCGGTCTTTGAAAGACCGAGTCTTCAATCTGTGAAATTTTTTTCAATTGGATTGAAAGCTCGGTCTTTCAAAGACCGAGTCTAGTTATATTGAAAATGGTCTTTGGAAGACCGACTGTGGTGTTCACTCAATTTCAGAGAACATCTTGGTCTCTGGAAAATTGTGAACTCAAGACTCGGTCTTTCAAAGACCGTTCTAATTTTAACTAGACTCGGTCTTTGAAAGACCGAGTCTTGCGTCTGTAAGCTAAATTTTGCAATCTGCTTCAAGACTCGGTCTTCCAAAGACGGAGTCTAGTTAAAATTAGAACGGTCTTTGAAAGACCGAGTCTTAAGCCTGTACATTTTTTTTCACAAAAACTTGTAGACTGCTGGATTCCAATATACTTGAAACTTATTGATTCCAAAATACTCCCTAGTCTAATATTTGAATAAATAAATTTTAAAGCTCATTCAATCATTCATTTTCCACATTAAAACACATCCAAACAGAGTATTTAGTTCAATATAAATATTACAAACACACTAAAAAGCACATAATCAAATTAAATGTTTTGAGATGTTCTGTTAGTACATCGACGCTTGTTGTGTCCTTCCAAACCACAACTTGAACATTTCATCCCCGAACCCCTGCTAGAACTATCTCTCACATCCATGTCGTTGCGTAATCTCGTGGATTTAGGCCGGCCTTTCCGTGAACGTCGCAAACTAGCATCCGGTACGAGTCGTGGACCGTCAATAGTAGGCCAATACGCTTGATCTAGAATAGAATTAAACACAGGAGCCCAAGTTTGTGCTAATGACGTGACAAGGTAAAATTTATCAACAAAAGGCTTGTGATCGATTGCACGATATGCACAAGCTGCCAGTACATGAGAACATGGAATATGATATAGATAAAATTTCATACATGTGCATGTTTTCGTACCCAAGTTCACAGTGTGCAAGTTCCCACCCTTCCTATCTCCATTTACCATGCGTATACCCGTTCTCACGGAAATAACTCCAGGCTGATGATGAAACATTGTAACCTCATGTCCCTTTGCTCTCTTACAGCGACTATCGATCAAATCATGTACACTTCTGGCAAAAATCATCCCTTCAGATAAAAGCTTACTAGCTTCCTACCGACGAGTAGTGAAGTAAGAGTTGAGACGATAGAAGATCGTCTCAACTATCGCAGTTACTGGTAAACTGCGTACTACTTTCAATACTGAATTGAAGACTTCTGACAGATTCGTAGTCATTATGCCGTATCTTCGGCCTTCATCTGCATAAAGTGCCCATTTCTCAACGGGCTTCTCTTTCAACCAATTAGCCGCCTCCACATTGACGGTTTCAAGTTCAGCGAGTTTAGCCATGAACTTTTTGGGTTGGTTTTGACAAGTTATAATTTTGGCCTTTTTCCGCAATGCCTTGCTACCAAATTTACTAAAAAAAATTGTGGCAAAATGACGTATACAATAATGATGAAATGCATTTGGTTCGTTCCAAGCTCTATTTTGCAAATCCATAGCAGACAATATACGAGCATGACGATCCGAGATAACACACAACTCAGTGCGATCGGTGATATAATACCGAATGCAACTCATGAACCATGTCCACGTATTTATACTCTCTCCATCAACCAATGCAAATGCAAATGGAAATAAGCAACCATTCGCATCCGTGGAAACAACAATTAGCAAACAACCCTTATACTTACCGTACAAGTGAGTACCATCGACACTAATAACGGGTCTGCAAGACTTGAAACCTTCAATCGAAGGACCAAATGCCCAAAATACTCCCTTGAATGTTTCCTCACTAGGACTAGACTCATACTTATCCCAGTGGACAACGGTTCTTGGATTTGCTGCTTGAATTGCTGTTAGTAGAAAAGGCAACTTCGTGTATGCTTCTTCGAAGGGACCGAACAACCTCTCAACTGCCTTTTGTTTTGCAATCCAAGCTTTCTTATATGAAATCTGATAATTATATTGTATTTTCACAATATCAATAATTGCCCGCGGTGATAAACCAATATCCTTCTTCACCACACCCACAATAAAATTACAAACAAGGTTAGCATCAATTTTATAGTGGTCTTGATTCAACGTGAGATTCGTACAAGTATGAGGCCCAACTATCTTCTTCACCACAAAATTTGTCCCCCCCTTTTGGAACAATTGCTTGTAATCTCCAAGGGCATCCACCATCACTTACTCCTGGGGGACCTTGCACGATCTCCTCAATTGTACGTTTTCTAGGTGCCATTTTGCATTTAACAGTGTACAGTGATGGTGAAGATTTCAATGTGAAAAATTCACGATGTTTCTTGATAGAATACACCTTGACAGCTTGCTGAATAGACTCTTTACTTACAAACTCCCGTCCAACGTACAATTCGTTTACATTGGATGAACCAGACGACTCTTGTAGAACTGGGTGTACTCTAGCACCTTGAGCCATCTCCTCCGTAACATGAGCGTTAACATTAGCATAGCTATCAGTAGCTCTCACTTCGTTAGAACTGTTGTTCGTAGGATTTACATTTGCTACATCATCATCTTCGTCTCCATCATCATTTTCTACACTATCATCATCGTCTGTTTCTTCCTCTTCTTCATCATCGTCTAATAAGCTGTTGTTAACCACTGCATTTTGAAAGAGTTCAAATACACTGTCATTTGGAACATAGTCAGGAACCGGGCTAGGTTGGCATGGCAACTCAACATCTGTAGAATCCGGGTTTGTTGTATTTGTGAAGGTGTTTTCTTGTGAGGACACTGGATTTGGTTGTGAAGATTGAGCGGGGTTAGACCTCATCTGCTGTGTAGGTACTACCCTTATGAAGCTTGAACTAGGAATATCATGTGGCTGAGCATTCAAAATTTGAATTTGCTGAATATATAACTCTAATGCAGACCAAGTACAATTGGGATCAAATGTCCTAGCAATCATTGACTTCAGCGCATTATTAGTAGATACGGGTTCTGTCATAAAATACTGACCATCTCCTCTACCTGCTGCTTATCGAGATAAAATTTTTACATTCCATTGATTCCTATCCCAATTAGTAACTTCATAAATTTTCTTAACTACTTCTGCAAATGTAATGGTACGAGGTACCCAAACTATTTCCGGATCCAACACACTATAGCAACTACCAATCTTTGGATCACGAATTATTTCACCACCAAAGTATAACCAAATAGGAATCTCGAGATCCATACCTACGTATATTTATACGAATATGCGAGTTATTATCTAACCACAAACAAAATCTATAAAAAAGGTAGAAAATTATAGGCCAATATTCATCATACCTTCACAAGCTTCAAGGATAGAGTCGTAGATATTTGGGTAAAAGAGTTGAAGTTGTTATCCTCTTCAAATTTAGCAAAATTCCAAAATATGGATCTTTCAAAAGATGGGTTTAGGGTTTTTATAGTGGAAGGTGAGAGGGTTAGGAAAGAATTGGTAAATATATTTAGATTGATATGAGATTTTGTGGGTAGGAGGTTGCCCTAGATTGAGGGAGATGAGTTAGAGAAGATAGAATAGAGTAAATTAGAGGGAGAGAAAGGAAGAAGAAAGAAGAGATCTGCAATTAAAACCCCCCAATCTAAGACTCGAGTCTAGTTATAAGACGCGCGATCTTTCAAAGACCGAGTCTTGTTCTTCAATTTTTCGAAGTTCAAGACTCGGTCTTTGAAAGACCGCGCGTCTTATAACTAGACTCGGTCTTTCAAAGACCAAGTGGGATGGTTTAGGAATAAAAAAAAAGTAGGGCGGTTTGGAAAAAGCTTTCAAAAAGTGGGGCAGTTTGGGAAAAAATTCCATAAAATATCACCAAACATCACAAACTCCACTTGAACCCACTTTTGCAGCCCTCACCATCGCCGCCTTAGACCTCACTTTTGCACTATTCTCGATGAGTTCACCTCCTAGCTCTTGCCTCCTGCCTCCTGCCTCCTGACACCATCAACTTCAGCCCAAACCTCAATCTCAATCCCAACTATCCCTAAATTCCTCCACCTAATATGAGGGAGTTGACATAAAGAGGAGTAGAACAAGAAGAACGATATATTCAAAATCCCAAACCCCATCTTCATCTATCGCACAATTGGGTTTGTTTAGCGAATAGTTTGCAAAAACCTAACCTTAACTAACAGCTGTCATGGTCGGTAGATGAAATTCTGGTTTGAAGAAAAGATCTCACGGTTGGAAAAAAGGAAGATGAGAATAGGGGCGACCTCAATGGGTGACAGCAATCAATAAAGGAAGAGACGAGGATGTTGACGACAGCGAAGCCGACGATATTGTTGAAGGCAGCGAAGTCGGTGTGGTTATTGAAGTTGGCGAAGTCGACGGAGGAAGAGCCAGGGTTGTCGAGGGGAGCAAACTCAACGGTGATGAAGAATGAGACAGAGAAGGCGGCAATAGCTTTTGACAAAATAGATTGAACGTAGGAAGGAATTTTTTCCCAAAATGACCCTCTTTTTGAAAGTTTTTCCCAAACTGCCCTACTTTTTTTCTTCCCTAAACGATCCACTCACTTTTTGAAAAAGCGAGTCTGGGATTATTCCCTTCGCTTTTTCAAAAAGCGAGTCTTGAGATGCTGATTTTCGTCATCTCAAGACTCGCTTTCTGAAAAAGTGAGGGGATTTATCCCACACTCGCTTTTTCAAAAAGCGAGTCTTGACTTTTTTTGCCCAGCAACACTCGCTTTCTGAAAAAGCGAGGGGATTTATCCCACACTTGCTTTTTCAAAAAACGAGTGTCGTTTGGGGCCCAACTATCTCCGACCTCACCTCCCTCCGTTCGTCTCCCCGTCGAACTCCAAACATGAAACATCCCATTACGTAAAATCTAGATGCATCACTTATTCATTTGACCTCAAACCTCATAATCCCCTCTTCTTAGTTCTTACATCTTAGTTCTTTAGGCGCATATATAAGCATCCAACTCCTTGAGGGTTTATTCAGTCACCTCCTTCACTGTGTCAGCCTCCGACACCTCCTCGCATGCCTTCTCGTACTCGAAGCTCATCTTCACTGCACACCCCTCACCCTTGGGAACCACCTGGTACGTCGCCTTGACAACTTTGTGACTACTGTGAGTTCACTTATTTTGCTGACACATTTATTAGGCTTAAAACCCACCGCTATCTGCTAGTGTACTAATTTTCCTTATATATATATCATTTTCCTTTGATTTTTGCTCTCTCATTTCATTACTTAAGCAAATTATAGTTGAAATTTTGAGTGAGATTGATGGAGATTAATGAGTGTGTTAGTCTCTGTCATTGTTCCCAATTTAAGAGCTTAAACTTGTAATCTTGTTTCGCTTGCTGTGTTAAGTTCCCAATCTCCCGTTCTCTCTCTCTCTCTTCCTCCATCTCCTGCTCACTCTTCCTCTGTCTCCCAACGACCACAGAACCCACGCCGCACTCCACCTCCTTCGCTCGCCTCGTCTTCCTCTCGACACCCCACCATTGAAGTCCCGCCGCTCGCCTTCTCCCTCCATTGCTGGAGCTTCGCCTCCTGCAGTCGAACCCACCACCGAAGAACCCCATCGCCTCCGCCTGCAACCCAGTGCCGCCTTCTTCCCCATCTCAGCCGCCGCGCTCCTCCTCCGTCGCCATTAACGCGACCCCGAGGTGCCGTCCACTCCCCTCGTCTCAGTCGAGCCTTCCGCTCTTGCAGTCGCGGCGACCCTCGTCACCCCGATGCACCACCCTTCTGCCAGTCGAGCCTTCCGCTCTTGCTGGGCAGAAAAACTAAAGACTCGCTTTTTGAGTCTAGGATTATTTTCCTCGCTTTTTGAGCCTTCCGCCAGTCGAGTCTAGAATTATTTTCCTCGCTTTTTCAAAAAGCGAGTCTTGAGATGTTGAAAATCTGCAACATAAGACTCGCTTTTTGAAAAAGCGAGGGGAATAATCCCAGAATCGCTTTTTCAAAAAGCGAATGGGTCGTTTAGGGAAGAAAAAAAAAATAGGTCAGTTTGGGAAAAACTTTGAAAAAAGGGTCATTTTGGGAAAAAATTCCGTAGGAAGAGTATGTTTAGTTTTAGTTAGAGTTAGCCTAGTTAATTAATTTTAGTTTTTAATTAGATTTAATAAATAATATAGTGTAATTAAATTTAAGTGGGCTGCTAATGTGGCATCACTGACTATGCAGCCATATCAGGATCTATGAGGGTGTGTAGAAATTGGTAGTGGAATAAGAAGTGGGTGTAGCATTACTCTTTTTAATTCACAAGAATTCAATTTTAGGTAGTTTTTACGAGACAATATAGAAAGAGAGAAAATAGGAATCATTTATTTTAAGATTTTTTAGTATGCAAACCCCCAACTAACATAATTTCTTAATATTTTCTATAACTACCATATATTCACTCCAAACCGTAGGATTTGTAATATCCTTTTTCATATATGATAGAATTTGTTAAGCAAAAAAAAAGCGCATCTTCGTCATTTGAAATATTCCCTTCCTAACTTTTCTCTCACGTTTCTTCTCCATCAATCTCTATTTCTAATCAAATAAAATCGAATCAAAGAAAAAACCCTCTTTTATTTTCTATCAATTTTTCTTTAGTCTTTCCATGAATGCACGCCACCTACTAAGTTTTCATATTTGAGACTACATTTGGCTCCAATGAAAAATTATCATAGTTTTCTTTATTTATATTTAAATATTTTTTCTTCTTTATTTGCGAAAATGAGTCTGAGAGAAAACTGAAAAAATCAAGATCAATCAACATATTATTATGCCAAAAGATGCTCGGTTACAAATTGGTTATTGGGCAGTCAAAATCGTGACAGGCGTACCGGAAGCTATTCCTGTAATAAATAGGATCGCCTTTGGTAGAGTTATTACGTGGAAGTGATCAATAACAATAACAATAACAATATATATATATATATATATATATATATATATATATATATATATATAACACAAAGAAAGCTATTAAGTGGCTCTCATTCAATAGGGTTGAAATCAATGGTCTTGATCTAACCTCATAAAACATATTTTCACGTCCAAAAGTTCCCCCCAAAACAACTCTTTTATTTATTTATTTCTCTCTCTCTCCCCCTCATTCTCTCTCTATTTACTCAGAAATTTATATTTTCAGATTTCAGGTTTGTAAATTTTCAGATTTTTTTTGCATTTTTTATTGCTCATGTTACATTGAAAATAGCAAATATCTCATCAATAGTTAAATTTCATCATTTTCCACACTCAATGTTCTAAGAAGTTGGATTTTACACCCTCTTTTATAATTATTTTTCAACATATACTAATGAAAACATGGACTTTTATTTACAACTAATTATTATTTTACTATTCAAACTTGAGCTACATAATTGTTGTTTTACTGTTTACAAGACTTTCATATGCTGTATCGTTCCGAAGATGTTCCGTAGGCACGTGCCCATGGGAAAATCTAGTATATATATAAAACACAAAGAAAACTATGAAGTGACTCTCAATCCCCCTAAAATCAAAGACCCAGATCTAACCTAAAAAAACACATTTTTTCCCAAAAAGTTTTTCCTCAAAACTCAAATTCAAATCCTCAAAACAACTCCTTTATTTATTTAATTATCTCTCTCTCTCTCTCTCTCTCTCTCTCTCTCTCTCTCTCTCTCTCTCTCTCTCTATATATATATATATATATATATATATATATATATATATATGTAACCCCTGTTTCCGATTATACGGATTTCCATGTATTCTTATATTTCATATTCCGTATAAATTTCTTCCGATGCATTTAAATCATTTGGATCTCCTATTGAAACCCAAATTTATATTCCAAACTACAAATCTTGTCTCTCCTCTTTTTGGTTTGAAGCCCACAATTATTATTGAATTTATATTCATTTGAAGCCCAAAGAGTAGCCCATCTCTTGTTGGATTTTAGCCCAAACTCAATCTCATCTCCTATTGGACTTTAACCCTAAACCCAAACCCACAAATCTATACACACACCCATATACAATTTATCCACTTTCTCCACTCTTCCCACATCCCTGTAACCACATCCCCACTTTCTCTAACTACCCCACTACTCTATTATCTTATTATATTATTTCCCCCTTTCCCGTACCCTCTCTCTCTCCCACTCTACAATTCCCTTCCCTGTTTCGAAAACAAAACCAGAACAAACCCAACACAACCATCCCGTCTCCTTCCTCCTTCTCCCTCTCCCTTCTCCATTACCGTCATTGTCGACCTCCGTGCTCGAGCCGCATCCATCGCCCTCGCACCGTTGCTCTCCACCATTGCCGTCGGAGTTCTCGAGCTTCCCTCGAACTCCGCGATTCCACCGCCATTGCCAGACCCCCGTCGAGCTCGCTCTCCAGTGCCACACTGCAGCCGTCCATCATTCCGCCACCTCTTGCCGTCGAGCTCATCCTCGCCATTGTCGAAGAACTTCTCAGTCCTCGCTGTGCCGTCGCCCTACTCTCGAACCCATCTTCCGTCGCTGCTCTTCACCATCGTCTTCAACCTCGAGCTTCTCCCTCTACCGCGTCACCTATCGCATGCCACCACAGTCGAAGCTCACCTCCATCTTCGTCCTCCTTCGAAGCCCCACCGAAGTGCCATACTCCTCCGCCGCTCGCCTCGCTCCGCCGCTGGCACCATTGCCGCACCCCATCGAGTTCGCTCACCCTCAACCTCGACGCTCCTCTCCTCTCGTCCTTTCATCGACGTCGCTCGTCGCCACCTGAGCACTGCCCCATTGCATCTCCATCGCAATCCGAGCTAGCGCCAGCCATCGCCATCTTCCTCTGTTTCGAGCATGAAACAGAGCTTCGTCGCTCGCCATCAACCTCGCTCACTGCGTCGCTTCCCGATCAGTCGCCGCCACTCCGCCCCCACCGCAGTGTCGCGCAGTCGCCCCGCCACCGTGCCGCCGCCGAGGTTCGCGCCGCTCTCTCTCTCTCCGTCGAAAGGTTGAAGACGAGAGCTGAGTGGTCGCTTTTGCCGTTCGCTGTTTTGCCGCATTCGATCCCAGTCGCTGTTTGGAGTTTGGGGGCAGATCCGATGTGTGGAAGGATATGATTGGTCACCCCTGCTGTTCTGTGTTCGGCCCCTCGATCTGCCGCTCGCTGTTTCGTGTTCGAATCGGATCTGGTGTGGGGAATTACTCCACTGTTTGCTGTTGTTGCTGTTTGAATTTTCTCGCGTGCATTTTGCACGTGTTCTTGGGATTGCTCCCCGGGATTCTGATCCCGTTATTCTTATTTTATTGAATCGTCTACAAGGAAAAAGGCAAGTCCACTTGAACTCTCTTATTTATTCTAGTTCAAGATTAATTGACCTCTTATGCAAGTAGTTCTAATTTATTTATCGTTAACTCTGCCTTGTGTCCCTTCTGTTGGGAGTATCGAGGGTTTACACGAGCTAACCCGACGTACTCTTGACCTCTTATTATTATCCATTGACTCAAATCCAAGCCTAGACATACATTTGACATGAAATAAATAAATAAACTTGTACATGAGAAAACACGTCGTGATTAAATACATGTTATTACTGGAGATCTCGTGAGTTGAACTTGACATGGTAAACTTGACTCGTTTACTGGGAAAATTCACTTGACTTGTCTACTTGGAAAATTCACATTACTTGCTTGATACATGTATGATACAATAACTCGATAATTACCCACTTGATAAATATTTATGTGATGATGTCTTGTCTGTCTTGTACTGAGGTTTCGACCCAGTTACATCGGGAATCAGTTAAAATGATTGTTGTCTCATATTTACCACTTCTTGCTTATTATTGTGTAATACGTCATGTTGCTGCATAATTACCATTCACTTGACATTATTATAACCACTCGCATGTACATGAATGACTTATTATAAAATACTAAACAAGCCGGGGTTTCTAAGGGTTGACCTAGTAGTGGACAGTCTTAGAAAATGTACTCGGTATGGCCCTCTTGTTACATGGACTTGTTACATGGAAGGTGGAGAATACTTGTGGAGATGTGAACTTGTTATCTTGTTATCTTGTTGTCGTGATATGCCGAGTACACGCTCTGTTGACCCCACCACGAATCTAAAACGAACACTGCTATGCGTGCATCGAACCTGTAGTATGGGATGCAGTAGTACGTGCACTAGATAGGAGAAACAACTTGATAATAGACTTAGTTGATATGTATATATACTTGATTAAGACCATTGTTACTAGTACCATTATTGTCCTTGCAATTTGATCTTGATTCATATTTCTTCATATACCCTGTTCCCTTACTCTCTGTTTTTCACTACTTGCCGTCCGTACTTACTCTAAGGACAAATTATTCTTTCTTTTTAGATAATCAAGTACAGGTGCACAAAGAGAATTTCTAGGAGGCATTGATAAGCAGATCTTCTACAATTGGAGTAGGAGTCTCTCGAGTTATTTGGTAATTCTTTATTTTCCAGAATTGGTTATTGAATTTCATTCTCGTTTATGTGATTATGTTTCCTGTGTGGTTGTGATTCATTTTTCTAATATTGTTGAGCTAAGACTGGTATAGCTTATGGATGATATGAGTTGGCGTACTTATATCATTCGCTGGGCCTCAGTTACGTGCCTGTGTTCTCGTATACCGGGAAGCGGGGCGTAACAATATATATATATGGTATATATATATATATATATATATATATATATATATATATATATATATATATATATATATATATATATATATATATATATATATATATATATATATATGGAAACATGGACTTTTATATCATGGACTTTTATATCCTAATTTTTGAGATCGAACAATTTTTGAGATAGATCCAATGGTTCATTCTTCTTTCTATATCATATCATATCCTTTTTTTAATCCTAAAATTATTTTTTTCCCTCATAAATTAAACTGCTATAGAGGTGGTGTTAGTAGATGCTTGATTTGTGCACTATTTGTTACAGTAAAAGACAAAAGTAACCTTCATACCAAAAAAAAAAAAACAAACAAACAAACAAACAAACTCATTTTTTAAAATGTTTGTCCAAATTAATATTGTTATGAAAGTTACTGGTTTGTATTATAGAAGATTTGTTTATTTTATGAGTAATGCTTCAGCCACTACCAAATTCACTACCATTCTCTTCACTACCTTAGGTGGCATGCTCCTATTGGAGAGTTCCCCCACCTACTCTATCTTCCCCCACCTATTGGAGTGTGCCACCTAAGGTAGTGAAGAGAAATGTAGTGAAATTGGTAGTGGATGTAGCATTACTCTTATTTTATTAGAGGAGAGGGGACACTTGGCATCCATCTGGCCTACAAATAAACGAGATGGTTCACTTTTTAGTGATTCTAATCTGAACCCCTAAACTAATTGCAAATTTAAGTCAGCTCCGAACCCAGCTTCTTTCCATATTCATGAACAATTGAGCCATCCACATACAAATGAGGTTAGCACTTATTTATTGATTCTCCAAAACCCCAAATACTTGGACAATCCCAAGTCTTCATCACATACACAAACCACGAACGCCAAACCATAAACAAATTACAGAAACAGAGGAGAAAATTTGTAGATCGATCAAGCAAGTAGCTAGTAGTCTTCAGGAGCCAAGGGCTGATGCGTATGCGGGGTCTCTGTTGGTATCACTAGATACTCGTAGGCAAGCCCTGCAATTGCAGCACCGATGAGCGGCCCCACCCAGTAGACCCAGTGGTCATCCCACTGCCATCCCACCAACGCCGGACCGAAGGCTCTCGCAGGATTCATGGCAGCCCCACCAAATGGTCCGCCGGCCAAACTATTCGCACCCACAATGAATCCAATGGCAAGAGGACCGATGGTTCCAAGTCCGCCTCTTTTCGGGTCAATGGCTGTTGCGTACACCGTGTACACTAAACCAAATGTTGTCACGATCTCCAGAATGAGAGCATTCCACAGTCCCATGCCTGACACAATCGAAAACCCAACTGGCCTCTGTAGTACAATTAGTCAATTATAACAAGCATATATATATGTCTGTTTGATGTTGCTACTACTAAAATTAAGTTCTTCTCGCTTTATAAAAGTTAAAATCATTTGACTCGATATGTCATAACGTTGCTATGAATAAGTAAGTCATATGGAAAATGCAAAAAAGTGCACTATAAAAATTAAAATATTGGTGGTGAAATTGAAAAAAACAAAAAAACAAAAAAACTAAAAACAAACAAACAGCTATAATTTTGAAACAGTACTTTTTCTCTAAGTGAGAGCCATGATTCTCTCCCTAGACTCGGCTCCACCGATTTGGTCGATGCATCAGATTACTATATTATTTGTGTACCATTCAACCTTTTAATTTCATCAATGACCTTTCGAAATAAAGTAGTTTAGAATTCATAAGTGTTTTTGGCTGCTCATGCACTAACATTGTCCACTCAATATATAGTGTATTTCAATGCCAAACAGAGAGAGGCAAATATATCCTCCAATTCCTTACCATGCCCCCAGTAACGAGCCTAAGGAGAAGAGAAGCCACAATGGCACCGAGGAGCTGCGCAATAGCATAGTAGATGGCGCGAATAAAGGAGATCCGACCGCCTACCAGAGCACCTAAAGTGACAGCAGGGTTGACATGGCCACCCGATATGTTAGAAGATACAGAGACAGCAACGAAGAGACCGAACGCGGTGGCAAGAGCCACCATGATCAAGCCCCCGGGAGTCGAGGTATCCTTCAGCAGTTTCCCTAACACCACATTCATCTACATTAAATATGCATGCATGGATCTACAGATGAAACGACTATATATATATATATATATATACACACACACACACGTTTGGTAAAGAGTAAATTCAGCTGCTTCCGGATGTGGTTGCAATTCAAAATGTAAGTTCTCTTACCTTGAAAGTTGCAATTCCCCTTATTTTCTACAGTTGCATCTTGTTTTGCAAAAGGAATCTTACATCTTGAATTGTACTCTTTACCCAAAAAACCAACAAATTTGTATTGCTATGCTACAAAGTAGTGTGAAGCCTACAAGCAATCAATGAACTTTAACAAATTAAGGCAGGCGTAATACTTTTGTTGCATATAGTGGACGAAAGTAGTACAAGAAAAGCAGAGAACTACTACCCTGATCATTTTTCATGGGGTGTTAGCTAGGATGATTAGAACAATATATATATACCAAGAGCGAGGACAGAGCCTTCGGCCGCATACACAAAGATGGCAGTGGCAACGAACTCGGAGATGACGGCTCGCATGGTGTCGGGATGGTAGGCATCTTCGCTGCGACCGAACGCATAAAACCGCCGGGGCTGCATGATCGATCTTAATTCCTTATATATATATATACTGAATTGAATTCCTTCTTACTTCACCCCTAGTACGTACTTCACTCGATCTTCTGTTTTTGATCAACTAATTAAGATGAAGGTGGAAGTGGGGAAGGGGAGAATATATAATGAGAAAGGTGGCGAAGTTTGGAGTACACGTGGAAGATGGGAGGGTTTAGAGAAGGGCACGTTGATGATGGTCCGTGTGAAGAATGCGACCAAGGCAGAGAAGAGAACCACCGCTGGCTTTTGTTTTCTTCTAGCTTTTGATCTCATCTCTGTTGTTGGGCCGTTGTTGGGCCTTAAGCCTAACTTAGCTTGCAAGAATGTGTTTGGTAGATACCACGTCAGCTTGCTGGGCTTTTTGTTATCTGAAGTCGAGCAAAAACGGAATGATCAGCACTATAGACTACTGTATAGTACTGTAATATTTAGAACAATAACGACTTCAAAGAATGTAGGATTATAAACGTAACAGAATGCTTATATCACAAAGCACCCAAAATTCCTATAAATGTCACTTTAGCTAGAGAATTCAAGCAGAACTGAATATGTTGACAATGTTGTCAGAAATAATAAAAGAAGATAGCAATGCTGAAAACTATATAATCCAAGTCGCCTTCTAGTTGACTTTAGACGTATAAAACATGTGAATATTTGAAAGAAAGAAAGTTCGGGTTTACACAGTAAAAGATAAACACATGAACTTAACAGAAACAAATGCTTATCACAAAACACCAAGTCTCTCCTACAATTCTCACCTTGGACACCCTCGACTGTGAGGCAATCGATCAATTACAAAAGGTTAACAATTTCATTCGTATAGAAGAAAATTACACTCAACAGGAAGCAGACGAGAGATGGTGGATGCTGGAGGCTAACTGTAAGTTCTCGGTATCCTCGTTATACAGAAGGCTGAATGACGGAGGCATTAGAAACAATAGTACGGACGTTATTTGGGGTATCAGCGCTCCCTCAAGAGTTAAGGTCTTCCTTTGGTTGGTGGAAAACGATGCAATTCTCTCCAAGGTGAACTTAATGAAGAGGACTCTCGTGGACAATGTGATTTGCAGTACATGTATGTCATACGATGAAGATACGAACCACATTCTATTCAATTGTGTTAGAGCTAGATGGGTCTGGGGGGTAGTGGGTAGCTCGTTCGGGGTCTCCAATTATCCAGGGTCCAGTGCTGAGGTTTGGGGGTCATTTAGAACCAACGGGATTAGAAAAGATGTCAGATTAGATTGGGAAATAGCGATTGCGTCAGTTTTGTGGAACCTATGGCTAGACCGGAATGATTTCTGTTTCAATAGCGTTCGTCATTCTCTTTCATCATTGATGTAAAAAATTCACTTATATCGTTATGAATGGACAGGGCTGAACAAATCCAGGAAGAAGATGCGCTTCGGAGAGGAGGAGGAGTAGATAGCAAGCAGGAGGACTTCTGGCGTCTGGGAGTGGGATTTTATCTTTTGGTCTGATGTAATAGACGCCCTAGTATTTTGATGTTTTGCTCAGTGTTCGGGTTGTTTAGCCCGAATTAAGATGTTGTTTATTGTTGTTCTGCCTTCGGACTTTATTTGTACTATTCCTGTTTCGTTAATTTCCCTTTAATGAATTCACTACTAATCGGAATGGATATAACGG
The DNA here is from genome assembly GCA_017893485.1 of Hemerocallis citrina. NCBI lineage: Eukaryota > Viridiplantae > Streptophyta > Magnoliopsida > Asparagales > Asphodelaceae > Hemerocallis > Hemerocallis citrina. The sequence goes on from CM030365.1 coordinate 198,591,024, forward strand.
CATATCTATCCCGGCGCCTACGCCTAACCGCCGCGATAGATCATCGTTATAATATTTTTTTAAATATCGGATGTCTATGACGGCGTTGTTATAACATGCCGTTATATATTATATGTATAACGGCGTTTATGAATTTAACCGCCGTTATATGTACCGCTATTCTCTAATTTTTCGCTCTGGATACATTCCACGGCGGTTTTAATTGAACCGCCGTTATATGTACGCTATTCTCTGTTTTTTCGCTCTGGGTACATTCCACTCCCGCTCCACTATTCGTTTCCCCCCAAAAAAAACCCTACCTATTCATCTGTATGTGCCAAAAAAAAAAAAAAGCTCCAGCGTAATTAACCCTAGAACCCATCGAAAATTTCTCTCGCTCTCTCTCTCTCTCTCTCTGACCGCTCGCCCCTCTCCTCCGTCAAACCGCTCGTCCCCTCTCCCCATTCGCCGCCATAGCAGTAGTCTTGCCAGTCGCCATTCTCCATTCGCCGCCGCCCTTCCCTTCCCGCCGCCACTTAGTCCGTCGCCGCCGCCGCCGCCCCTCCCTCCGTTGTCGTGCATCCATTGCCGTCGCCTCCGTCATCGCCGCCGCCCCTCTCTCCGCTGGTATAGACTGGAAATTTTACATATTTTAGGGCTTTTGAAAATTTTAGGGCATTTGATTTGTTTCAAATTTTCCATGCTCCTCAGTCGATATGGTTTGGTGAATGATTTAGGGCATTTGGAAATTTTACAGATTTTGGTATAGACTCAAAAGAAGATCGTGGAATGGCAGCCCGGATTCGCCCACAATGTCATCGACAACCTCCAAAGGGAAGACCTTTAGGCTTAGAAATTAAGATTATCGTTTCATTTCAAAATTTGATTTTTTTTGTTGTTGAAATTTTGAATTAATTTGGTTGATTAATTAGTTGTGAATGGAGCGGTGGGGATCTTGTATGCGAAGAAGACTACATCTACAAGTATAATTTTAGAATAAAATTGTATTGAAAGATACTAAACGTATTTTGGACGCTTTAGTTTGGGATGCAAGGCTTTTATTGACATTTGTTAGGTTTGTCTAAAACTATACTCGGTTTAATTGTGAATTTGTAACTTGAGAAGAATTTGAAGTTCACTGGTTGTTCAAGTTTTGACAAATTTTTTTGGCTTCTAGGTTGTTTAATGGCAAAGCCTCTTTGTCTTGTCAACTTTTGCCACTGCCAAGCAATTCAAGAGGTTTTTTCCCCTTCTTATTATTGTTTCATGTTCCTATATTTTTCTTTAAGTTTCATGTTTTGCAAATTGCAATATTTTTTTTTCGCATTTCGATTGATTTGTCAAGGTAATTTAGTATAGACTAACATTTTTAAACACACTGGATAAGATATGTTTCTTAGGAAGGTGATATGTTTAGACAAATGTATTAATTGAGAATCTGCAAAAAACATACATCTGAATGCTTAGAACTATGGCAATTAGTATAGAAAAAAGAGAGGAGTTGTTAAGTGCATGCAACATGACAACAACAGTTTTGCCTGTAATTTTATATAGTGATCACAAAACAATATGTATATTTTCTGTTGATGCCCTTTAATCTGATTATGTTTGCATTTATTTATGTACATAGCCACTTTTGCCAAGAGCATTTTTCACAATAATAATCCTGATAATATTCATCACCAAACTTTTACTCAATGTCTTACAATGATGGGTTTGGAGGAAATGGTATGAATGGAGGCGACGGTTAGAGGAGACAAGAGTAAGGATCTGGGGATTGAGGTTGTCGTAAGCCTAGGCTAGACATTTCTTTTCCTATAAATTATTTGTCATTAGAGATTATTTTATTCTTTGATTACTATAAGAAAATGAAGGAAAATCAAGACTGTAGTGATTCATGACCAACTATTTTCTACATGTTCAAAATTTAATATTTAATTTTAATTTGGTAAATAAACATATGAATAACAACAAAACATTTTAAATATATTTAATATCTATCTGCACCTTATAGAAAATGCATTTCAACTTAAGGTAACTAATTCTCCAGTTTTTGCAGCCCAAAAAATCAAAGTCAGGAAACCAGATGATGTACTTGAGTTTGTTGAGTCTTTTGTGATATATGTTTCTTGTATCTGTACATATACATACATTAATTAAGTAATCATAGCAATTTATTTATGAACACACTATTTATGCATCACTGATTCAAATCTTGAGGGTATCACTGATTGAATTTTGTGGGTTCACTGTATTACACAGCAAAATCTCTGTATCCATGCAATTCAGATGGAAAGTAGAATGGCAACCATCACAGCAGACCAAATCACCGCCATCTCCACAGATACCACAAGTGTCATCATACTTTTTACCATTTTTGCCACAAATAACTGTGGATGCTCTAAAGATACTGATGCTGTTTATTTCTGGGAGACGTGTGGATGCACCAGGTGTGAGTTCGGACTCAATTTGTATTGAAGGAGATTACCGCTCGTCTGCCGATCTTCGGTTGACCTTCTGGGACCTGCGATGGTCTCGGAAAGATGGTGAAGGCTGGGCTCGGATCGGAAGGGTCGGATCCGAGGTCTTGTGTACCTGCAGACGGTCCTGAAACACCGGGGTTTATCCCGGCGGCGGACCCTCCGACGCTCTAGTCAGTCTCTGTGAGAGAGTAGCAATAACTAGGTATATTTAAGTGGCAAAAGATTCATTACCTCAAAAGGTGGGTGTGGGTCTAGTATTTATAGAGAATCCCAACCGGGTTTGGTTCCACTTGGGGGCCGGGTCTGGATCCGAAAGCCCATGGGCCTGACGTGGCAGAAGGCCCAGGGGGTTTAGGGCGGACGTGGCGATACCAGGAGCGGTATAGGGCTGACGTGGCGAAACCCTTGGCGGTATTTGGAGCTGACGTGGCCCATCGTGAGCCTCCTGTGCCTCTGGGGGGAATCGGAGGGCCTAGGCTGCGCCAGGTCATCCTTCTGCCCCGCCAGAGAGGGGGGACGGCCTGTGGGACTGTCTCAGATCGGACTCCGAGGGCTACTGAGGCTCGTCGGTACGAGGAGGCCAGTACCGTAAGGGAAAACACGAGGTTCGGCTCCGACCCTGGAGTGGTCCGGAGCCGAACCAGGTTGTTATCTTTACTTTTCTGAGTAGGAATTGTATTGGGCCCTGGTTGGGCCTCCGGCCATTTTTACACTGTCACACAAGCCCCCCACTCCTGCAGGGGGTGCGGGAGCTAGCCGTGGAGGAGTGTTTATGGTTATAGAAAAAAATGGGAGGGCGGATCACAGGGCCTTCCTGGTGGTGCTGTCCTGAGGCTTTGACCGGACTTCGAGTTTGTCGAGGGTTTATGGGTAGGCGAAGGCGATGGCGAACCGTCGGTATCTTCCGAAGAAGATTACCCTGGTGCCTGCCAGAACCTCGAGAGGACGAGGGTTTATGTGTCGACAAGGGTGATGGCGAGCCGTTGTTTCTTCCTGAGAAGAGTACCCGGGTGCCAGACCGGACCTCGAGCTGGCGAGGGATTATGGGCCGGTAAGGGTGAAGGCGAGCCGTTGTTTCTTCCTGAGAAGAGTACCCAGGGGCCAGACCGAACCTCGAGGTGAGGGGGAATTATGGGCTGGTAAGGGTGATGGCCAGCCGGTGGATCTTCCGAAGAAGAGTACCCAGGTGCCAGACCGGACCTCGAGCTGGCGAGGGATTACGGGTCGGTGAGGGTGAAGGCGAGCCGTTGTTTCTTCCTGAGAAGAGTACCCCGGTGCCAGACCGAACCTCGAGATGAGGGGGAATTATGGGTCGGTAAGGGTGATGGCCAGCCGGTGGATCTTCCGAAGAAGAGTACCCAGGTGCCGGACCGGACCTCGAGCTGGCGAGGGATTACGGGTCGGTGAGGGTGAAGGCGAGCCGTTGTTTCTTCCTGAGAAGAGTACCCTGGTGCCAGACCGAACCTCGAGATGAGGGGGAATTACGGGCCGGTAAGGGTGATGGCCAGCCGGTGGATCTTCCGAAGAAGAGTACCCAGGTGCCAGACCGGACCTCGAGCTGGCGAGGGATTACGGGTCGGTGAGGGTGAAGGCGAGCCGTTGTTTCTTCCTGAGAAGAGTACCCTGGTGCCAAACCGAACCTCGAGATGAGGGGGAATTATGGGCTGGTAAGGGTGATGGCCAGCCGGTGGATCTTCCGAAGAAGAGTACCCAGGTGCCAGACCGGACCTCGAGCTGGCGAGGGATTATGGGTCGGTGAGGGTGAAGGTGAGCCGTTGTTTCTTCCTGAGAAGAGTACCCTGGTGCCAGACCGGACCTCGAGATGAGGGGGAGTTACGGGCTGGTAAGGGTGATGGCCAGCCCGTGGATCCTCCGAAGAGGGGTGCCCTGGTGCCAGACCGGACCTCGAGCTGGTGAGGGGATCATAGGTCGGGCCGTTAGGGGGCGAACCGTTGTGCCTTGGGGTTGTTTGAGTAGGGTAGTCCGTTGTTTTCGCGGAGCATTTGGGGGCGCCCTGGGATCTGTGCAAGATTCCCATTTCCTAGGTGCGTTAATGGCGCCGCCTAATAAATATATGGCGCATGGTCTTCCGTCGTTTGGTTTTCCCCATATCATAAAGGCCGGCCCCTGGGGGGAGGCTATAAGTACCCCCCCTCCCTCTTTCTCGTTGTGGTTCAGATCAAAGCAAAGGTGGTCTGCTTGGCCCTTAAAGGTGTCTGCTTCGGCGGACGCCTGTTTTTTGATAATTCTTACCCCCGGTTTTGTCGGAGAGGTAGTTTCTTTGTCGCCCGATCTTCTCTTGGATCTGATGGCCCTGATGTGGCGGCCAGATCCAGGGGGGATCCGGGCGAGAGGGAAAACGACCGAACTTCGAAGGGTGAGCAGTCTGCAACTGTGGAGGTTCTATCCTTCCGAGAGGGATGAAGGGCGTTCCGGGCCGGTTGTTTGCAACTGCGAAGGTTCCGTTGCTGGAGTAGGCTGGGCCTTTGCAGTTGCATCAACTGGCTTGGAATGGAGCACTTCTTTCGGCCTTCGGGTGTTGATCTGCTTTTGACCGGGGTGCTTGCCGAGGGGGGCGTCTTGAAGCTTTGGGCCCCGGGTAGATGAGTAGTTCTCCGATTGGAGGCTGACTATTCTGTGTCCCAATAGGGCTCCAGGTTGAGGCGGTTTCTGTCTCACCCGGGAACAGTTCGGGTCTTCGGCCGATGACGCTGTAAGCCCCGAGCTGCTCGCGGGTGAAAGGGGAACCGACCCAGTCTCGGAGCCCGGGGCGTCTGTCTGAGGACGGCGCCTTAAATCTTAAAAATAAAAATGTTCCCTCCTCCGAATACTTCTTCCGCGCTGGCCTCCTTGACTGGCTGCCAGCCTGTCAATGGATGATGTCAGCGTCGCACGTTTTGAGGATGCGGCGCGAATTCTTAGGCGGCAGTTGCACGTTAGATAGGTGAACAGTACTCGCGGGAATCGAGGAGTCGCTTCTATCTCCTATAAATAGTCCCCCCTCTCCTCTATTTGTCCACTCCTTTCTTTTTCAAAATAAAATTTTTCAACACTTCAGCGCTCATCTTCGCGTCTTGTTGTACCAGACTTGCCCTTCCGAAGTAACCCCAGGTGAGTTAGCAAGTCTACTTAGTCTAGGCATAGATGGACAGGGCTCAGTCCGGCTCATCAGCGTCGACGTCTAGGGGGGAGGTGGAGCCTATCTCTGACTCGACGTCCTGGGAGGAGCCCGTACTCGAGGAGGAGTCAGTGTACGTTGACGAGTCTTCTGACACGGTTTCGTGGGAGGAACCGGTGGTTGAGGAGGCGGCACATGGTGCGAGGCGGTCGCGCTCTCGTCGTCCCTTCGTGGTGGAGAGCAGTGAGTCGGAGGAAGCGACTGATGGTTCGGACGACGTCCGTGTTTTGGAGCCGGCTACCGAGGGTGAGAGAGGCGAGGGCGGCATTGTAAGGAGATCCACGGTTCCGGGGGCAGGCCCGAGTTCCATGCTGACTGGTCGGGGGCCCTTATTCACTCCCTCGTCGGAGCGATCCGAGAAGAGGAAGAAGGCTCCGAGGAAGGTAGGGTTGGGGACTGGTGGCTCGAGCCAGGGGACTGGTTCGCCCGCGCAGCCGAAGCATTTCCGTCAATATCCTGACGACCTGTCCGACCAGGAGCTCTTTGGTGTGCAGGCCTCTTCGCTGAGTCGGACGAGAGTGTTGATGGACGCGATTCTGACCGTCTTGGATGGCGGGGATTTGGAGGTCTTGCAGTTGGCGTACCACATAGGTCCTAGTTACGAATTGATGCTGCCGAGCTCTACTCTTCGCCCAACCGATCCCCTGTCTGCTTGGTATTGTGTCTTCCCCGTGGACGCATTTATTTCTGGACTGAGGCTGCCGGTCCATCCGTTTGTTCGGGAAGTGTTGAACTGGGCCTCCTTGGCGCCGATGCAGTATGGGCCGAACTCTTGGGAGCAGATAATCAGCTTTGTACTGATGTGCGAGGAACAACGGGTACCCTTGCGCTTGAACGTGTTTCGAGCGACGCTGATGTTTTGTTCGGCAGCCGAGGGGGTTTACTATATCTCCCCCCGGAGCAGGAGGAAGGTTGTTCATAGCCACCCTGACTCTATCAAGGACTGGAGGAAAAAGTATCTGGTGATCCGGAGTGAAGAGCCCTGGGACATTCCGACTCGATGGAACTACTCCAAGCCGAGTTATCCTGCGCCGGGGCAGGGGGATCTGACGGTCGAGGAGTGGGGGTTTGTCGAGCGTCTTCGTTTGTCCCCTAGTATTAATTGGACGAAGGTGACGGAGGTTCGCCTGGCGAGCGTTGGACTGAGCCCCGCCGTTCTCCGTATGTAGTTGTTTCTTTTCCCTCGATCCTTTCGTACATTCATGCACATTGCTCTTAATGGTTTTTTCTGCAGATATGGATGAGGCATCGATCCAAGCAAGGCGGCTCGCCATGAAGAAGGAAAATGCCGAGAAGAAGAAGGCGGAGGCGGCGAAGAGGCCGAGGGAGCTGCCCCTTGTTATCTCGGAGGTACCGCTTGAGCCGAGGGCTAAGAGGACTCGTTCGGAGACGGGCAAGGGGGGTGCCCCTTTGAGGGGTAAGGGCTCGGCGAGGGCATCCGATCTTGACAAGGGGAAAGGTCCCTTGGTAGGGGTCGAGGAGGAGGACCCGGTGGTGGAGTTGTTGCGGCAGCGGTGGGCGCCAGACTGGTCGGTTCGGATGAGCGACTGTCTGACCGAGGAAGCCCAGGCCATAGAGGTGGTGGAGAAGCTGGCAACGCCTCGTGATCGCCAGATGATGGAGAACGAGCCCGTGGAGGTGGCATTCACGCGCCTGGCGCAGGCCACCGTGTCGGTAAGCTTGTCGACCTCCTCCTTTCCGTTTGGTCTTGCCTCAGGAGTTTTCTTCTTATCCGCTTCTTTCGGCCGCAGGCTTGTATGCAGGGAGCTAATGTAAAGAATCTCTACGAAGCGTCCCTGTTACAAGAGCGTGCTCGGGCGGACAAGAGCGGACGAGAGACGAAGGAGATGCGGATCGAGCTCGAGGGTTCGCGTCAAAGGGAGCAGCAGATGAGGCTGGAGCTCGAGGCCGAGGACACCGAGTGGGAGAAGAGGGTGGCCTCCTTGAAGAGGAAGTTTGCCAAGGAGAAGGGGGAGTTAATAGCCGCGTTCGCCAATGAGAGGAAAGAGCTGACGGATGCGGGCCAGCGGATGGTGATAGCCGCCCAGGATGAGTGCTACGCGAAGGCGCTCAGTCACGTGAGGCATTTCTATCCGACCCTCGATCTGTCGAACTTCGAGTACGACATGGAGATTGATGGGACCCCGAAGGTCCCTGCCGGAGAGGGGCTCGTTGACAACCCGGCCGTTGATCGTTCTGTGAACCCGATCGACGCCGAGGAGGGAAATCGAGTTGTATAGTTTTGTCTTTCTTTCTTCTTTCCTCCTTTCGATTGTATTTGCCTCCCGCGGACTGGCCCCCGCCTTTTCGTGTTTATATAAAAAAGTAATTCGGACTTGCCAATGGTTTCGACGCCGGTCGTTTCCGGATCTCCCCGCTTATGTGCTTCGAGTTGGCTCACTTCGTAGGTTGCGGCTTCCCTTCCCGAGGTGGGCCCCCGTCGTTCCGACGTGGCGTGCCGCTCGAGACGAGGGGAGTATTTCTGTAACGGCCTTTGCCCCGGTTGACGGTATATAAAGTGATGAAGGGGATGTGGCTCGGCCTTCTTAGGTTAGAGCATGACGGCGTTGGGGGGGAACATTGCTCCTCCGTCGATGGTCATGCAGCACGACCGTGTTGCTTCTTGGCTACTTCGGACGGCGCCGACCCCGTGTGGGGTGGAAGATTCGAGCTCCGAATGGTAGGCCGAAGGCATCGCTTGGAGGGAGCATAATCTGGATCGGCCGAGTATGGCGTTGTTAGCTGTCTTGGCGTTGTGACAATCCCTTCTAGCTCGATAGGGATGTCGTAAAACCCATGTTAGGTGTATCCGGCCGGTTGGAGCTTGCCTCTAGGTAACTTCAGTTTCTCGAAGGCTTTGAGGGAAAGAATGTTCGCCGAGCTGCCGTAGTCGACAAGGATCTGACGAACTTCACACTTAGCCATGCGGAGGCTAATGACGAGGGCGTCGCAGTGGGGGAGGTGAACGCCTTCGAGGTCCTCCCCTGGGAAGGAGACTGGCGCGGTTTGTAGCTCGGGAGAGGGATCGTCTTGGACAGTATTCATCCCTTGGAGGAAGGCTTTTCGGAAAGTATTTGATTCTCCTCCTATTAGCCCTCCATGGGCTCAATGTACGATAAATGGTGTGTCCGCGGCTCCCTCGGACTCGGGATCCCGACCCGGTATGCGGCTCGAAGGGGGGTTCGGGGGCGAGTGTATCCCGCTCCTAGTATCTCGTCGACCCCGCGAGACTTCTCGGGTGAATTCTCGGAGGTATCCTCTGGAGATGAGTTCCTCAATCTCGTCTTTCAGGGCCCGGCATTGATCTGTGTCGTGTCCATGGTCTTGGTGGAAGCGGCAGTAGAAGCGCTGATCTCGGTTCTTGCCGTTGTTAGGTCGGGGAGGTAGTCGAACAATGCCTTTGTCTTCGATTTCTAGGAGGATGGCGGATATGTTGTGCGTCAAGGGAGTGTATCTCTCGAAGCGGGGGACCGGCGGGACCTTCTTCATGGCCCCCGGGTCCCTTGGAGCTTTCTTCGATGGTTCGACTTCTTCGGTCTTCCGCTTTCCCTTCCCAGTGTCATCCCTGGTATCTTCGGGGTTAAGGGCCTCTTCTGCCCTAATGTATTTCTCGACCCTACCGAGGAGGTCGGGGAAGTCGACGGGGGGTTTCTTCGCCAGAGAAGCCTTCAGCTGTCCGTGACGGACGTTGTGACGGAATGCCGCTGAAGCGACGCCCGGGTCGAGGGAGGAGACCGACCTTGCCTCAGCGGTAAATCTCCGGACGAACACTCTGAGTGATTCCCCCTCTAACTGTTTGAGTCCGAGTAACGAGGCGCTGGTCCTTTCGGTCTTCCGGCTGGTGACGAAGTGGGCGAGAAAATCGCCCTCGAGTTGGTCGAAGGAGTAAACGGAGCCAGGGGCGAGCCTCGAGAACCACTCACGAGCGGGACCCCGAAGGGTGGCAGGGAAGGCTCGGCATAGCAGGGGATCCGAGGCGCTGTGAATCATCATGAGGGTTTTGAAACCCCCCATGTGATCAGCAGGATCTCCCTCGCCATCGTAGGTCTCGAACTGAGGGGGTCGGATATTCCTGGGTATTTCCGCTTGGAGGATGGGGGTGGAGAAGGGAGGACGGACAGGTCTGTACCCCTGAGTCGCTCTTCGGCCGCCGTCCCCTATGTGATCGAGGCGATCCTCCATCCCTTGTAAGCGCCTTAGGAGAACGTCATCATCCTCAGGCTGGATTATTGAAGGGCGGGACGCACTGGCTTCGGCGTCCGACCCTGCTTGGGAATGGGGGGTTTCTTCCCTGGGGGTCCGTCGGAGGGCTCCCAGAATTTCTCTTCGGAAGTCTTGGAGCTCCTTGTGAGTGACGGGGGCTCCATCGACTTGGTTTGGTTGGTCCGAGGGTTGTCTTCCGACTCGGCTGAGCGCGGATCTTCGTACCTCGGGCGGCGGTCTCGGACGGTTCGGGACCGGGTTGGAAGCGGCCCTTCCCCTGCGGCGGGTAATCCTGCGGTTGAGGATTATTCCCCGGAGGTCGGGCTGGGCTGGCCGGCCGACGCTCCTTTGGGACTCCCGAGGGAGAGCCTTGTGTTTCGACGTGCGTGGCCTGGCTTCATCAGTGGGTGGGGGCGAGTCCCGTTGGTTGACGGAGGAAGCAGCCCCCTTGCCTTTGGAGGCCATGAGGATTCGGCTGTCGATGGCCTTTGAGGGTCTGGGTCGGATCGGCTTCTGGAGCAGCTGTTCCCACAGACGGCGCCAACCTGATGCTGTTTATTTCTGGGAGACGTGTGGATGCACCAGGTGTGAGTTCGGACTCAATTTGTATTGAAGGAGATTACCGCTCGTCTGCCGATCTTCGGTTGACCTTCTGGGACCTGCGATGGTCTCGGAAAGATGGTGAAGGCTGGGCTCGGATCGGAAGGGTCGGATCCGAGGTCTTGTGTACCTGCAGACGGTCCTGAAACACCGGGGTTTATCCCGGCGGCGGACCCTCCGACGCTCTAGTCAGTCTCTGTGAGAGAGTAGCAATAACTAGGTATATTTAAGTGGCAAAAGATTCATTACCTCAAAAGGTGGGTGTGGGTCTAGTATTTATAGAGAATCCCAACCGGGTTTGGTTCCACTTGGGGGCCGGGTCTAGATCCGAAAGCCCATGGGCCTGACGTGGCAGAAGGCCCAGGGGGTTTAGGGCGGACGTGGCGATACCAGGAGCGGTATAGGGCTGACGTGGCGAAACCCTTGGCGGTATTTGGAGCTGACGTGGCCCATCGTGAGCCTCCTGTGCCTCTGGGGGGAATCGGAGGGCCTAGGCTGCGCCAGGTCATCCTTCTGCCCCGCCAGAGAGGGGGGACGGCCTGTGGGACTGTCTCGGATCGGACTCCGAGGGCTACTGAGGCTCGTCGGTACGAGGAGGCCAGTACCGTGAGGGAAAACACGAGGTTCGGCTCCGACCCTGGAATGGTCCGGAGCCGAACCAGGTTGTTATCTTTACTTTTCTGAGTAGGAATTGTATTGGGCCCTGGTTGGGCCTCCGGCCATTTTTACACTGTCACAGATACCAAATTTTTGCCACAGATAACAAATTTTTCGCTTTCCACATCTATCACATATTGCATTAATAGGCATGTTTTCGTAAGCATAAGAATGAGAATAACATAAGTTGTGGCTTCATGTGATGCAGAAAGAAATTAACAGGACTTTTCTCCTAAAGCTGAAGCAACTTTGGAAGCGCCTGTTAGTTGAGGAACTGCAAAGCTACTAGCCTGACCTACTTTCTTTGTGCCTTCACACCGAACAACATATCTAACATCAATGTAAGTGTGCAGATCCTACTGAGCTTTACTACTCTAAATAACATCGTCCAATTCCTTAGCTTATAATTGATTCACTGTTAATTCTAGCTCAAATTAGTAGGTATCATCTTGTTTTCTAAAACTTTCACTTGCATCTATGAATGATGAATCTGTACAAGACTTTTCTCTGGTTACAGCACATGTTAATGTTTAATAGTGTGATGGCAGTTAACAGAGAAGGGTAACCATAATTACCTCTGAGCAGTTGCTGTATTGCACTATACTTTGAAATGTGTGCGCTTTGCATGGTCTCCTAAATCATGCTCGTGCGTGCTTCGATATTTACGACCCTCCAGATCAACAGGGTTACGACTTACTTACGACTCCCGCCTAAATGCATCCTGTACTGCATATGCACTATCGGATTTTTAGTCCATACTTTGTACATTGTCGTAGATTTGTTATTGGTTGTTCTTATATACAGTTGACCATTATATTTGCAAACCTTCACTATTAGGAGCTGGAAAGTGCCCAGCATAACCCAACTTATGTTATTCTCACCAACAAATAGCCTCCTTAATAGATCAATAAGTCAAGGAAAATATTCACTTAAATACAGGAGAATTAGTTTATATCAATAGATCTCCCATATTTAGAATTATGCTAAGCTTTTGATATAAAGTAAATAGTAAAGATATTCGTCACTAGGAGACAATGACATTTACTAGTATGTCAGGATGTGTTCAGTTGGTACCAATCCACAAATCCAGTTTTTTCTTCTTAATCGAGACATATGATGTCAGTAAATAACTATATCATTGCCAAATGTAACCGGACACTTGGACAATCTGAGCAGTATGTTTGGCCAATAACATGTTCATGCCTTCTTGCATCTTGCTGGTAGTCAGGTGTTTATCTAGTTCAACATGAAATTGCAGGAACTACTTGATTCCACCAAATAGATAGCCAGTCCTAAAATTAACCCCCAAAAATGTAGTATTGTTAAAGGCCTAAAAACAGTACAAAAGGTAAAGACTTACCTCATCCTGAAGAACATCAGGAAGTTTCTCAGTAGAAACCAAGGCCTGAATTTCAGCCAATAGCTTCTCATCCTTGATACCAAACCAGGTTTCAGCAGGTAAGGCCAGAAGCAGAACCGTCAAAACATCATTGCTTGCTGAGTGAACAGCAGAGTTACACGAACACGAACTACAACAAATTGATTTTGCTGGTGAAACTGGTACCAACATATCAACCCCTTGTTCGCTACCACCTGACACAACTGTTCCTGAAACAACAGTTACAGGTCCATCCTCATCGGCGCCAAGAGACTTCACACTAGTTATCAGTATACTAGTTTCTTATCATATAAAATTAGAAGATGTTTTATGACCTATATAGGTTAAATATGCATATGCAGCTACTGTGCTGAAGTAGGAAATTTGGAATACTTGACCTACTTTGTTTATATAAGGGTACATTGGAATACTTGAGAAGCTTTTCTGTGTGCATTTGCCCATACATTAAAGAAATGTAACATACTAAACATTATAATAAACCAGTAATGAAGGTTCGAAGATCAAACTGGTTGTTGTTCACACTGTTTGTTTATGTTGATGAATTTTTTAATAATAATTCATAATTCCATTAAGCTATCCCATAGATGGTAGCTACATAAGCCCTGAATGTAACAGCATCTGCATCATTTGCAACCATTCACAAACGGTTGCATCTATGTTGTGAAATAAGAAAACATTTTCTATATTATGTTCTACATTTAAATGAATTTGATGTCAAGATAAATTATCTGACATGACTATTGCTTTGAATAGTCATGTAAAAAGCTACTGCTTCGACTATTTTAAAATGATCAACCATTGGTGTTTCGTGAGAGTCAACACAAAAATAAGACCAGAATGCTTTTATACATGAACTAAATTCATGTAATTTTAACCTAGCAACTTGCAATCCAAACCAACTCCTTCCCAATCCAACACACTCACACAGATAGGTTTCGTTTATTAGCTAATGGGCAATGCTTACTGTAATATTTTGTTAATAGTTGCTAATGCTCAGATACCGTAGAAGTTATTTGGTAGTAGTTACTAGTAACCACTTGTATAATATTGAACACATTCTTCTCTGTGGTATTGTGTATCATTTAGGTTTAATTCATTCATAACGAAAAAGTTGTATATTTCTATCATATATTTACACCTTTGGAACGATATATACACCTTGGGAAATCAGAAGTTAATTTCTTATTAGGTTCACACAAACTACTCTATAAAAAAAACTTGTATGGTATGTTGATGTAGGTTCTTCCTATTCAACATTATTCTATAGCCAGAGAGACGGAGTGTATTTTTTTGCTAATTGTTGCAACAGTTTTAGGCTCTTAGCTAATGAATAGTCATGGAATAAATGGGTCAATTTGTGGTTAACAGAATTAAAAAAGATGTACATTTCACATGCTAAAATATCAAGTATTTTGTTTTTCCTTTTGTAGCTACGTCCAAGAATAACAGCTAAACTCCAACTTGACATTAAGTAATCTGAACATGATGTTTTTAGTATTATTTTGTTGGTGTTGTTTTTTGCACACAGGTCACTAAAATTTGAACTCGATAGTGAGGTGCTCAGTTTAAGTATCTACTCACCAATATTCCTTTTGGCTGAATTCTATGTAATTGCTTGAAACTATTGTCATTATTTTTTAGCACACGAATATTTTCATCTATTAACTAAAATCAGTTCAAAGCAGTTCACATTGTGAAAATTGGACTGACATGGTTTCAATCACAGGTATTTGGTTCTTGTGCATCTACCTCCAGTCGTACATCCTATCCGGATGTGTTCAAGATGCAAGCCAAGATGCAGGAAGAGATTGACGGCTTGAAAGATAGATTGCTTCTTTAATCTCCCAACAAAACCAGAACTCTAACAATCCAGTACATGGAACTGTAAGTATTCTGCAATATTTTATGATATTAGTATGAATTTTAACTATTGCATTTTACTTGTGTGGTGCCTAGTGTAGTGAATAATCTAATAAATGACATTATTGTGAATTATACAGAGCCAGCGAATTCCATCGACTTCTAGTCACGCACATACATCTGGGCAAAATATCAGTGGGAATCAAAGCAATGCCGAGCCGCTTTAGTAGACTTTGCCATTGTTGAGTTAAATTTGGACTTTAGTCTTTTTATGTTTTGTTGAAACTGAATTTATGCTTTGTTAAAGAAATTGATGTATAACAAGTATATTTCTAACTTTTCGTATGGCCATTTTTAGACAAGTAATTATTGTTTATTGTGGTCCATGATTATATAGTTGTTTATTATGCTGCTATTAGTGTTTTTAAGATTTGAACGTTCAAATTTGATATAACTACAGATATTTTGAATTTGTGACATTTTTTAAATAGTGGGAAAAAACCCGAAACCCCCTATCAATCCGTTTTGAGATAAATATGCCGGGAGGATCCACCAATCGTGGTGAATTATATTAAAAAAAAAAGAACCAATCCCGACGTTTAGGAACACCGGTATAGCATATCGAAATGATTTAGAAAATATACGCGCATGTGTCTATCACGGCATTTATGAAGCGCCGTAATAGATCTACGAATTGTAACGACGTTTTTTAAAAACGCCACTATAGGGCTACGGGTTGTAACGGTGGTTTAAAAATGCGCCGTTACAAGCTGCACACATATAGCGGAGTTTTTAGAAGCGCCGGCATAGGCGTCCAACCTACAACGGCGCTTTTCTAGAGCGCCGTTACAGATCATAGGCCTATAGCGGCGCCTTTTAAGATGCGCCGTTGTAAACCTATGGTCTGTAACGGCGGTCTAGAAAAGCGCCGCGATAGGCCTATGATCTGTAACGACGGTCGATGCAACGGCGCTGCTCGCGGCAATAATTAAAACGCCGCTACCATCTATGGCGGCGTTTATAAGCGCCGCCATAGACAGAAATAAATGCCGCTATAGACGTTCTGTTTAGTAGTGGAAGCGATGACTCTAGTCATCTTTTAATCAAAAAAAAATTCTCACTTTGGAGAATTCAAATAGAGAAAATTTAAAATGTTAACAGAAATAAACGAAGATGATAGCAAGCAATCCGATGCATAAAAACTACATCATCAAGTCTCTTTCGATTTTACCACCAGTGTTCCCTTCTCTAATCTCTTCAATCCTTTGAACCCAAGTCCCTCATCTCCGGGCGTCTCTCCCAGGCTCCAATGCGATACACTCAAGAGCAATGTCCCTTTGCGTCACCATCTCCAAACCCATCACATTCCCCTACTGTCCGTAATTGGCTACTTCTCCTCGTCCGTCTATTACCAAAAATTTTCCTGTGATCATTGTTGTGTGCGGAATACAAAACTAATTAACCAATGTGGAATCAAAGAGAGAAACGGCGAAGAAAAACACAGAAAAACAAACCAACACCAGGACACACAGATTTAATGTGGTTCGGCAAAACTCATGCCTACATCCACGGGGCGGTTGGGGTTTCTTCTTGCTTCAAATAATCACCAATGGGCGAAAACAAACCCTTACAAATGATGACGGCTACAAAACCGAATAGGGGTCTCTAACTTTCGTCACTAATTACAAAACCCTAACAAGTGTATTTATAGGGAAACTACTGGGCCTTTTCAAATTGGGCCTTTTCTAGTTCAAAATCCCGTACACAGTCGACTGGTCACCTAAGCAGTCGACTGGTCTTGTTCAGGGCAGTCGACTGGGCAGTCGACTGCTGCTGCTGTATCCCAAGCCTTTGAAACTTCTCTGGACAGTCGCCTGATCCTCCAATTCAGTCGACTGATATACTGTAACTTTCATTTGCTGCAGATACTCCAAAATAATCTGAACCAGAATCGAGCCATTATCTTACAATCTCCACCTTGGCGAGATCTTCCAAGTATCCAACAATCTCCACCTTGGTGAAATCTTCCAAGTAGCCCAAGCAATCTCCACAAATACTCCAAAAACAACTGCTCATCACCAAATGTAACACAAAACCAAACTCCACCTTAGTATGATATCACATACTAAAAAAACCAATAGCAAAGCACTATCCCAACCGCCCATGCCAAATTATCAAACATGCAAAATATTAGCCAGGTTCATGCAATGCTTGAACTTGGCTGCCCCAACAACTTTGGTCAACATATCAGCAGGATTATCAGCTGTTCCAATCTTCACCAAATGAATATCACCATCCTTTATCAAATCACGCACAAAATGATAACGGACATCAATATGTTTGGTCCTCGAATGATGAACTTGGTTCTTCGCTAAATGAATAGCACTCTGACTGTCACAGTGTACCTCCACCTTCTCCCGATGAATTTCCAAGCTCTTCAAAAGTCCATGTATCCAAATGGCTTCCTTCATGGCCTCAGCAACCGCCATGTATTCAGCCTCAGTAGTAGACAACGCTACAGTGGACTGCAAATTGGACCTCCAACTTATAGGTGCCCTAGCCATAGTAAACAAATAGCCTGTAGTAGACCGCCTCTTATCTAGATCACCTGCATAGTCAGAATCAACATACCCAACCAATAACCTGCTAATATTGTCATCCCTTTCAAATTTCAAACCCACATCTGTGGTGCCACTTATGTACCTCAAAATCCATTTAGCCGCTTGCCAATGCTCTCTGCCTGGATCATGCATATATCGACTAACCATACTCACCGCCTGAGAGATGTCTGGTCGAGTACACACCATGGCATACATCAAACTGCCAACCACACTAGTGTAAGGTACATTAGCCATATACTGTCTTTCTTCATCTGTACTTGGAGACTGAGAAGCACTAATTCTGAAATGAGTAGCTAAGGGTGTACTGACTGGTTTAGTTTTCTCATCTATACCAAACCGTTTCAGCACCTTCAAAAGATATTGCTTCTGTGTCAAACTTACTATGCCCTTTGCCCTGTCTCTAGCTATCTCCATCCCAAGTATCTTCTTGGCTTCACCAAGATCCTTCATCTCGAACTCAGAACTCAACTGATTCTTCAAATTTTGAATGTCCTTAGCATTTTTAGAGGCAATCAACATGTCATCCACATATAATAACAGATATATGAAAGAACCATCCTGCAATTTCCTGAAGTAGACACAATGATCAAACTCACTTCTGGAATATCTCTGCACCTTCATAAATTGATCAAACCTCAAATACCACTGCCTTGGAGATTGCTTCAACCCATAGAGAGACTTCTTCAACCTGCAAACACAATTTTCCTTCCCAGCTGTCTTAAATCCATCTGGCTGCAACATATAAATTTCTTCATCTAGATCCCCATGTAAGAACGCAGTCTTCACATCCATCTGTGTCAATTCAAGATCAAACTGTGCCACCAATGCCAACAAAATCCGAATAGAAGGATGCTTCACAACTGGAGAGAACACTTCATTATAGTCTATACCTTCCTGTTGAGCATACCCCTTTGCAACTAGTCTAGCCTTGAACCGAACACTGCCTTTTGGACCCTCTTTCTTCGTATACACCCACTTGCAACCAATTGCTTTCTTCCCCTTTGGCAACTGCACTAGATCCCAAGTCTTATTCTTATGAAGAGAGTTCATCTCTTCATCCATAGCAACTTTCCAATCTGTATTTTCAGAACTTCTAGTAGCTTTTTTGAAGTTGGAGGGAACTTCATCATCCACAATGGGAAGAGCAAATGCAACTGTATCTGTAAAACGAGACGGTCGTTTGATATCTCTTCTTTGCCTTCTTACTGCAATTGATTCTACCTGCTGGATAGGAACTTCTTCATCATTCTCAGTATCAACCACATCATCTTCATCTTGGACAGGAACAGGATTTTCAACTGACAACTTTTCTAACTCCACCTGTTGGAGAACTCTCCTACCAGTCGACTGGTTATTGCCAACAGTCGACTGTCCCGAGCTCCCGCTCTTCTGCTGTTCTAGACCACCAGTCGACTGCTCCTGTACATCAGTCGACTGTCCCGAGATTCTGCTACTCACCTGTTGGAGAACTGTCCCACTCTTCTGCTGCTCACCAGTCGACTGTCCTATACCACCAGTCGACTGTCCCGAGCTAATCATGCTGGTCTCATCAAAAGTCACATCCCTGCTGATTACTAACTTCTTCTGTTCTGGACACCACAACCTGTAACCTTTGACACCAGTACTAAAACCAACAAATATGGCCTTTTTGGCTCTTGCATCAAGTTTAGTTTCAGTTACATGAAAATAAGCAGGACAACCAAATATATGCAAAAAACTATAATCAGATGCAGGTTTACCACTCCATACCTCAATAGGCGTTTTGCCTTCAAGTGCTGCTGATGGTAAACGGTTGACAATGTGGCTTGCATATATAACAGCTTCTGCCCAAAATGTCTTCTTCAATCCAGACTGTGCTAGCATACATCTCACCTTCTCAAGTAAGGTTCTGTTCATCCTTTCTGCAACCCCATTTTGCTGTGGAGTCTTCCTAACTGTGAAGTGCCTCTGGATCCCTTCATCTTCACACAATTTTAGAAACGGATCATTCTTATATTCCCCTCCATTATCTGACCTCAGAACCTTAATCTTCCTCCCAGTCTGATTTTCAACTTTCTTCTTCCAACTTGTGAACAATGTCAAAACTTCATCTTTGTGCTTCATGGTATATACCCAAACTCGTCTGGAGTAATCATCCACAAATGTAACAAACCAGTGTCTACCACTCATAGAAGGTGTCTGAGTAGGGCCCCAAACATCTGTGTGCACATAATCGAGGATACCCTTTGTCTGATGTACAGCTGTACCAAATTTCACCCTAGTTTGCTTACCCAAAACACAATGTTCACAAAATTCCAACTTGCACCCTTTAGCATCCTTAAGCAACCCTTTCTTCACAAGACCCTGCAAGGCCTTTTCTCCTGCATGTCCGAGTCGCATATGCCACAACCTAGTAGAGTCGGGAACAACCTGTTTAGGCCTTTCAGTTACACTGGCAGCCTCACCCAAATATGTTTTTCCCTGCAAGAAAAACAAGTTCCTTTTTCTTTGCCCTTTCATCACCACGAGTGATCCGCTAGTCACCTTCAGAATGCCACCTTCACTAGCAAATTTCAATCCACTGGCCTCCAAAGCACCTAGTGAAATCAGTTTCTTTTTCAAATCTGGAACATACCATACATCTGAAAGCTCCCTAATAAGACCATCGTGCATTAGCAATTCAATCTTCCCGATTCCTACCTTCTTACAAGGCGCACCATTTCCCATCAAAACTACACCACCATCCATATACTCCAAAGAAGTAAACCACTCCTTTTTCCAAGACATATGATAAGAGGCTGCTGTATCAAGAAACCATACTTCTTGATAAAGTGAGGGACTAGAAGCAAGTGCAAAAGAAAAATCCTCGCCACTATCTAAATTATCAACAGTCACATTTGCAGTCGAATTTTCCTTATTTCGTAGCTTTGGACAATCCTTTTTCCAATGCCCCCTTTCATGACAGAAAGCACATTCATCTTTGGCCGGTATTTTCCTGTCCTTCGAAACTCCTCTCGATTTGGAACGAGATTTGTTTCCCTTCTTCCCAGATTTGGACTCAGATCTGGTCTCAGTCCTGCCCCTTACAATCAATGCTTCAGGAGTTTCTCTATCAACCATTTTATCCCTTCTCCTAGTTTCATTATTCAACAAAGCATTTGCAACATCTTCATATTTCACAGTATCCTTTCCATATATTAAAGTTGTTGCTAAATGATCATAACTTTCAGGTAATGAATTCAACAGAATTAGGGCTTTATCTTCATCTTTAATTTGCTCATCCAAATTTAACAAATCAGCCAACAATTTATTAAATGATTCAACATGAGCATTCATAGACATACCTTCCGTATAGGTGAAGCGAAAAAGTCTCTTCTTCAAATACAGCCGATTCTCCAAACTTTTCCTCATGTATTTGTCTTCGAGTTTCTTCCACAACACCGCAGCAATGGTATCCCTCATCAAATCGTACTTCTGAGCCTTCGCAATAAAGAGCCGAATAGTCCCACACGCAACTCGATTCAACTTCTTCCAATCTGCTTCGGACATATCCTTTGGTTTTTCTACCTCCAAAGCAACATCTTGTTCTTGTTGAACAAGAACATCCAACACCTCACATTGCCACATCCCGAAATTGTTTGTCCCATCAAATTTTTCAACTTCAAATTTTGCATTGTGAATCGTTGCTCTGGACGAACTTGATCCCACAACATCCTTGGTTGCATCTGCATCACCCGCCATCTCCCTCTAGGTCGAACCAACAGCTCTGATACCACTTGTTGTGCGCGGAATACAAAACTAATTAACCAATGCGGAATCAAAGAGAGAAACGGCGAAGAAAAACACAGAAAAACAAACCAACACCAGGACACACAGATTTAATGTGGTTCGGCAAAACTCATGCCTACATCCACGGGGCGGTTGGGGTTTCTTCTTGCTTCAAATAATCACCAATGGGCGAAAACAAACCCTTACAAATGATGACGGCTACAAAACCGAATAGGGGTCTCTAACTTTCGTCACTAATTACAAAACCCTAACAAGTGTATTTATAGGGAAACTACTGGGCCTTTTCGAATTGGGCCTTTTCTAGTTCAAAATCCCGTACACAGTCGACTGGTCACCTAAGCAGTCGACTGGTCTTGTTCAGGGCAGTCGACTGGGCAGTCGACTGCTGCTGCTGTATCCCAAGCCTTTGAAACTTCTCTGGACAGTCGCCTGATCCTCCAATTCAGTCGACTGATATACTGTAACTTTCATTTGCTGCAGATACTCCAAAATAATCTGAACCAGAATCGAGCCATTATCCTACAATCATCTCGAGAAGCAAGAGTCCGAAGCATTAGATATCGGCCTTGTGGGTCAGTTCCACACCTTTTTTGTACTCCGGTGTGGTGGCAATGGAAAGGATTCGAGCTTTAGGAATGGGGGAAGAGGAGGAAGCCAAAGTGCGTCAGCTTGGCCTGGTGGTTGCCGACAATGAGGACATTGTTCGAGGTAAGGTTTGCATGTGGGACATTATTGCGGGAAGTAGTAGGGATGGAATGGTGGAGATAAGCCATCCCTCTTGCTATTTTTAGGCGGAAAACCGAGTTTAAATGTTGTCTTCCCTCTATTACTGTATACATACAAGAAAGATCAGAACAAGTTAACTAAATTAGTGCAAGTCTGTGAATAGAAGGCCGAGAGTTCAAATCACGCTTGCACAAAAGAAATCTCCAATTAATATATATATATATATATATATATATATATATATATATATATATATATATATATATATATGCTCCGGCCTTATTCCAAAAAATTTACAAAAAGTTGACTAAATTACTGAAATTTAGTTACTATAATAGGAAATTTGATGGCAAAAATACTGGATAGAAGTTCCCATGTAGGAGCTGAAACAAGCTCCCTTCCTGGACATTCTCACATTCTCATAGACAATTCAGCTTCTCATCCTTGGAGTAGTAGAAGGCGATCATGGCGACAAGATTCTCGTGCTTCATCTCTGCAAGCAGCCGCATTTGATGAACAAACTCCCCCATACTCAGCCCAGCCATTTCCCTCATCCTCTTCACGATGATAGCCTGGCCACTCCAAATTCGCTCTGTATGACCTCCCAGCTCTTCCTTTCCGATCATCTCTGCTCGTGATGGTAGGTGTTCGTCGAAAGTAAATGCTGCCTTTTGATTGTCAGTGAACTCTAAGCCTGTTCCTTCATTACCATCTCTACCTCTTGCCTTATTCGCAGTAGAGGCAGAAGATCATGTTGGATATACAAGTATATTCTCACTAGATGCTTATAATATTATTTATGGGTAACACATGTATGCATTGCACGTACAACTTGTATGGATATTAGACCACAGGTTGAGAAGGTCTAGAGCCCAGTACCCAAATCCAATATTTATTATATAAATACTCGTTAAAGGCAGTAGTCTAGGTATTCTAATAGATACCTAGGGTATAATATCTCAAGCGACTAAGGATATTAACCATAATCTTTCTGATTATTCCTCATAATACTTAATAATCTTCATATATTAAATTAATTTTATTTTGTGAGATTTATAAGGGAGAGAGATCGTTGGATCTTTTCGTCGCTGGTGTTGTCGTTCTTAAGTGATCAGTTCGTCAGGATCTACGCCGCCATCGCCGCCGCCGTGACCGTCGTCCACCATCATCTCCGCAGCAGCCACCTACGACTGTATTTCCTCATAGCCACTTGCGACAGAGAGTGATCTGTCGAAGGAGTTCGTCATCGCCCTCGAGATCCTCATCGTCGCCGTTCACCGTCATTGTCGTCATATGAAACCAACATATGAAACCAAGATAAGTTGTTGTATTTATATTTTATTTTATTTATGTTGTTAATTTCTTTGCTATGTGCTAAAAGTTTGAAAACATTTATTTTAAGTTTATGTTTTGATTTATCCTTCTGATATGTTGCTAAGTGCTAAAGTTCAAAACTTTATTAACCATTGTTTAATTAGTTACAAGTTTGAATAATTATCTTGACTATGTGCTAAGGTTCAAATATTCATTTTGACAAGTTAAATTATAGTTTTTGACTATAAATATGAATCTTCAATTAAATTGTTATTAGAATTCAACATTCCCAATAATTTGTTTAATTGGTTAATCTTTGATAATTTTGAAGATTGTAGGAATTTCAAAATTACTTACAAATTACATGTGTTGGAAACTATGGATTCCTCACAACTTGGAAGTGTGCCCATTAACTTTAACCTACATAATCCAGATTGATAGTTGGTAAATTATTCATTGCACTATATGACCCAAAAGGGATATATAATCCCTATTGAAGTCAATGGTCTAATCTAATTTAACCATCTATTCATCTAATTGATTTTTCAATGTGTGACTATTATTCGATCCACAACTTCAACAATCTCTACCTTGGCTCGAATCCGGGAGAGCAAACTTCTTGCCAGAACATTGAAGAACTTCAGAGATTCATAGTCTCCACCTTAGACTATATTTCATGTGTCTCCACTAATAATTTTTTGACTTGACCCTGCCTCCGCCACTGTGACCCGGCACCCATGCCTTCCACCAACACCTCATTGACTCGGTAAATTACAATTCCTCTAGCCCCTTGTTGATTCGACACTCATGCCTCCTGCCAACACCTCATTGGCTCGGGAATATAATGTCGATCCACCAACCCCATGACTTAACAAAGCCTTTGCCACCAATTAACTTGACACAATAACTCTTGCACACACGACGACTCAATAATATCTCCACACCAGCACAATATCTTCATCTTGGGCCTTTTGCACACATGACGCCTCAAACAATATCCCCACATCAGCTTAATATCTTCACCATGAGTTCTGATACCATTTGTAACAACCAATGGCCCATTAACTTTGACCCACATAATCCAGATAGATAGTTGGTAAATTATGTATTACCCTATATAACCCAAAATGGATAATCCCTATTGAAGTTTAGGGTCTATTCTAATTTAACCATCTATTCATCTAATTGCTTTTCCAATGTGGGACTATTTTTCGAGCCACAACCTGAACAGGAAGTTTGCCTGAAGATTATACAAGTCTGCACATTGCAGGCTTCTCCATTGAATTTTAAAAACACTTCTAACATGAATTGTATGTATGATCGACTTTAACCCTAATAGTATTGTTCGTGCGATGATTTGGTATGTCCCAACTTAGATTTAATGATCTAAAATATTTTGTATGATTGATCAAATGATTTGGAGTTTTTAGATCATAATTAGAGTTGCATGTGAACTAGCATGTTTAGGGTTCTTAAGTGTGCCTTATCATACTATGTGTATAATTATATTGGCTAACCCTTCTTTTGCAGTTTGTGTGAGATCGTATATATGCTTCTCTCATGGTTCAGTCTTAATACAGACTGATGTATAGATCTGCGACGAATGTCTGTAACTTATGTGGGAGCATCTCGTAATGGTGGATGGTGTCTTCCTTTAGTTATCTTTTGTTCCTCTTTGTGTAGTGCATTGGGTCCGCCGATGGAGCATGATTTGGATGCCTTAACTAGCGTGTTATGCTCCGCACGTGCCTAGTTTTTGCTAATTGCCTTCCTATATGGTCCTAAGAATCTCAACACGTGCAAGTTTCACCTAACCACGGCCCCATCACAGGGCATAGCCTCACCATAAGTGCTATTGCTTAGTTGGTACTCTTGGATCATGGGCAACCTAATATATACACTTAGTTACAATATTTTACCATCTATGTGTGACTAAACTTCCTACTACTTTCTACCTTTCATTCAAGCATTTTATCAAACACTTCATATGCATACACATTCATTCAGACATTTTATCAAACACCTTGTGTGCAGTCCATGTGTACACATCACCTATTTAGGAAATCCTGGGTATTACAATTCGTTCATTGTATTATGTGTCCCTCAAAATGAGTGCAAAGTTGTAAATACAACGTGTTGGTCATTACCTTGTTTGGCATTTCTAAGATGATGAAGAACGAATAAAGGAAGGAACTGTATGATCAAAAGCATTTGAGCACTTGGAAATTGTTGGAACCATATAAGCAGAACCATGAGAGAAATCAAACTATTTTGTGAAATATGTTTTTATTATTTGTTGTGGTAGAGTAATTAACTCTTATTATTATTGTCAGATGATATATTAGTTTAGTCCCATATTGGTTATGTATCAGTTTAGTCTTCTATTCTCTCCTATATATATAAGCCATATTGTATTCAATTTATTCAATCACTTAATAAAGAATTATTCTCAGCCAATAATCTTAACATGGTATCAGAGCCTATCGTCCTATAAGGCCTATACTAATTTGATCCTCGTCGTCGAGGTGGGGTGGTTCTCGTCTTCATCAGAATCAGTCCACCTCCCGACATTCCTCTCTCGATCTTGATCAAAACCCTAATCTCCCCCAAAACCCTAATCTCCCCCAAAACCCTAAATCTCCAAAACCCTAGACTCATCTAACAACAAGATCTAAAACCCTAGCCGTCATCATCAACATCAACATCAACGTCAGCATCAGATCGTCATCATCAACTCCGGCTACTCTCCCCGCCGTCGACGCTGCCCAACTCCAAGATCAGCAAGATCAAACATCACCCAAACCAACTCTCCCCACCGTCAACTTTCCTCAAGAACCCAATCATCATCGTCTTCAAGAACTCAATCTTCAGATCCACCGACTCATCCAACTCCGGCGAAACCCTTATCCCTGAAACTTTGGCATCTTCAACCTCTCACCAAAATCCCCAACAAAAATGGCTACCCCAATCGCAGTCCCCCTCTGCATCCTCAGCCTTCCCTTCCACTCTGGCGTCTGCGTCAGTGATGCCAAGGAGCTCCGCATCAATCTTCTCACTGCCTTCGATTCTGGCCTTCAATTTGGCGCCTACGTTCACCCCAACGACCCTTCCAATCCCTTCACTCTCTCCCTCAAAATCGGCAT
Source organism: Hemerocallis citrina (assembly GCA_017893485.1). NCBI lineage: Eukaryota > Viridiplantae > Streptophyta > Magnoliopsida > Asparagales > Asphodelaceae > Hemerocallis > Hemerocallis citrina. The sequence continues at coordinate 198,616,955 of CM030365.1, forward strand.
CGGGTCTCTTGGCTCGCCGTTCAAATCTCCGATGTCGATGACGGCGGAATTCAACTTTTTTGGGAATCGGTAACCCTAACCCTATTTTTCTTATACCCAAATACTTCTACCCCAACCTGAATCCAAATACCCATATTTACCGTATTTCCTCTCTAACCCGACCCGTTTCTCCAAACCCAACCCAGACCCATTTTCTGTTTTTCCAAAAAAAAAAAAAATCTTGCAACCTCACAGTTTTCAGTTCAAGGACAATTCTCAAGTCAGGGGTGAGATCCCATTAGTTTATTTCTCAGTTCAGGGGTGAGAACCCATCATCGACAATTCTCAAGTCTGGGGTGAGATCTTATCATCGACCATTCTCAAGTCAGGAGTGAGATCCCATCAGTCTACTTTTCAGTTCAGGGGTGAGATCCCATCATCGACTATGTCTCAAGTCAGGGGTGAGATCTCATCACAGATCGGGATATGAAGATTCCGCCACTGTTCGGGGTGAGATCTCAACAGTGCGCCACCGCCACTTCCTTCTGCAAAACTCTACTTCTCAATTCCATCACATGCGCCATCAAGCGTCGTCACTGCACCACTGTTTGTCGTTCCTTTCACATCAACATCATCAGTATTCCAAACTCTTGTTGCTTGAACCAACTTGAGTTTGAGAGGGGGTGTTAGATGATATATTAGTTTAGTCTCATATTGGTTATTGATGTGTCTAATTTTTATATAAATATTTGTATGCATTTACCCATAAAAATTGCTTATATTTGTCTATCTTGTTTATAATTTATCTTATTTACATAAATTTCAATTAATTAATTATTTTTGAAGGAATAAGATTTTTTGATGCAAAAGGTAAATATTTTTGGTAAAAATTAACAAACAAAACAAACAGAATGATTTATTAATTTTTATTGTTTTGTTGAATTTTAAATTTTACAATTTGGCTGTGTGAAAAGAAAAATATAAAATTTAAATTTCCAATATAGGTGAAATTGAAATAAACATTTTTAAAAGGGTTTAATTGAGATAATAGGATTTTTAGTTAGTTTAATTAATTTTATTTTTAAATCCTAATTTCTGATTTATTTTGTGTGTGTGCAGCACATGTTTCAAGAAAAAGAAAGAGAAGGAAAAGAAGCAAGAAATAAAGAGCAACTCACATAAGGAAATAAATAAAAGAAGAAGAGGGGTTTTCTGCAAAAATAAACCATAATTCCACGTTTTGGATCCCTATAAATACAATAGCAAGCAAGAGAAGAAGATGACGCCATACCAGAGAGGACGAGCGACGGCTACCTCAATCTAATAATATTAAATAAAATAAAATTTTAAAAAAAATTAAAAAAAAAGTGAACAAATAGAGCGTGGGCTCTGTCTTGGGTGCGGCACTCGAGACAAGGCGGCTACAGGACAAAAGTAGGTGGCTACAAGGATCTCTGTGGGCGCGGTGTTCAAGACGCAAAAGAGCGAAGAAGCAGCAGACTCAGTACATGCGGGCGTGTGCTCCAAGGCGAAACTAGAACAAGGTGCTGACGTGGCGTGACATCAACGGGCGACGTCAGCGGCGTGCTGCTCGAGACAGAGGACAGAGAAGGAGAGAAAGTTGCTGACTGCGACTTGCTGGCTCGGTTTTCGAGGCTTCGGTTTGTAAAATTTTTACAAAATAATTCTTTCTGTCCCATTTTTCTCTTTGTCTAATTTTATAATACAATCCAAAACAGTATTTGTTAGTTGCAATTTTATTATGAACTAATTTTATTTTTTTAGGACTTCGATGTAGCTTAGTTTTGAGAACACAATTTTAATTCCATATTATTTTTCTATTTTTCCATGGTTGTGTATTTGATTTTTGATCTTAATGCTTACAATTGGTTGACCGACTTTTGTATGATCTATTAAATCATGGAGAGACTGAACTGGTAATTTGTGATTTTAAATTAGAGAATTAAACACCATTGACTGAGCGAAATTAGAGATGATTTACCGTGATTGATGTGACCGTTATAAAATTCACAAAACTTAATGAGTCTTCAATTAATTAAATTTGTGCATGAACTATGACAAACTGTCGGAGATATTTTTGGTGTTGTTCGAGAGAAAACATTGAATAATTAGGGGATTTTGGTCTACAACTTGGAAAATTAAATTCTTTATTCATATGGAGTTATAAATTGTGTGAGATTAACTAGGTGAAATCAAAAGCCCTAGAATTAATTTTGCCATTACAAAACACAAAAATTTCAGATTCCGCTCCTTTTTAATTAATTTAGTTAGTTCTTTAAATTAATTTAATTTAGTTGCTTTCTTTATTAAATTTTGATTTTCCAAATAGTAGTTAATCTAGTAATTTTGGTACTCGATAAAATAATTAGTCCATGTGGGTTCGACACTCTTTTCACTTATCTATACTACTTTTTGTGATTTTTTACACTTGCAAATAATTCACATCAGTTATGTATTAGTTTAGTCTTCTATTCTCTCCAATATGTATGAGCCATATTGTATTCAGTTTATCCAATCAATTAATAAAAAATTATTCTTATCCAATAATCTTAACAGTTATCTTATAATGTGCTTATATAGTCAATGGCATGTGTAGATTGAGTTTAATAAATGAAGTAATTGATCATGTTAGTTCTAATTTGTGTAGTCCTTTAACGCGGCATAAAAGGCTAGGACATGTAAACTATGTATTAAATTGCTTGCTCTTGTTAAAACTCATAATTCTGTTAAATGACACTTACTTAAAATATGACCAACGTGAGGTTTGTGCTCTGATAACTAGAAAACCCTTTAGTATGGTCTCTAGGAGTATACAACTTCTTGAGTAAATACATTCTAATATTTGTGATCTCAATAGCTTGGTGAATAGATGAGACTAGTGTTGATTAGAAGTATTTAATTACTTTCATAGATGATTATTGTAGGTTGTCATATATATGAAAGATTAAGCACCTGTTAAATTAAAAGAATGTGAAATCTTGTTAAATGCTATAATCAAAAGGGTTTGATTTGATTGAGGTGGTGAATATGTTTTAATACTTTTTAGAGAATTTTACACTTTGTATATCTCTTAAATGAGTGCACTCTATTTATAAAAGTCAAATGGTATAGCTAAAAGTTAGAATCAAACATTTAGTGAATTGTTGAATTCTATGTTATTGGCTATTTGTTTTTTTGTGGGTGAGGTTGTATTGCTTATCATATTTTTAATATGTTACTACACTCTAAATTATGTCACCTTGTGAATTATAGTATAAACACACACATAATTTTGTTAAAGTAAAAACATGGGGTTGTATTGCATTTGTTATAGTACCTGACCCTAGAAGGCCTAAATTATGACCCAGAACAAATATTTGTGTGAATTTAGAAAGTGCATAATATAGTGTTGTGGACAAATTTTTGGATCTATCTAATATGTGTTAATAAAATCTAAACTTATAGAATTCTGTGAGGATATGTTCATCAAAGATAAAGGCACGAAGTTATCTAGTCCTACAAACACAGTCAATGATTTAGAGTTGAAATCCAGGCCAAGCCTTTGTCACGCCCCGCTTTCCAAAAATACAGAATGCAAGCACGTGACATGGCCCAGCGAATGACTTGTGTCATTCATAGGCTGTCATCGATTCAACTCAACAATATAAAATAGGAAGTAAAACAACCATGCATGCAATAAAAGAAGTAATCACATGAATAACAATACTTGAAATTTACGCATATAATAACCAACATGAAATAAATCCAACATCTGAATCAACAACAATATCGTTCGGGTCAAAAGCCCACAATACAACAATGTTCAATTATTAAAGTTCTAAAAAAAAGAGAAACAATAATTATTCAAATGGCGTAGCAATATAAGTCTTTCACCATTGTTGTTCTCCTAGTCCATCAGGAAAATCTCCTTGATTACCTGTAAGCTGTTCATCTAAAAGAGAGGAAAAATATGTCCTTAAAGCAAGTCGTGGACAACAAGTAAAGAATCAGAGAACAATGACAATAACAGTATAACGATGGATATAATGGACGATAAAATCAATAGTATTGAAAAGTGACAAAGTGATAATAGTACAATGTGCAATAACGATGATTTATAACGATAACAATAAAAAATAACAATAACGGTAAACAATAACGATAACACTGTTCAATGACGATGATAATATGCAATGGCAATGTGATGAAGTCTTAAGTCTATTATTCATTTTAATCCTAACTAATGCACGTACTACTGCATCCCATACTACAGGTTCCATGCATACAATCAATTTCGTTTAGATTAAGGTGGTAGATTCTATAGGTCATGTACTCGGCACAATATAACATTTCAATACTAATCACTGCCTATTGAGCAATTTATTACACCATAACGATAACACTGGCTATTTTTAATTTCTTGCATAATGACGATAACACTGTCCATTTACAATTTCTTGAAATATGACGATAAAGATAATTTGGGACGAGACCCACATTCCAGAGTACAGTCACTATATTATCAACTACCCTAGTCCATCCTTAACCCCGGCTTGATTAATATTCTTTATTCAATTAACATACGATAATGTGGTTAATAGGGACACTTGAAAGATGACAACACAACCCTAAGATCATGCAATGTACTCTATACAATTAAATACACCAAATTCAACATTATAGAATCAATTATATATTATTAAACATAGGAACCCAATTCTGGACAGCAGTAGGTTGCAGTACCAAAATCAGAATTTCCGTTGTTACAGGATAGCAAATGTGGATCCATCAGAAGGTCTAGAAATAAGACTCTTGCTTCCAACGCATATAAATAAGATACATAAAAGTTGTGGCATCAGGTGTCAAAACAACAAACTACAAGAATTTGTGTTCTTCCAGAACTTGTAAGATTGTGTTTTTACATATAAAACAGGTCTGAAAATTCATTAATTAATTCCAGGAAAATTAGGGAATGTTCTCTAGGGTGTTTAGTATCAGCATGCAAAATTTTAAGTCATTATCTTACAGGTAGCATGGTTAAATTAATTGTAAATCAGAGTGTGGCAGCAGTTTTTTGAATCCGGAATTGTACGACACAACAGCAGTAAAACTGTGATATCTCACAAACTGTAACTCGGAATTCAATTCTGTCAAAGGGGCAGTAAACTAGACATCTGGGGCTACATTTTATATTCAGTAAGTTATTGATTTTGATGACATTATCTAGGTCGAAACAACATGGTAATGTTCAGGTTGGCGGTAAATTTCAGGGTCTCAATATATTTTTCATGCATAAAAAGATTAGAATGTTATGAACGATGAGTTAGAGGTTGACAACATAAATCACAGCAAGTTACATCTATGTGAGCATGGTATTAAGATGTATAATGTCCATAATCTTAATCACAATCAACTAACACAATAGTATCAATCATATAAGTCATCAATACTAGTATGCAATCTACAATTATTGTGAGATGTCATGACATGAAATACAATAATAATTCCTATTCCTATATTCAATAATTAACTATATTTATGCATGCAAGATCTCTATACATTGGAGGCAAAAGACGGCACAAAGTCAAGATTACTACTTAGATTCGCTCGTGTAAATTCATAGTATCCCAACGATAGATAACAATAAGCAATACACGATAATCAATTTAGATCTACTTGCAAAATTCAATAAACATTCTCGAATATGATACAATAACTATTCGAGAGGAAATGACTTGCCTTTAGGACGACGTTAGATTAATCTGAAAATGCGAAGAATAATAGGATCAGAATCCCGGCAACACGAGGACGAGCAAATGATCACAATGATCATGATCGGGCACGGATCTTGATGGGGATCAAGATCGGATGATCGGACGGCTGAGATTGAAGATCAATATCAAGATGATGATCACGATCGCTATGATCAAAAGAGATTCGACGGTCAAGATCAAGATCTTGATGATGATGATGATGGTGATGATGATCAATGTAAATCTAACGGCCAAGATCAACGGATCAAGAAGTGATCACGATGAAGATCAAGCGGACGACTCAGATCTGATCAGATGATGAAGATGATCTGATTATCAAGATCTTGATGATGATCAAGATCCAATCGGATGGCTAAGATCAAAGTGATCAACACCTTGATCAAACAGTGATGGCATAGGGGCGCATAGGCTTGGCTCCGACGGCGGGCGGCAGCGCTCAGGGCGGTGCACAGTAGGTGCGGCAAGAGGAGGACGGAATGGAGACGTCATAGGGCTTCGCTGGCACTGCCTGTGAGGGAGCACAGGGCCAGGGCACAGGCAGCACTGCACCGCAGGGGACCAGGGGGTGCCGGAGGCAACGGGGTGCTGGGGTGCCGCTGTGATTGCTGGCAGTGTCGGAGGCTGGGGCTGAGAGGGAGTCGCGACAGGGAGTAGGGCGAATAGGGATGTAGGCGATGCTGCTCTGGCTGCTGTCGGGAGGCGCCGCGATAGGAAGCGGCACAGCACATGGGGGTCTGCACTGGCATCGCGGTGAGGCATGGGAGCGTGCGACAGGAAGGAGGGAGCACTAGGGGGAACGGGGCATCGCTGATGCTCGGGAGGCACAGGACGAGGAGGGGTGCTGGGTTCTACAGTCGATGGGAGGAGACGAGAGGCACAGGGACGACGGGGAGAGGAGAGGGGATGGGTTCACAAGGAGCACGGGGTAGCGTTCGGGAGGTAGATGAAGGGAGAGAGATGATGAGGTTGGGGACGATAGCGGCTAGGGTTGGGTTTTGGAAAACAGGGTATGCAGGGTAGGTTTATATAGGGTATAGGGTTAGGGTTGAAACGAGTATGGTTTTTATAACTGGTTTGGGTTTAGGTGGTAATGCTATTGGGTTTGGGTATAGATAAAAGATCCAATAGGGTTTTGAATAGGATTTATAAATATAAATAAAAATAGGATTTTTAATATACAATCAAAATGTAATAATAATAAAAATAATAATACTAATAGTAGTAAAAATAACAATAATAATAATAATAGCAGAAACAATAATAGTAATAATAACAAGAATAATAGGGTTTGAATTACAATATGATTTCATTGGAAAATAATTACAAATAAAATCATTGATTAAAAATAGACTGTAATATAAGATCCAACAATACATTTTAACAAAAGAATTTGAAAGCGAAAAAATAATTTACAAAAATTTTAAATACGGAAAATACACAAAAAATACGTTTTTACGAAAACAGGGCTTACAGCCTTACTAACACTAAAACTTCAATGGCAGATGAGCCAACAAGACTCTTTAGTAGACGATGAAATAGATTTATTGTTACACAATAGTACTTAAAACTAGTTAATTTGTCGAAAAGGACTAAAACAATAGGAAGTAACTGGGGTTTTCAAGAAGAAACTTAATGTTGATTGTTCAGTAGTTAGTTTAATACACATTTAGTAGCTACAGCCTACATGATTAACTCAAGTGAGTGGGGTAGATTGGTTTGATGTCTATTCACATGTTTGTTATGTTGTTACAATAAGGATTTTTCTTGCCCTTACATCTATTGAAAATTTTGTTATTCACCAAAGATATTTAAATAGTTATGTGAATGTAACACCCCGATTTTTCTTTACATATAATTTGTACCTAAACTAAATTCTACTATTAATAAAAAAAAAAATTCATATGTTTGAAATTATTATATTTATTTATAACTAGCTTAACATACAAATATATGGGTATATATGTGTATTTTTGTGTTGGGCTTGAATTGGACCAACATGACAAACAAAAAAAATAAATAAAATAAAATGAGGCCAATTGTTGGCCGACCATGCCATGAGAAGAGGAAGGAAAAGCACATGGTTTTGCAACAAAAAAAAAAAAAAAAAAAAAAAAAAAAAAAAAAAAAAAAACACTTGCTTGTCATCTCAAGCAATCCTCTTTCACTCCTTTATTTAACACCCCCTCCTCACTCTTCTATACTCTCTAGTTCTGAAAAGAAAAAGAAAAAAAAAGATAAGAAAAGATAAGAGAAAGAGAAAGGGAGAGCTAGGGAAGGAGACCAAGAGGAGAAGAAGGAGTCAAGCTTGGAGGGTGATTCAAGAGGAGCTAGACCAAGCCATTTCAGCTACAAGCAACACTACAAAGTGGGTGTTTCCAATCTCTATATTGTTCTTTACTTGTTAAATGATGATTGTAGTGACTTAAAATGACATGCATGCTATACATTGAACATTAATAACTCGGTTTGTGTTAAGAAATCCAAAACAGAAAATTCTATTAAAAAATTATTGTTAGTTCGTAGCTCATAACTTGAAAACTAATGGTTAGATTAAATTGAAATTTTTAGGGGATGGTCATATATGTATCGTACACCTTCAGTAATTTTTATGGATTTTTTTAACTTTTCCTGCTAATTTATAAAAATACAAACTTGCATGTTGGTCAAAAACAGAACTGATCTTGTTGCATATTACTGTTGTAAGTTAAAATAATACTTAGAACTCACTATGTACTTATGGGAATGACTTGAAATTAATTATGTTGTTTTATTATCTGTCTATAGATTATTTTTCAAATTTCATGCAATTTAGACCACTATAGCTATGGTAATTAATTCATGCAAACTCAGCTAGTCGAAATGATAAACAGAACTGATGTTGTTGAATGCACTGTTTTGGGTGTTAATAAAAAAAGCATAACTCAAGATCTACTTTATGAAATGACTAGAATTTTGGATATGTGTTGTGAATGTATGTTATGTGCTTGATTCTTAAATTTCATGTCAATCCAGTAGCATTTGATATATATAAGATAATTTCCTTTAACACTGTGCACAAAGTGTTCTGTTCTGGAAGTGTTTTTGATGCATGTTAAAGAAGTTTTTAAGCTTGTTAACATCCGAATTAGTGAAAATGTTCAACTAGAAAGTTGTAGAGAACAACTAGAGCTTTCCAGAAAGCCTAAGAATGTAAAATTTGGTACAGTGTGCTATTATTTTATATGATTTTTATAGTATACTGGTTCTGTCAGACCCGAACCCAAGCTTACTGTTTGAAGTGATATTATGGTGATGGAGCCTTGTATGACTATTCGAGGGTTGTAGGTGTTATTTATGAGCCTTAGTGAGCTTGAGTACTGATGTGAAATGATTGTAGACCAATTTAGGTCATCTTAGTCATGGCATGGTTATTTCTGGGTCCTTAGTGATGGACTAGAATAGAGTTGAGATAGATGGATTGTGTGATTGTTGTTGGGATTGGGATGGATTTTTCTCCCCATTCACGATGCCTCAATTTGAGATTTACACTATGTATATGAAATTATGGTCATCTTGATCGAATGGTGAGACCCTAGGACTTGGTTCGTATGGATAAAATTTGTGGTGGGTCGATAGGAACCCGTGACCCCGAACGTGTTGGAGCGACGGCTCGGGCACCGACGTGCTTGCCGTATAAGGAGGGAATCCGACATCGTAGGAGCTACCACTTGTCAGGAAGACATGGAGCACAATGATTAGCGGGAGCAGCAACTTCCTTCAGGCCGAGGTAGCGTGTGACTCCAAACGTGACGGGCGACGGCGATCGACGTAGTCGATTCGCCAGTCTTCGTGGGCCCATGCAGTGGGCCGGGCCCTAGAGCCCAGTTGGACCCTAGCGCAGGTTGAATTAAGTTCAAATGAGTAAGTTAGAATGAATAAGAACTTAATTAGTGGTTATAAAATATCTAGGTGTGACCTCAGGGTTAGGTAAGAGACTAGTTGCTAGATTGCCTAGCAAATTATTTACTCGGGTAGAACTAGATCACCTAGTAAGTTAATGATTGTAAATTGGATAACTTGAATAGGGTTAGTCCGTGAGTCAAATCCTTAATTCAACAACCCAAATATGTCCAACTAGAAAGTTGTAGAAAATATGTCCAGCTTTCCATAGAATCCAGATTTGTGTCATTCTGATGAGCGAGTGAATTTTTATGCTATCGGTAAGGTGCAGCCATTGTACAGGGAGTACACATGTTGATGATTGTAAGCCTTTTTAGTGCAACTAGATGGATAAATCTGATGCAGTGGTCAACTAGAGATTTGTAACCTAGATTCGTATCTTTCCAGAATGGGCAAAAACACCCAATTCCGAATTATATTTTGAGAGTTATGACCCTTCTAATTTCTTGACAGAATCAACTTAGTATTGAAATTCTATATTTTGACTAAGTATTTGGGAGTACAATTTTCCCTCTTGTGATTAAGGGCTAATGGTCTTACTATTGGGGATAACTGGTGATATTACTTGGCTTAATGTTGTTAACTCCTGTTGAGGACGATTGTGACTTGAGTTAGTTATTAGGGTAGAGTGATACGCTACGACTATCAGCCCTAGGCAAATTGGAAACTTTCGCCTAGATGTTGGATGTCAGAATGGTGCCGCCAAATCATGCCAATGGAGGGTGAACGCGGACCGTGTAGATGGACTAAATCCAAGATAGGAAAAGTGGTGAGCAAGGAAATGTGTCGCCGGAGGCCACGGGGCGGTAGGCGAATGTGAGGGTTGGAGTAACCCTATATCACCTTACTTGATTTAATAATTAAAATAAGTTTTGGATAAGAATAATGTGTTAGATATCTGTAACTTGCACTAGTACTAGCAGATCATAGTCGGGTGTTAAACTTTTCCTGTCGTAAGGATACGGATTGTGTTCTCAGGTATTGAGATCACGAATCTCGTATCTCGATCTGTTAATTTCTGAAGAGTCGGGGCAAAGAACGGGAGAGAAACTCCTGTCGGATAGGGGGATTTAACCTTCGAGACTGTCATGTTCTTATATGTATGGGGCTGCTGTCTCGTGGATCTTGACGACATGGGTGCATGGGTTTGTACCTATAAGTTCGTCGTGGCTTTTTAAGTGGGGTCCGGGCACCAGGCATTATGTGGTAAACGCGATCACCACTATAGTGACTGTAGTAACGGACGGGACCGAATAACTGCAACCTCCTTAGACACGGTAAATCTCTTAGGAACAAGATAAGTACAAGAGTATGATGCATGACGAGGGACCAAACCCTACAATCGGGAGAGACGAACTCTTTGGGAAGTATGTAGTATGGGATGCATACATTTTCATTGAAGTTGATTTTGGGAAAGTATGTAGTATGGGGTGCATACGTTTCTAAATGAATTGCATTAGAGTAAGTGCATCGTGTGCATTCGTTATTTTATACATTAGATTAGGCCATGGCATACATCGACACTGGTTTGACATCACTTTTTTCCTTTGTATCAAATATTGGTTGTTGAGGTTTGGAATCGCTATATTATGGCATAGAGAGGATAGCTGTATATAGCATTGCGTCAGTTGTATTCAACTGACGTGCCCACAGTCTGTCTAGTTGCAGGATTGTAGTTTGGGAAGCGCGAGGGAGAACTCAAGCCGCGGGAAGCATCCAAGTGAAAGTTACTCTCTAGTTTTATTGTATATTCATGTTGTACCAATTAATTGTAATTGTTGTAATCATTGGACCTTGTAATAAAAATTTGATGTAATAAAAGTTTTTAATTTTCTGTGATTTTTGTGTTGTAACTCATTTGAAGGAAAGATTCTGGCTTGTGTCACCTGTTCTAGGCATTGGGAACCCGGGGCGTTACAGTGAATGAAGATCTTAATGAAGAATCTATATAAAATAAATTAAAAGTTTTGTACTAAAAAGTTTTGTACTAAAAGGTTTAGTGAACAAGGTTTACAAATTGGTAAAACTATTTTATGTTTTAATACAAGTATTAAAACTCAGTCATGAATAATTTGATAAAACAATTTAAGAGCTTAGGATTTGAATCAAGTAATTCAGACAATATGCCTTTAATTTTATGGTGTGACAAATATAATTGCTATTATTTGCTTGTATATTGTTGACACGCTTGTTGTTTGAAGGGGCATCTCTATTATAGATGAAGTTAAAATTATAATATTCAAAGAGTTCAACATAAACCACCTAGGTGTTGTGGACATTTTATTAGGTATAAGGGTTGGCAAGGTATAATTCTTAGTCAAACTCATTAAATCAATAATGTGTTCTAAAAGTGGAAATATAGTGATTAAAAGTGTTTTGAAACACCTATGATCAAAATAAAAAGTTGGCACATAATATTGTGTAACCATGAGACAGTTAAATTATTCTGAACTTATTGAAAGTTTCGTGTACACAATGATCTACACTAGATCATACATAGCGTTTGAGGTAGGTATGATCAATAGGTTCACTAGTATGGTAGGCAATGAAACAAACAAGTTCTTTTTTAAACTACTAGAGACTGTTTCCTATAACCGACCTAATTCCTGTAACCAAACCTATTATTTGAACTAGTACTTTTTCTAGTACCAGCACAGGGAGAACCTGTACCTCAATCAAGTTCCTATCACCTATGTCTACCCTAATATCTCGTTCATGTACGGGAGCAGAAGTGAGAAAAGCAAGTTTTAGATACTAGACTAAAGAAAGACTCTAGTCTGAGACTTTCAACTAGCAAACACGAGATCCTTACTAGATCTCATGACGTAACTAGAACATAGCACAAATGAGGGATACATATAAAGAATAAATCGAATGGATAGGGGCTTGATTGTAGGGGATGTTGGGGCGAGTCAAAGGCTGAGAATTCTTTATATCCACGTGCATCTACTATTTTTGAAGCACCTCCAGGAGTTCTGGTGAAAGCTATCCTTCTAAGGACCTCTCTTATCTACCAACTTATGATGCTAGGAAAAAAAAAGGCCACTAAACAAATCTTCACCATATCTATCTTCAAATCCATTCTGTGGAAATGCAGTGAGGGGCCTTGACTCTCTTAACGTCGAGTTGCTTTAGTAAATACTCACACATCTCCTACGCCACATGAGCTGAATGTCAAGCTTCGTCCTGATGATGGTGATCTTTTGTCTAATCCTACTCGTTATCGTTAGCTCGTAAGGAGCCTTGAATACATAAAAGATAAGCCTCACAAGCTCTCCTGGAGGAAGATTCATGAATGGACCCAATAATACACATTGGAATGTCTTTAAGAGGCTAATGAGATACCTAAGAGGTACTCAAGAGTTTGTTTTGTATTACTCCAGTCATCCTTCATGATTGAAGGGATGTTCTGATGCATTATGGTGCTCCGAATTTATATGTGTTTACACTATGAGGAGTAGACGTATCAAGGAGATCGAAAGGCAACCAGGCATTGAGCTTTCATCCATGAAATCGGATCTCTATGTGTTATCATTTTCAGGGGAAGAGACTGAGTAGATTGAATGACTAGTTGGCTAGAATTTTCATTAAGAAATTTAAAGTGAACTCTCTAACTTTATTATACGACTATCAAGCTATAATGCACAGTAGCTCATAACTCACTCTTCAATGGTAAGAGGAGAACATTAAAGGCTTAAACAAGCCTAATTGAACTTTCTTATAGATAAAGTGCAGTTGAGACAAAATATGAATAATGCTCTATCTAAGAAACTGAAAAGATATCTAATTATCAAAACTCTAGGAGAAATAGAGTTAAAAGCCATTGAGTCAAAGCTTTGACACCTTAATTAGTTTTGAAAGTTAGAATTCAATTTGAGCTATAGAGAAGTTCAAATTTAAGCATCAATTTGGCAGTTTGCATGTTTCAAACAATCTGAAAAGTTTCATGTGAACTTTTTAATATATAATATCATTCCAATTTGATGATGTTATATATTCTCATAACTTACGTAGAATCTTCTCATTATTCCAATAGGAGACATGAAAACTTGTTGTTTTCCAGATGATTAGAATTGTCTTTATTTCATTCGAAATTGATGATGTCTCTCATGGATACTTGTTTCATTCCAATTTTGATGGCTGAGTATATTAGTCATGATTGTATATGACAACCTTATCATTCCAATACGAAATATAGTATGATTCTTGTGTAGAAAATATAATAGTTATTACACTTTATTTTGCTAAAGAAACTTGATTGTGATGTTTGTGTTATATTTTACTAAGCTAATTCAGACTCGTACCAAGTTCTTTTGTGGAACTAGATACCGTTATGAAACTTGCTAGAATTCTTAGATATGTGTCTCATGGTATTCTTGTTTGCAATATGTTAGCAAAGATAGAGGAAATGAATTTGTCAACATATATTTTAAAATAATGATTTGCTCAACATGGAGGTGTAAACATAAAGCAACTTGCAAGGACAGTCTGTTAGTTTTACTTGCTTGATGGAACTTCTTTTGAGTTTAAGACTATACATTTTGAGCTTAAAACTCTTATTTTGGTTTTGAAGTTTAATTGCTTTGGTTGATTTTGAGGCTATGACAGGTTTTCTCTAGTTGGTTTAGTCATTATGAACTATTCTATTATGATATGGTTTTAGAACTATTTGATTATTCGGGTTTAGTCTTATTTGAACGATTCATATTTATAATTAACCACCGGAGACCACAATTATAAATATACTTCATAAACCACTGGAGAATAAACTAAACCACCGAAGACCACAATAATAAATAACTATTTGACTATTTGAACTATTTGATTATCCATCATGTTTTTTCACTAAAACCACCGGAGAAAAGTATGAACTTATGCTTGATCTAATTACTCCTTAAGTTAACATATAATCTTCTCAATTGCATTCTTTTGCTCAAAAGAATGTATGTAGGGTCTGATGCATATAGGTTTAGAGCCTTCCATTATATCCTTTGGGTTCTTCAAATAACTCCATATACTCATCAAGTAAAGAGTCCTTGTCAAATGGAACAGGTGATTTAGAACATTGATTCATTGTAGATGCTACCAGGCATAGGACAAAACCCCTATGTGCTTGAAAAATAATCTTATTAGCTTTCGTGTCAGGTGTTTGTTAACACCTGAGTAGGAGTAGGTTGCAACCCTAATAAAACCCAGCTAACTCCTTTGTGGAAGAACTTTAATTTCTTCTCAATTAAATTCACAGTTACTTCCCTAACTTGTTTGGTCCACTTTGCCCCAAGCACAATATCATGCCCTCCGATAGGAAATACCAAGAAATCATCAACAAAATCATACAATGACATTTTATTTTGACACCAAAACACAAACCACTACCCTCCACTTTTCTGCCACCAGCTACCCTGACATTGAAGGATTGTTTGATTGAAAGCTGCAACCCAGTTTTTTTCTAAAATAAAGGGATCAATGTAGTTATGAGTTTCCCCACTATTCAGTAAAATGTGTATGTCATGACCCATGAGATTGCCTTTGAGAATTAAACATTCAGGATTAATCCATGTACTCAAGGTTGTAGTGCTTAAATGACTAGCCTCAACATCTAATGGAAACTCTGCAAATTCATCAACAACCAACAATTGACCGAGTTCATCTTTATCTTGGATAGAAAACAAATCCCTCTCACCCTTAATGCACATATAGGTCTTAGTTTTACATACATTACCTGGTGTGAATCTCTCATCACAGACAAAACACATAATTTTTTAAAAATCGGTGTGGATGCAGTTTGTGATTTTTGTGGCTAAAATGATGTAGAATGCTGAATAGGAGAAGGGGTGTTCCCTTGAGAAACAAAAGTGTTCATGTAGGGTGGTCTATATGTGCTCTTATGCAACTATTTAAGACAGTTGAATTTCTTTTCAAACCTATCAGCAACCCTGAACACCTCATTCAGAGATTGGGGCTCAGCCAGAGAAACATCATGTTATATTTCATCTTTAAGACCACTTACAAAGTGTTGAATCAAATATGATTCACTCACACCATCTACCAGACCCTGTAGCTTTTCAAATTTCTGCTGATACTCTAAAATAAGGTTTGTTCCAGCCTGCATAGAGTTTTTACTGCACTTTCATAAACCCCCAAATCAAACCGATTACAGATGCCTTCCATGAATTGTTTCCATGTCACTACTCCTTCATTGACTTTAAGAAACCATCGACACCACTGCACAGCTTTTTTTAGGAAGAAATAAGCTACTCTCATCTTCCCATCTCCGGGAATATGATACATATCAAAGTAATGCTTGACTTGAAACAACCAATTAAGGACATCCCCATTACCCGAAAAAGGGATGACATCCAATTTAGGAGGTTTAGGGAGAAAAAAAAATTCCCCCAATTTGCTTAAATTTCCTACCAGTTACACCCTCATTCATTCCCCTTCTACTAGACCCAAAATTAGCTTCTAAAGAAAATTGATCAGAATTTTGCTTACCTCCCATTGTGAACGGTGGAATTGGCTCATTTGCATCCAAATTCTCCTTATGTTTCTTATCCGCTGCAACTAAATCACCAACCTGGTGTGCTAGATGCTGTAATTGAGCAAGAATAGCTGGCAATTGAGTGGCGACTTCTTGAACATGACCCTTTAGGCCCACCATTCTCCTCTCCATGAATTGCTGTCATTGCTTCAACTCCAACTCCGGTGCTCTGCCCAAAACTCTGCCAGGCTCCAGCAGCCCTATTTCTTGATCTCGACGATCACCACCCACCTCATGATCTGAAGGAACGATCGGCTCTGATACCATTTGGTGTGTTGCTGATTGCACCACTATCGTTATTGCCGCCTTTGAAGCCTTCTTGGCCATTACAATGTACATCGATGAAGAATTAGGAATAAGGAAAAGAAGAACCGAGCTAGGGTTTGAGAGGGACCCCGAACTGTAACAGAATCAAGAAAGGTGACTGGAATTGACAATCAGAATCGACAACCAACCAAAGGGTTGTCCTATACTATTTATAGAGTTTTCTTACGATGTGTGATACATGTGTTTTTAATGGGGATGGAGGGTTAGTTAGGCGATTACAGGATTGGTCCCACCTAACTAAATTCACACCGTCACTATCTTACATCTAACGGCTCTGATCAAGCCATAATGATTCATTTTACAACTTTACAATTAATCCCTCATAACCTTGGACTGAAACGCAAATTGAAAGGACCGATATGCAAAGTATTCTTTTACAGTTTTATTTACAATCAAAACATTACAACTCTAATTTTCAGCTCCTTCTCTTCACTCCGCTGCTCTCTAATGTGTAATATAGAACAATGAGAGGAGGAAGATGAAGAGATTGGTGGTTGAATTCATGATGTTTTTAGGATGGTATGTTCAAAGTGAAGGGGAGATACTACTGTTTTGCATGTTTATTGATATGATATGTTCTTTTTTGGTGGGAAGACGATATGATTGGATTGAAATGTTAACTACTTATTTATTGTTTAAATAAATGTTTAAGAACGAAATAACACCCAAAGTTTACATTAATTTTCAAATAATACTTGAAGTTTTTATAATTGGACTAAATAGTACCCGTCGTTAAGTTTTCCGTTAGGTTAATAAAACATTCCCCAAATATACCTCTTAATGGGTTTAAACTCGTTAAGAAGCGTGTGAAATGTCGAAATTGCCTTCATCTCCTTGTACAAATTACACCACCGACCACCATCTCCAACCATCATCACCACCACTGACCACCATCTCTACCATCTCCAACCACTATCACCATCTCCAACCACCATCTCCACCACCATCTCCACAAATCACCACCATCTCCCACCACCATCTCCACAAATCTCCACCATCTCCACCACCGACCTCCATCTCCACCACCGATGAAACCCATTACCATCATCTTCATCTCCACCAAAATTTTAAAAAAAATCATAACAAGAAAAACTAAAAGGAAGAAGAAGAATTGAAAAAGGTATTTTAGTCCTTTCACCATCATGGTGTTCAGAAATTAACAGCGAGTGCTATTTGGTCTAATTATAAAAACTTCGGTTGCTATTTGGGTACTAGAAAAACTTATTTGGAAATTAAAGTAAACTTTGGGTGCTACTTCTTCAACCTTCAACCTTCACCCTTAAAAAAAAAGGGAAGTTGACTGTGAAAGGCAAGAAAGGAGCATAACAGTTGGAATGGTTTGGAATATTTGGATTTCATATTGACTTTGTCTCAGAGAAATTGGCCAGTTGAAGGTTTACTTAGATATTTTTCTCAATTTATTAAAATTAATTTTGGGATGAATTTGACTTGATAAATATTAGAACCTGATAGGTGGTTGTGAAAGGATGAAGGAAGTTGCAGCAACTGAGGATATGGAGCTTATCTATGTACTAGGTAGCTAGAACATAGATGGCGGAGTTTCTCGTAAAATTGAAGTGGCAGTTTTAGATATCAAATAAAGTTAATTTTCTTAACGTGGTCTTTATACTGTTATTATTTCATAAGATTTTCACCTTAGATTATTTTACAATCGTTCTTCTATTCAGATCTCAATCTAGTTCTATCTCCAAACTTGTCTGACAAGTGACAACAATTAACCAGATAGTGTTAAATCTTCAACTATAGGTTTTAAGTTGTATATCTACAATCCAATCCAATCCAATTCCTTCTATAATTTGACCATAATATAAAACCTTGACAATTTAGGTGTACACAAATGTACTGAACATGGTAAGAATTTAATTGATTCTTTCGAACTGAAGTGCTTATGTTGGTGAAAGTGTTATCTGTACATTAGAGACTAACTTCAGAATATACAAGTTCAATGTTGTATCATCTTATATCGAACCATCATGTACAAGTTCTTAAATTTAGACAAACTATATCGAAGACCTGCTTGAGTAGTTTGCTATATTGGAGACCTGCTTGAGTAGTTTGCCGCTGAAACTTTGTTGACGCAAATTTGAAATCCATTTACTAGTCGAGCTGAAGGGAAGAATGACATGCGTTCATCTTTGAGTTGGATCCACCTGAAAATATTTATCACAGAATTAACTAGGGCAAATCTTACAGTCTATTGTTCTGCCTTATGGTTTATGGCAGAACATATTGTATAGATGAATTGAAATTTCCTAGTAAAAGCTTCATGAGTTGTATGAGCCCACAGTTCACTTTGAGGGAAGCTTAAGTCCTAGAAGAGACATTGCTGTTGTTGGGTTTCCTTACAAAATAGCTTCAAGAGGTATGCTAAGGGACTTTGCTTTGCGATGAAAATGTTTGGTTTCCTTGCAACTTAGCTCAAAATAGTTCGTCTAGTTTTAAATTTATGCAACCAACTGGCAACCTTTCCAGAAACCCCAAGCAACATAATGAAAAATAGGAGGTAAATGAAAGGTTATACTAAGAGACTTTCCTTTCGTGTACAGATCAAGCTTAAAGCCTCGAACACATACCAAGTAATTGAAGGAGAGGCATGTGATCCTTTCTTTTGGTGATATTTGTAATTTTTGGGGACAACTTCAATTAGGCTTATGTGATTATTTGTCAACAATTATTTGGGCTAAATTTGAAAGAAAGAAAGAAAAAACCTTGAACTATCCCCTTTATGCAGAAAACCTCACTGAAATTTTTTTTGCGCAAAAAACCACACTCAAGTATAGTTGCAAAAAACCCACTCTGACGGCATGAGCTTTTTGCTAAAGTTGAGTGAGGTTTTTTGAAAATATTGAGAAAGATGCATGATGTTTTCTGAACCAACTTGCAAAGAAGCAAAGATGCAAAAGATGAATGGGGTTATCTAATATAAACAGAAAAGTTAGGTGTGGTTTTTAAAAAATATACTTCGGGGGGGGGGGGGGGGGGGGGGGGGTTTGCCACCTAAGTGTGGTTTTCTGTGCAAAAAAAAGTTCAGTGAGGTTTTCTGCATATAAAGGGGATAGTTCAAGGTTTTTTTTTTCAAATTTAGCCAATTATTTATAATGGCCATATTAGAGTTAGCATCCAATGTGCCTATATAATGATATTACTTCAACATAATAATGCTAAGTAGAGTAATTTCACTTAACTTTTTATAGTTCATCCGAACTTGCAATTAATCATACTTAATAGGAATAACTAGAGATTTTCCGGGATGACAGAAGAAAATATAAAGGATAGTCTTTAAACCTGTAATTTGTTATAAAATGATGTAAAAAGAGAGCAATCTGAATACGAGCGAGTTCAGCTCCTGGACAATACCGAGCACCACCTCCAAAGGGAGAAAAGTAAGGACTAGTCCTCCAATTTCGTTTTTCCTTCAAGAAAACATTATGAGAAATTAGGAAAGTGTAATCACAATTAGATAAGTACTGATGCACTTTTAGTTAGTTATTCTCAATGGATGAGTAGACAGTGCATTTACACTACTACTCAATACAGTAAATGCTGCATCAATAAAAGTCACCAACCCAGTTCTCCTCATCTATCCTAGTGTTTCAAACTTTAAGATTAACCGAGAAAGATAGATTTCTGACTAGATTTATACCCCTGTACTGAATACTATAAAATCTGCTAAATTGATAAATGTCACTAACCTTGTTCTCTTCGTCCATCCACCTCCAGGGATTGAACTTCAAAGCTCCTTCATATATGCTCTCATCCAAATGAACGGCTGAGAGAAATGGGACAACAAAGAATCCTTTCGGAATAGTAAAACCTGCAAAGCACTTAATATTTAATTAAAACCAGAAAATAAAAATAAATACTCTTATGGCTTGGTAACTTGTCAGGTCTTGCTAATTATACTTTCCCTGGTTTCATATTTCTGTTAAAATACATAACCAATTCTAAAAATAATTAAATTCATTTAAAATTACTGTTTTATATTAATATTTTACTTTTTTGGAGAAAGAGAATATCCTGTCATTTATAGGATAAATGACTGGAAAATTGTGCTAGAGGTGATAATAATGGATGGTTCGTTGATTTGCCTAGTTATGAATGTTAACCAGATTATTGCATTCAGCTAGAGTTAATGTACTTTAAGGGGGGGTTTGCAGTGAAGTCAGTACTACAAGGAGAAGACACGGAATATAGTAACATATCGTAGACTTCTGTATTGGATGTATTTTCCAAAATTGTAAAAAAAAATCCACATGACTATTAGATATATTTCCTAGGAGTAATATAAACTTAATTAGAAAACCTGAAATTGTCATAAACAGGATTTCGTGGTTAAGTATTCTAATAAGTTGACTAATAAATCCAGACAATGCCACTATCCCTCTGCAACCTTTAAACTTTAGTAAATTTTATTTTCTTTCACGAAATATTTATTCTTTCTTAATCTTCACAATATAATCTAAGTATCAAATCCAATGCGTATTTATTCAGTAGAAGAATATAAAACAAATGACATGCTGGAAAAACAATTGATGAACAGAACCAAGATAATATCTTACCAAGATAATGAACATCCTCTTTTGCCTCCCTCAACAACCATATTGCAATACCACCAAGTCTAAGTGTTTCATCAACAACCTGCATTATGTCATCATATTTGTTAAGCATTTTTCATTTTCACTATCTAAGAAAATACATCATGTCTGAGTAGCGTGAAATGTCTGCAGAAATTAATTTAGTCTGTAAGAATCAAATAGTGGAAGCCAACTTTGACATCCTTATTACTTATCTATAGCTTTTACCGGTCAACAGAAATTTGAGGGAATAATTAGGAAGCAATTTATCTTACACATTGTGTGAACGGCATGGATTTGTAGTCCTCCCAAGCGAGATAGTTGCTGTCCTTACTGCTCCTTATAGTTTCATGCTCCTTCTGTTAGATGTTTACAAATACGAGTCATAATAATGAGCAGGAGTTGTTCTTAAATCCTTGATTTAGCTAGGATAGAGGATAATGGAAAGGTTATGTAAACAACATCATGCATATAAGTAAAAACATAAAGGAAGTCAATAAATTAATGGAAAAAGAATTCTCCTGATTTTCTGACTGAATTTATGTCTATGTTATCTGATCAGTGGATTACACAACTCAAAAGAACCTAATATCTAATAAAGCAATGCCAAACGGTAAAGTAGGAACATTATGGAAAGATAAGCTCGCTTACTAGCAATTGGTCTAGTGCATCAGGACATTGAGTAAGGAAGTAAACAGCAAAAACCATTGTTTTAGCAGTCGTCTCATTCCCGGCAAAGAGAAGGTTTATCATGAAGTCTGCAATAGTTTCATCAGACAAACATTCTTCCTCCAATAGCCTTCCAAGAACCCCAAATTTTGCCGACGATTGGGTATGATGCCTCCAGCCCTCTATTTTCTTCTTTAACTTTAGAATGATGGCATCCCTCGCCTGCCAAATTTCACCATCTTCATGAGAGAGAACATTATACAATAAAATATATAAATTTGACTGATGCTTATTGGTTTTTTTAAGTGTTAATTGAGCTATCTAAAATTAAGTCCACCATATGTATATCTAATGACATTCATATATATATATATATATATATATATATTAATGGAAAGAAAGAATTAGAGCATCCACAGTCGTTCAATGAAAAAAATGGCAAAATGCATATTTTAGCATTCCATTTCGAAGAAATGCTGCAGTCGTTGAATGGTAAAAAATGCATAAATTCGTTAAAAAAAGAACAGACGAAACATGTTGTTTCGTCTGTTAATAAAAAATTATTTATACTTAGAAATTAATAATAAAAAATACAGGACGAAACATCATGTTTCGTCCCAAAGAAGAAAAAAAATTCAAAATAACCGGATGTTTCGTCCGGGTTTTAAGGAAGTTTTTTTGCAAAAAAATTTTGCAAAAACAATTTTTAAAAATAGTTTGTAAAATATATTTGCAAAAACAATTTAAAACTTTACAAAATTAATTTTAAAAATTATTTATTTTATAAAAAATGGATCGGGACAAAACATGATGTTTCGTTTCGTCCCACATGGGAATAAACATCATGTTTATTCCCACCATTAAATTCATTTAACCATTTAATTTATTTGGTTTTTAAATTTTTTTTAATTCAGACAAAACATCATGTTTCGTCCGATCAATTAAAAATATAATTAAATAATTTAGACGAAACATCATGTTTCGTCTGATTAATTCGTCAGCTATAATATAATTAAATAATCCAGACGAAACATGATGTTTCGTCAGCTATAATATGCATTTTGCTATTTCGAATGCTATTTATCCCTTTCTACTGTAGACGAATTGCCAAAAAATGGCAAAATAGCAAACGATTGTGTGCGCTACAGTATACAAAAAATGGCAAAAATGGTAAAAAAGTAAACGACTGTGGATGCTCTTAACGTGGTCTCTTGATTGTAACAAATGGCTTGTTAAACATAAAAATGGCCATATTGGAGCTTGTTGTGTAATCAAATGTTGCTGAAAGAAGAAGGATCAGCTACTAAAAAATTAAACATTGCATACCCTGTATGCAAACAACTCACCTGCATAGCTTTGTGATAGGCAAAGCCAGGCATGTTAATTGGCAAAGAGAGGCAACCATCAGCGAAATTGGAAAACAAGAAAGCCATATCATTGACTTCAGACTCATCAGAAACCCCTAATAGCTGGTTAACCATCAAATTAATGGCTACCTTCAAAAATAAAGGAAGAAAAAAAAATTAATTGATGCAAAGAAACACAAACCTATATCAGACACTTGAGAAAAATAAAACTAGATTAACCTTCCTGCAGACATTTTGAAGGGAGATAACCTCACCATCCTTCAAAATGTTCAAAGTATGAAGCATCACTTTTTGCACATCAGCTAAGAAGTGGGGACTGGAATTCAGCTTCTCCAATCTCATCATGTTCACCGAAATTCCATGAAGCTTCCTTTGTTGTTCTCCATGCACCACTATCACCCCGTGCTTCCCGACCAAATCACGGAAAGACTTCGGATAGCTAGATTGGAACAACCTCCCTTCGTTGTGTATAATGTATCGGTTGAAAGCTGGGTCAGCAGAGACCACAGTCTGTCTTCCGAACAAGCTACAAGTGAATATCCTCCCGTACCTTGATTATAAGGAACAAAATCAAATTAAAATGCTCGATAACTAATAATCTGGGTAACAATTTACTTATAACCACCTCTTGACTTGCTCTTCTACAAAAGTTGGAGGGTGCGAACTTGATATTGACCTGTACCAACTAAGGCTATGGCCTATTAAAGGCCAACCAACATCTCCAGGTGGTAATTTTATAGATATAGTGTTGATGTTCTTCCTTTGGTTATATTGAACGAGTCGAAGGAAAAGATAGGAAGCAAAGAATATTGCTACAACAATAGTCCACATCCTGAAATGATGATCTTCAACTCAGTCCCAAACCTTGTTGAAAGAAATTTATATACATAGAGAACATTATTCAGAATTAGAGTATCCTTATTGATAATTAGGAGGAAAACGGATTGAAAATGAGCACTATCATGTAATGTTTTCAACGTGTTTACAGTAGAAATAATCGATATGGACACCTCTCAGCCATTAAAACTGGTACCCTAGACAAGTCACAAAGATTGACTTTATGAATGTCTTTTTTTATCAAAAATTCAAAGAGCGATGCAGCGATAAGATGAATCCTGAGTGAGGATCTCAAATGCAAACACATACAGAGCATTACTACAGAACCATAACTTCAAGAAGGCAATGTGGACATTATTATGGATGAGAAATAGACACGGTTTGAAGAGAGAGTTTCACAAATTCTTCTTTCCAGAACAAAATGTAAGGGTATTTTACAATTAAAACCAGTTAACTCTGGCGTAAATCCTGACAAAATAGCCTAAGAAAAATAATTGTTTCGGGGTATTTCGCAGCAAAGAAGATGAAATGCTGTGGTGTTTTCCTGTAAATTAACTATGAGGGAAAATATGAACCACAGAGCATTACACAATCAAAAAGAAGAAAACAAAACAAAATAAAATAAAATAAATGCAAGTGCTCCAAAAGCAAGAAAAGGTTAGTATGACCTGCACACAAAGTACTCAACGTAAATAAACACATTTTCCTCAGAGCCCGAAAATTAATGCACAAACCCTACAGCATCAAATTAGGGGAACAGAACAGAACACAATTCACCTTCAAATTCCAGAACACAAGTGCAACGCAACATAAAGGAGGCAACTTTATTAAGGAAGAAACCAAAATTAGATGCAAGAACTAAGAATCAAATTGTACCCCAAATGTATATAGCTGTGAAGATGGAGATTGATCAAAGCACCACCAACAATCGCTTGACTTGAACAGTACTAATTAGAATGAGAACTCCATTTGTTAGAGAATAAGCCCACAAATTCCGCCAATTTCTTTGTTTGTTTTTTTGTTTAGATAATTGTTGGTAGGTGGAAGTGATGGAAATAGTGGCTGGCTTTCAAGTTTCAACCCAAAACAAAAGGAAAGGGGGATGAACAGTTGGCTAAATTACATTACTTTAATACTGAGTAAAGTTGTAAGAGAATCTGATTGAAATCTAAGCAAAATTTTAATATTGGTTCGCACTGGATGAAACTGAAAAATATGCTCTTAAAAAACAATGGTATACATCAGCCTCTTGAAGAATTTTTTGCCGTCATTTCTTAAAGAGCTTTTCCCAAAAATTTGAAAATGAGGTCGCTATTGAAAATAGCGACCTCAGTAGGAAACACAATCTCCTCAGCGACCTCATTATACTAAGGACGCTAGTGGGAATAGCGACAGTAAACAAAAAAATCAAAAAAATAAAAAATAAAATAGAGGTCGCTATTCCCATTAGCAACATTGAAATGAAGCGGCCGCTATTGGGAATAGCGGCCGCTGCTGACGTGGCACAAAGTAACCCAAAAGTGCTAATAGTTGGGCAATTGGCCCAAAAACGCATTTATTTTCAAAAAGTGGCCTATGTAGGCAAAAAATTCTCTCTTGAACGGGAGGCTAAGACCTTAGAGATTTTTTTCCCGAACCGACCCACTTTTTGAAACTAATTTTAAGATACGCCAGTTTCAAAACTAATTCCACGGATAGACCAGTCCTTATAGTTTTAAAATTGCGGCATGTTCGACTGTAAGTCGTAGTTGAGACTAATTCCGATGATAGACTAGTCCTAATAGTTTCAACAGTGGCGGAGGGAGGTATAGAGGAGGGGGGACATTTGGGATCCCAAAAATTTTGTAAAACCTCCTAATATAGACCAAAATTTTTATTTCGCCCCCCCCCCCCCCAGTTAAAAAAATTTGGGACCCCCAAGTCTAATCCACCTCTTATTAAAGGCTCAATTATGTCGATGCTGGGGGGAAAAAAATTGGGACCCCCATTTTGATTCGTCTGGCTCCGCCACTGAGTTTCAAAACTGCGGCATGTTCGATTGAAAGGCCGTGACTAATTTCGATGATAGACTAGTCCTCATAGTTTCAAAACTGCAACATGTTCGATTGTGAGGCCGCAGTTCTCAACTGCGGCCTTAGTTCATTTCATATTTGGGCAAGCAAGACTTCGAGACTTAGACAAATTTTTCTAAGTAAAAATGTGTTAAATATAGGCCCGGTTCTGTTATAATTTTTTTAAAAAAGTTTTAAAAAAAACTTATAACAGCCCAACTGCGGCCGCTATTATATATTTAGGCCGCAGTTGGGAACTGTGGCCTATATTTAGCATATTTTAACTTAGAAAATTTTGTCTAAGTATCGAAATCTCTTTAGCCCAAATATGAAATGAACTAAGGCAGCAATTGGAACTGCAGCCTCGAAAAAAGACATTTTTGAAGAGTGGCCTCACAATCGAACAGGCCGTAGAACGCAAGTGTGGCCTATGAAGGCTGGTCTATCCTCGAAATTAATTTTGAAACTGGTCTATCTTGAAAATTAGTTTCAAAAAGTGGGTCAACTCGGGAAAAAGGTCAAGGGTTAGATAGGTTAAATTATGTCAATGTTCTCCTAATTCAAAGCTAAAGTACTAAGGGTATCGAATCTTAGACCCATCAGCCTCTTGAACGAGAGCTTCAAATTATTACGAAAGTTCTAACCAAGGGATTATCCCCTCATCTGACTAATATCATTGATGACACGCAAAGTGGATTCCTAAAGGTAGAGATATCATAGGCAGCATCGCGTTAGCTCACGAAATGGTTCTTAAAGGAAACAAGGACAAAGTATATGGTTTTTTGCTAAAGTTAGACTTCAAAAAAGCTTATGGTAGTATCGAATGAGATTGTGTTGACGAGGTAATGGAACTCAGATGATTTGGGAATAAATGGAGAGTGTGGATGAGGAAGTGTGTAAGAGATGGAAAATCGTTTGTCCAGATGAATGAATAATACGTAAGGGAAATTCAGTGTTGCAGAGGGCTAATACAGAGAGATCCTCTATCTCCGCTAATTTCTACATTAATTGCAGATGGACTAGCAAAAATTACTAGGAGAGCCAGAGAGGGAGAATTAATCAAAGGAGCTACAGTGAAAGGAATTTATGCACATATGTTTATCATGCAATATGCAGATGACAACCTGATGGTTGGAGTGGCTCAGTTGGATGAGATCGTAGCGATTAGAATATACTGAGATGTTTTTGAATATTGGTCTGGACTGTATGTCAACCTACACAAGAGCTATGTGGTTTCCCTTAGTAGTGAGACCTCGATCACGGTTGAGATGATCTTAATGTTTCTAGAATGCGAGAGTGGGGACTTCCCCTTCAAATATCCTGGTACTCCAATAAGACCATGAATGATCCATGAAGAAGACTGGACTCCTTTGGTGGAAAAGAGGAGAAGAGGCTGACTGGATGGAAAGAAAAATTTCTATCTATGGGGGCAGAATTACTGTCACGCCCCGCTTCCTAAAAACACGGAATACGAGCGCGTGACAAAGCCCAGCAAATGATTTTTCATTATTCATGAGTTGTAGGATCGACTCAGCATCATAACATGAATATAACAAAATTTACACAGCCATGCATGCATGAATAATTTATTAATCAACAGAAAACAATTGAAACAAAATAATAATATCCCAAATAGTTTTCAACTCTTGATCAAAAGATAAAACTCGGGACTATAAGCCCGTTACAAAATTCAAGTAGCAACAAAAAGAAATAAACTCAAATACAAGATAATTAGCAAGTTCTCCCAAGCGAAGCCTAGAACGTCTGCTCACTAATTCCAGCATGCAACTCGTCTCCAAAGTTTGTATATATAAATATAAAAAGGAAAAGAATAGAGAAAACAAGATAACGCCCTTAGTGCAAGTTAGGGCCGCAAATAGTAAAACAAGTACAAGAATATGGAATAAGATTCGGAATCAAGAATGTAATAGGAATGCAATAAGTATTGGGGATTCAAGAAATTAGCTAGCAAGAAAGACAGCTCGAGTGACAAGGTTTGGTAACAAGTACTAGTAGTAAAACAAGTGGCTAGTGAACATGTAATGGTGTCAAGTATTAAGTAACAAGTATTACGTACAAGTGTCGAGTAACAAGTAACAAGTCTCAAGTGTCAAGTTATCAAGTACAAGTATCAAATAGCGAGTGTCAAGTATATATTATGTTCAAGTATCAAGTCTCATGTATCATGTAATCAAGTATCAAGTAAGCATGTATCATGTTCAAGTCTCGTAGTTATTACTATCTAGGTAGCACTTCATGTGTCATCCTTTTATCACATGGTTGCTACAGCCAATCCAATTTCATTTAGGCCTAGTGGTAGATTTTATAGGGCGGTGTACTCAGGTCATGTAGGAAATACGAGCATGCGATCAAACCATGGGCTCTAGAGGCGGCTCCCGTCAATCCTTGACGTGACACTTAGTTCTATTTAATCGCAAATACATATCATGTAATCATATAATCATATAATGGGCTCTAGAGGTGGCCCCCGTAGGCTCTAAAGGTGGCCCCCGTCAATTCTTGACGTGGCACTTAGTTCCATTTAACGTAAAATCATAGGAAACACGGGCCCCCTTCCGAGTACACGTACCTATATTGTCCACTACTATGGTCTTTCCCTTAAGCCCCGACTTGTTATTTATTATTATCATCAAGCAAGTATGAAAGTGTGTGAAACAAGTCAAGTAAACATAATCAAGAACATGGAACAAGTCTAGGCTAAGTAGGATACATGCTCAAGGATCAAAACAAATTAAAGTACCAAGAACAACGAGAATCTCAAATCTGGACAGCATGACGTTACTACACCAAAACTGCAATTCCCGTTACTACAAGATAGAAAATATAGATCCGTTAGAAGTTCTAGAAACTAGATTCCTGTCCGGTTCCAACGCATATAATTAAGGTACATAAAAGTTGTGGTAACCTGTGTCAAAACAGCAAACTATACGGTATTTGTGTTCAGCCAGAATTTGTAAACTGAGTTTATATATATGAAACAGGGTGGAAACATCATTAATTAATTCTGAGAAAATTTGGAAATGATCTCTAGGGTGTCCAGTACCAACATGCAAAATTTAAAGTCATTTACTTACTGGTAGCATAGTTAAAATAATTGTAAACTAAAGAGGTGCAGCAGTTTTTGTGAATCTGCGACTACCGACGCAGCGGCAGTAAAACTGCGATATCTCCTAGACCGTAACTCGGAATTCGAAAATTCTGGATGTTATTGGCAACTCCATACTTAGGGCTACATTTCATGTTCAGGACTTAAGTTCATATTTTGGTTTTATCGGGGTTAAAGCAGTAAGACAAAACAGAAACAAAAACCAACCAAAACACTTTTTGTATGAAATGAATCCAAATTTTTACTAGTTGTGAACAACTGTATCAACGAAGGGTTGTGACTCTTAGATCATGTCATATATAAGGAGAAACATGAGATCATCAACGATAAACAAGGAGGAGTCACATTCACAAACTATTTACAGTATTTTCAAGGAAGAGCCTGTATTAGAAAACGGAATGTACAAAAGATACTTGCCTTAGGGTGTAGACGATGAATCCGACGAAGGAGTAACGGAAATGGACCCCGGGCGAAGAGCACGATCGGCACGGATCTCGATAATCAAGATGATGATCAAGTTGAGGATCAAGCAAATCCAATGGCCGAGATCGAACATAAAACATATAAGAATTAGAAGAGTACCAAAAGAGTAACTATACCATGATTGACAATTGATGAATAAGAACAAAAAGTGGATCAAATGTTTAACTCACCAAGTAGAAGACGAACGAGACGATCGGAACGATCAAGGGCCGAGATCAAGTGTGATCGATCGATCGGACGGCTGAGATCGAAGTTCAAGATCAAGATGATGATCATGATCGCGATGATCAAAAGAGATCCGACGGTCGAGATTAAGATCTTGATGATGATGATGATGGTGATGCGATCAACGGCCGAGATCAACGGATCAAGAAGATGATGATCGTGATTGTGATGAACGACGATCAGACGGCTGAGATGCGATCGGATGGTGATGATCAAGATGAAATGATGATGATGGAGATCCGACGGCCAAGAATCAATCAATCAAGATCACAATCAACGAATGGCTCACAATCAATATGATCAAACCCAAACAAACACCACACCATCAATGTGCACTAGCTTGGCGACAACCGGCGGTGGGTGGCGGCGTGAGGGCTGGCTGGCGGTGGCCAGGGGAAGGGCATCGCACACAAGGGTGCACGGGGATGATGGGGTGGGTTGCCGGCGATGTGTGGAGGCGCAACTGGCTGGAGGGCAGCACACAGGGAAGAGCACAGGGCGACTGTGTCGCGACTACTGGTTGCAGTCGCGCTGGCTGAGGGACATTGTTGACGGCGCGACGGAAGGAGACCATGACGAGGAGGGGCTGGCGCACTGTAGCTGACGTCGTGACAGGGGAGGTCGCGAGGCTGCGCGAGGGCAGTGCGACGGGGATGCAGGCCGAAAGAGTCAGGAGAGAGGGAGAGAAGGAGATGGACGAGAGAGCACAGGGGACGATGGGTTGGAGGGCACAGGTGGTAGGAGTCCGGAGGTAGGGTTAGGGGATGAAGATGAAGACGACTGAGTATATGAAGGGGTTAGGAGATATAAGGTTAGGTTAATAGTAAATATATATCGAGTGTAGGTGAAATTGGGTTACGCGTTGTATGGATAAACAGGTTGGGGTTAATGGGTACTGGGTCTTATTGGATATTGGGTTTGGTATAATATGCTATTGGGTTTGGAGTTTTGGGGTTCAAATCCAATAAGAAAAATAAAATAACTAATAAAATATAATTTTATAAAATAATGCAATTTACATTACAATATAGAATTTATTTTGAAATAAGTACAAATATAATTAGTACATAGAAATAGGTTTTTAAATTGACAAAACAAAGATAATAAAAAGACGAAAATAATAATAACAATAATAACAACAATCATAATAATAATAATAAATAAAATTACCAGTAATAATGATAATAATAATAATAATAATAATAATAATAATAATAATAATAATAATAATAATACTGAGAACAAAATAACATTAATAGCGTTTGTATTACAATATAAAGAAATCGTTTGAAAATAACAATAAATACAATTAATGGAAAGAAATGATTTTAACAGGATCAACAAAATAAAATTTTAAACAAAAAAATGAATTTAAGAAAACGAGAAATTTTATAAAGAACCAAAACTCAGATAATACACAGGAAATACGGATTTGGGAAAACAGGGGTTACAATTACCCTAATCAATCTGGTGTTTAGCAGTTTGCCAACATATTTAATGTCTATCTATGAACTTTCCAAGTGGGACATCCAAAGAATCGACAAATGTTGGAGATGGTTCATGTGGAAAGGAGCACTAGAATAGCAAAGGGTTTCATCTGGTGAGATGAGGTAAAGTATGTAAGAAGAAAGAGTTCGGGGGACTTGGAATAGTCAACCTCAGAGATATGAACAAAGCGCTTCTCTCCAAATAGTTATGGAAAATGCGCAAAAGACGAAAGTCATGGTAGTGTAATTCTTTCACACTTTATCGTAGATGGAAAAAGGTTAGATACAGGGAACGATGCACACATGGAAGTCTTCATACCTATGGAAAGGAATATCCAAAGTGTGTGTGTAGGGGGGGGGGGGGGGGGGTTGTTCCACGCTAATACTAGATACAGGTTGGAGAACG
This sequence comes from Hemerocallis citrina, assembly GCA_017893485.1. Taxonomy (NCBI): domain Eukaryota; kingdom Viridiplantae; phylum Streptophyta; class Magnoliopsida; order Asparagales; family Asphodelaceae; genus Hemerocallis; species Hemerocallis citrina. The sequence continues at coordinate 198,648,762 of CM030365.1, forward strand.
AGAAAGATATTAGATTATGGAAAGACGAATGGTGAGGGAAAATACACTAGAATCCCTATAAGGAGACAACAAATGATGATGTGCTAGTCGCGGGTGTATAGAGCCAACAAAGGCTGAAAATTGAGTTTGATGGACTTCTTTCCGACGAGAACTAGGGTCATCTACAGAGGCTTACTAGTTTGGTTACTGTGTGTGTGTGTGGGGGGGGGGGGGGGGTACAGAGGCTTACTAGTTTGGTTACTGTGTGGGGGGGGGAGAAGATGGCTGGGAATGGGGGGCTAGAGCCCTAGCAACACTTTCTCGGTAAGATCGATGTATCAACGACTGAATGATGGGGGATTAAGAGACGCCGAAGCACGAAGGTCGAAGCATCGAAGAGAGACAAAGTCAGCAAGCAACAAACAGAGAGATGTACAGTCGACTGTACACCCTTCGGGTCTGAGCACGTTGAGTTGAGGTTGGCTGCATGTTGGAAAGTCGGCCGCCCGCGACTGTTGCTTTCTTTTGGGCCTATATTCAGTGATTCTTTTGGGGCCATCTTCAAATCCAGGTTATATCGTATGACGCCTATCGTGCGACTTTTTCTACTTGATATATATCGGAAGACTTATGTATCAAGACTACAATTAGGGTTTTCTAGATCTCTATATATTGTAATATCCTCCATGAGAGGTGTAGTACTTCATTAATATTATATTTCATTGAAAGTGAGGCTTGAGAAATAGTTCTTGGCGAGTGAGTTTAATTTTTTGTATTGAGTGAATTTGTAACTCCTTGTAATCTTCTCTAGTTAAATATTATATCTCCTTATATTTTCCTCCGAATTAAGCAAAAGCTAACCATGATAAAATTCTCGTGTGTTTTATGTTGGATTGGTGGATATACTTGTTTGGTTATTCGATTGATTTGTCTCTTCCACCTCGCCATCCTCATTGCTCTAATTAGTTCTGCTGCACCACATTAATTTCCCTAATAAGTGCTATCAGAGCTTCAGGTTAACTAGTCCCTTGGTGAATATGACATGTCACGGTCCTTTGAAAATCAAGCAGTTCAATGGAAAGATCAACTTCAATCTTTGGAAGGTAGACATGTATGATGTCCTAGTTCAAAAACGTCTATAGTTAGCCATCAAGAAGAAGGAAAAGTTATCTGAAATGAAGGAGGATGTTTGTGATGATATTCGTAAAAGGGTCGTTGGTCTAATCCGACTATCATTGGCGGACGAGGTCAAGTGCAAGTTTTTTAAAGAAACTAGTGTAGCGAGTTTGTGGGAAAAACTCATAGCTGAATACTCTAATTCGTCGTTATTAGATCAGATGCATTGAAAGATGAAGTTATTCCATTTCTCAATGAAGGAAGATACCGATCTTCAATTCCACATCATAGAGTTCAACAAGGTTATTATATGAACTTAAGGCGATAAACGCGGATGTGAGTGAAGAAGATAAAGCATTCAACTTGATATATTCACTACCGAATTCGTACGAGCATTAGATAACTACCATGTTACACGGTAAATCTGCCAAGGAGAGTACTACGGTGAATGGTGTAATCAAAGCCTTGAAGGAAAATCAACTTAGGAAGGAGACTCAGAAATCATCATCTATTTCCACAGGTTGTCTAGCAGTGGAAGGCTTTTCAATTGGAAGCTAAAGTCCGATGAAAAAAAAGATCGATTCGTTGCCGATATTGCAAGATGTTAGGGCATCTCAAGAAAGACTGTTGGAAATTGTAGAATCAGAGGAGTGCCAAGGATAGCAGTACTACCGCAAATGTGGTTTACCCTTCTGAATCAGTTAATTTGTGTCTTCTTGTTTCAGATTCTTTAGAAGTAGATTCAGGTTGGTTTCTTAACTCATGAAGTTCTACTCATATTTGCTCCGAGGGGGAGTTGTTTTCTACTTACAAGTCTACAACATGTCGTTGTGTGAAAACGAGAACTGGGGAGATTTATGAAGTAGTGGGTGAGGGGACAGTTGAGTTGGAGATGCCAGATGGAAAGAGCTACACTCTAAAAGAAGTCTTGCATGTTCCTCTGCTTAAAAGGAATTTGATTTCCTTAGAAACTCTTGAAGGACGTGGTTGTAGGTACACCACTTGATGTGGAGTTTTGTTTATTTTTCAGGGTCGTCGTAAGGTGATTAAAGGTATGAGAGTTGTTGGGCCAAGCCAACACAATCTCTACAAGCTTTAGGAGATCTGAAATACATGTGCATGTGTTGCTTCTTTTTCCGATATCCCCGCAAGTTCATCTAGTCTGCCACAACTAGCATCATCAACGTGAGACCACGACGTTCGAATATCGTCGAAGGGTGGAGAGTGCATCGGGGTATGTGGAGTTCGTGTGGAGGTTGGCAACTCCTTGTTAACGCCTACTGAGGTGTTGCTTTGAGAGGCATACTGATTGGTGAGATTGGATAGAAGATTGATTCAACTAGCTGAAGAAAACTATTGAACCGAGTTCACTTACAGGTGGTGTGAAAGAGTATAGAGATGATTAATCACATAATGTTGATAACACGCATATGCAATCCAAGGTGGAGATTGTTAAAATTGTATGTCTTGCATACTTGTTCAATCAGAAGAAGAGATGACGAAGCACGAAGGTCGAAGCGTCGAAGAGAAACGAAGTCAGCAAGCAGTAACACATGAGATGTACAGTTTACTGCACCAAAGAAGCGCAAAGTAATCGCGCACCTAAAGCGTAAGAAGACCGATAGATACACGCCGGGTTAAATTTCTATAGCTTTTGGTTAAGTTTTTTGAGTTTTTGTTGATGTAACTTGTGAAGATTGTTCATATAAATTATGTTAGCATAGTGTTTGTTTGCCATGTTGTGATGATGGTTATTTATTTTTTGTTTGTTTCTGATGTTGGAGCACATTATATGTTTAAAGTTCGAATTTGTTGGTTATTGTATATTGCTCTTGTTGTTGATTGGAGCTGTGTAGGTATATATGATGGTCGTTCATTTGTGGAATTGTGCTCCGTATGTTGAAATTCTAGAGCTGGGATTGTTATCGATAACTGTAAACAGAAACTGTACACATAATGGGATTTGAAATTTCAGATTTTGTATTAGGCTCGCTGTTGGGAATAGTGCACATATTGTACTAGACTCGTTGTTCCCAACAGCATGTTTACTTCATTTCAGCTCGTTGTTGGGAACAACGATATCTTCTATGGAGTTTATTTTCGAAAATTCACCAAGTCCAACGAAGAGTTTCACTCTCTGTGGAATTTCAAAACTTGTACAGTCGACAGGCCCGACAGCGAATTTAGTTCATTTCCTCTCGTTGTTGGGAACAACGAGCTCTTTTATGGAGTTTTTTTCTTGAAAATTCACCAAGTCCAACCGAGAGTCACTCTCTGTGAAAATTTCAAAATTGTACAGTCGTCGTTCCCAACAACAAGTCTAGTATATTGAACCTTGCTGTTGAGAAAGACGAGTCTTGTTCGAAAATTTTAAACTAAATTCGTTGTTCAAAAAAAATTAAAAAATAAAACTACACTCGTTGTGTCCCAACGGTGAGCACTCAACAACTAAACTCGCCGTTGGAAACAGCGAGTTTAGTTGTTGAGTCCCTGAGCACAATTAATTTGGCAAGTGTCTTTTTTTTAAAAATAGTTTTAAAAAAGTCATAAATTAAAAAAAAATCAAGGCTAAATTTAAAAAAACCACACTAAGTTTTGGGCCAGTTTAAAAAAACTACACTAAGTTTTTTTTGTTTAAAAAAGGACACAAAATTTCAAAAAACTCCACTGGGCTAGTTAGGGTTAGGGTAGGATTTAAAAAAACCACTTTCATCTTTCATTTGTGTTAAAAAAAACCACATTCATCTTTTATTTGTGTTTAAAAAAACTTCACTTAACTAAACAGATGTTTAAAAAAGGACACAAAATTTCAAAAAATTCCACTGGGTTAGTTAGGGTTAGGGTAGGGTTTAAAAAAACCACTTTCATCTTTCATTTGTGTCAAAAAAAACCACATTCATCTTTTATTTCTGTTTAAAAAAACTTCATTTAACTAAATAGATGTATAAACAGATGTTTAAAAAAGGACACAAAATTTCAAAAAACTCCACTGGGTTAGTTAGGGTTAGGATAGGGTTTAAAAAAACCACTTTCATCTTTCATTTGTGTTAAAAAAACCACATTCATCTTTTATTTGTGTTTAAAAAAACTTCATTTAACTAAACAAATGTATAAACAGATGTTTAAAAAAGGACACAAAATTTCAAAAAACTCCACTGGGTTAGTTAGGGTTAGGGTAGGGTTTAAAAAAACCACTTTCATCTTTCATTTGTGTTAAAAAAACCACATTCATCTTTTATTTGTGCTTAAAAAAACTTCATTTATAACCCCCCCCCCCCCCCAAAAAAAAAAAAAAAAAAAAAAAAAAAGCTAACCCTAATCCTAACTAACCCAGTGGAGTTTTTTAAAAATTTGTGTTCTTTTTCTAAACAAAAAAAACTTAGTACGATTTTTTTGAACTGGCCCAAAACTTAGTGTGGTTTTTTTAAATTTAGCCAAAATTCGAACAACCAAACAAAAACAGGTTTGGTGACAAATGACAATACTTTTAAGTGGATAAACCCTTATTTGACTCTCTAAGAGCATCCACAATGGGGTTTCTTATTTTTTGGCAAAATGAAAAGAATAGAAATGGAATTGATTGTATCGTCTGCAGTCGTATTTGGCAAAATTTTCTTATTTTTGGGTGGAACGATACATCTTGTATCGTCCCTAAAAATGAATCCAAAAACAAACCAAAAAAAAAAAAAAAAAACTGAGAAGCCCTCGGACGTGACATCATGTCCCGGCCGATCAATGATCAAACGGGACATGATGTCCCGTTGGAGGAGTTTACCAATTTTTTTTTGCAAAATACGGCAAGGACGATACATCATGTATCGTCCGAGCCATTTAAAAAAAAAAAAAAAGCGACGAGACATCATGTATCGTCCTCTATATTTCTATATTCGCTGCGCGACTTCTCAAATATGAGAATGCACTGTAGATCGTTTGCTATTTTTTGAGAAAATAGCAAACAACTGCAGAGCTCAATTCTCATATTATTCTCAAAATATGAGAATATGAAAATTATAGCAAACGACTGTGGATGCTCTAACCATTTCTTGTCTACTCCTCCATCCATCCTACACATCCATCCAAAACACTCCATCTGCTCTATTCACAGCTCAGCTCAAAACCAAAACCCTAGTTAAAAAAAGCAGCACCTTTACAAGCCCAGGTTTTTTTGTTTTTTGTTTTTTTTTTAAAGTCACTTCTCGTCAAATGCTCCTCCTCAATTCTCCCAATCGTGAAACCCTAGATCCCCTCCTCGTGATCGTCGACTGCCATTGTTCCCAACCTCAATCAAATCGATACTTAACCAATTCCAGGTGACTCTCTTTCAATCCTCTTTCCAATCAAGTTCCAATCTTTTTTTAATTTTTAGGCTTTTTGAGGGATTTAATTAATCAGCTGGGTATTGCTCAAAATTTGTGATTTTATCGAAAAAATAAAGCCCATGTTGAAAACTAGATCAGATGTTGATGATGTCGATTATTTCCCTTCATCCCCCAAAAAAGAATGGTCTATTATAAGCCTGAAAAGAGCAATCCCAACTATAGTAATTTTCATGGCAGGGGTTGTGTTAGGCCTTTCAGTTAGTACCAATTTTGCACGGTATTTTAATACCCATTCTGAATTATTTTTCCCCAATGCAATGTATGAGAAATGTGGTAAGGAGTGTTTGAGTTTTGAGAGGTTTGCGAGCCCGACTCATTTGATGCATGATATGACTGATGAGGAGCTGTTTTGGAGAGCTTCATTGGTGCCCAGAAAGGCAGAATACCCTTTTGAGAGAATTCCGAAGGTGGCGTTTATGTTCATGTCGAGGGGGCCATTGCCGTTGTTGACGCTTTGGGAGAGGTTCTTTAAAGGGCACAAGAGGTTGTTTTCGGTTTATGTGCATACCTTGCCGGATTACAAGCTCAAAGTGAACGAGACTTCGGCTTTCTATGGGCGTCAGATTCCAAGCGAGGTATGTTAACTGTTGTTTAGCTGTTAGTTTGTGTATATGTATTGGGTGTTGTTTTCAGCTTGGCTAATTAAGAGAATGAAGTCTATGCTGCGTAGATCGGTCAAGTGAATTTACTGGGAAAGGAATTTTCTTGAATATCCACAAGTTATCAATTTGACCGGAACACCAATGCTTCTTCAATTCACAAGTTTGCTTAATCTGAAATCATTATGATTAAGAGACTAGAACATCCTAGCTATGCTGTTTCACAATGCTAAAGAAAATATAGAGCATAGACCCAAATGACTCAGCTTTTCAAAGTTTAGTCTATTGTGTTTTAAAGAAGTTTCCCCTGGCTATGTAAAAAATGAAATTGATTTTTAGGTGTCAAGGCACTTCCATGGTCGTTGAGTAGATAATGGGATTTTGATTTTGTTCTATGTAATTTCATCTTAAGGTACTGTCATGGTCAGGAATTGAACTCATAATCTCTCCTTCAGCACTCCAACACCTTGCTAGCTCACTAAGTTCTTCTCCTTGATTTTTCTGTTCATTGTTGCATTTATAGCTCTAATCAAGAAAGTTCTAAACTTCTCGTATTGGCCTTATAATTTTACTAATGGAACTTCATTCCTGCACATGAGTGAGGAATATGTCCATGATCTTCCTTGTTGGTCATTGGATGAATATGCTTGCTTGCCAAGGAATTTCATCTCAAATATGGTGCTACTACCAAACTGTGTCACACAACATGTTCTTCTGGGAAGAACTATATTTGTTTAGTTGTCATAATTTGGTCGGGGCTTTGTAAGATTAAACTACTAGAATGTGGGACACCTTTAATTAACAACGCTTAGACTTAGTTCAGTTATGGATCTTAATGACCTAGATAACTCCCACTTATCCCCAGCTAGGGAGAACATTCATCCAATCTTTATTGGTATTTGGTACATGTGCTTAAAGTTTGGACTCCATTACCAAGGTTTTAAATATCCTCGATAAATATGATATATATGCCAATATATCGGGTCCAAGAGTAAACCGACATGATATATTTGAAAATTTTAGTTTATATCTTTTGGGAAAAATATCAGCGATATATCGGATATCGGGAGATATATCGGCCGATATGTCCCAAAAATATATCGGTGATATCTGTTGTCAAATATTTTTGGTTTTACAAGTCCGAATAAAATCAAACCCGAAATTGTTATTGGATACTTATAACTTATAGTTTTTTTCTTTTATTTCGAATTAGATATTCCAAACTTTGTGATGGTTTCTATTTCTATAATCAATATATTTCATTTGGTTTGGTTGATTTTCCAGTTTCATTATGCTATATTTTAGTTCTTGCATATATATGTTTGGTATCATATAATTTACTATATATTCGACATTAATGCGTGTGTTCATTAGTTTCATAGTATTTGTGTTATCTATGTGATAAATGTGAGAATGTAATGTATGTACATGTCATGTAGATCATATCTAGGATATATTCTTCTATTTTACATAACAACCCGTCTATCCAAAAAATTTCCTAGTCCGACACCACCGATATCCTATATTTAAAACCCTGTCCATTACAAAACAAATGGTCTACTAATTGTTTGAGTTTCTCTTATTAACTAGTCCCATTTTGTAAAAAGTCAAAGTAATCTTCTTGAAATGCTATGCAAATTCCTTGCTTTCATTTCTACACTCATCTTTGCTTTCTTTGTTATACAACTAAACCTCCTACTATGTAAAAACAAATCTTATCTTATTCATAGACCTGCACCTAGCTTAGCTAGTCCCATTTTGTAAAAAGTCAAAGTAATCTTCTAGAAATGCTATGCAAATTCCTTGCTTTCATTTCTACACATCTTTGCTTTCTTTGTTATACAACTAAACCTCCTACTATGTAAAAACAAATCTTATCTTACTCATAGACCTGCACCTAGCTTAGCTCCACAAATCCTAATATCCTGTATCTGATACTAGTTTCCTGTAATAGACATGTTCATTTATAAGATTGTCATGCCCCGCTTCCCAAAAATATGGGAATACGAGCACGTAACGTCGGCCCAGCGAATGATTAAACATCACCCATAAGCTGTACCAGTCTAACTCAACAATATACAAGAGAAACAACCACGCAGGTAAAGAATATAATCACATAAACTATGAATAAACTCAAAGAAAATTGTGAAATAAATTTACCAAATAATAATCCAACATCTGGGATAAACAAACTTCGGGTCATAAAGCCCAAGAATACAAAGTATGATAAAAAGAAATACAATAAGAAAATAACAAAAGATAGCTAAAGCAGTCTGATAGTCCAGCTCCGATCTTTAGAGTGTTTACTCACCAATTTCTTCTTGTATTGCTCCTTCGGTACCTGTTAATACTTGATCTAAAAAGAAAGAAAAGAGTGCCCTTAGAGTAAGTCGTGGGCGGCAAGTAGAGAAAAACAGTGGATAAAGGAAAGCATGAATATCAAAGAATAAGGACATGGTCAAAGACAGAACAAAGCAAAGGCAGGCAAAATATCAAAGGTCTACAGTAAATCACACATGTAATGCGTGATGTCAAGTCAAGATCAAGCATGAGATGCAAGTTATTAAGTATTTTATTAATCTATCTAGTGCACGTACTACTCGTCCCATTCCACAGGTTTTGCGCAAACACACAGTGAACGTTTTAGACTGATGGTGAATTTACGGTTCGTATACTCGGCCCAGTAGTCGGGAATTTGCGGAATGTTGAGGATTTTCGGGATTTTCGGGATTTTCTAGCGGGGGACCCCTACTGAGTACGGTTTCCGATTGTTCACTACCAAGTCAAACTCATGATACCCCGGCTCGTTATTAAGTCATTTTCATCCTATATGAGCATGCAAGGTGTCATTGCTGTATAATACTAAGTGTGTCTAATTCTATGCGTTACAGACAAAGCAAGAAGCAAACAAGTTATTTACACACATCACATGATCAGGACAGCATGACCTTGCTGTACTAAAACATGGATTACAGCCACTACAAAATAGCAAATCTAAATCCGTCGGAAGGCCTAGAAAGTAGACTTCCACACGGTTCTAGCAAATATAATTAAGGCATATAAAAGATACAAGAACTAGGGTGAAAACTCTATTCTAGTCAGGTCTTATGTTCAGGCAACATGCAGTAGGTTGTGTTCAACTATTTATTTCAGGTCAGAGAACTCATTAATAAAATCTATAAAAATTCTGGGTGATACTTATACATGTCTAGGTCCAGCCTAATTTATTTTAGATTTTTCTTTTACTGTTAACAGGGTTAAATAAAATATACAACAGCAGGATACGCATGCAATTGTGAGTCTGAAATTTCTATCATGGCTGTACTAAAATGTTGATATCTAGCAAATGACACATCGGAACTTAGATCCGTCAAAATGGTGTTAAACTAGACATCAAAGGCTAAAAATTCATGTTTGTAAAGGGTATTCAAATTATTACATTATCATGGGTGAAAACTTGATTCAAAGTAAAACAACTAACATTTCAGAAATTGTCTTAACATGAATAGGCAATAATTAATTCATATGAATACATATAGCATGCAAATTAGCAATCAAAGTGATCCTAGGTGTCAACATGCAAATTTCTAGGTTTAAGATACAATTATCACAGGCATGGTATCAATTCATCAGTCAACTTCAATCTAGCACATACAATTTAATATGTCCAACTTGTCAAGTAGTCCTATGCATGAATCTAGTTATTTAAATGTGCATATACATGAAACAATGGGAATTAGGTTTTAGATCAAAGAGATAGCACGATGTTAAGAGTATGTCGGGTTAGCTCGTGTAAACCCTCGATAAACTTAACGGAATTGTCAAAGCAGTATGATAACGAAATGGACGAGATCTATTTGCGGGAGATCAAATAAACTTGGTTCAAGAAGAGACTTTCCTATTATATTGCATATTCAAATAATAAGAATAACGGGATCAGATTTCCAGGCGAAAACCCTAAAGACACGTGCAAAATACGTGCGAAGAAATCCAAGCAACAAGGCAAACAACAAGAGCACTCCACACACAGCGGATCGGGGGCAAAACATTAAACACCAATCCCGGATCCACCGTGCCCAAAGCAAACGGTGAAGGTGAACAATCACCTAACGTCTCCTACCTTTGACAGAGAGAGGAGAGAGCGGGAGAGACTCGGCAACGGCGCGGCACTGCGGCGGGGCAGAGCGACGCGACGTCGACACCACGGAGAAGATGTCGGCACCACGGTCGGGAAGCAACGACGACGACGACAGCCTCGACAAAGGCGAGCTCTGTTTTCACACCGAAACAGAGGAGGCGAGACGATGGCTCTGGACGACGACGAGGCAATGGGAAAAACTGCGGTGGTTGCGGGGGAGAGCGGAGGGCGAGGATGAGGGACGGCGCGGTGGTGGGTTCGACTGGCGGCGAAGCAATGGGTTTCGACAGGAACGGGGAATGGGTTCGAACGGGATGGGATTGTAGCGCCCCGAATTTCTAATATAATAACTTAGAAAATACGTGGCACAATCCCAGCATCAACTTCAATGTAACAGTACAGCCCAAAAACACAAATAATTTTATTCCAAACTTTTATTACAACAATCTTTTTCAAACACAGCGGAATTACAAACACCTTGAATTACATATTTCTTTTCACAACACTTCTTTTACTAAATTTTACACAAAACTCTATTACATCAGTTTATCTCCAAATCTATCTCAAGCATCCAACCTCCAAACTCTAAGCAACAACCTGTAACATATGAGACTAGAGATGATCCCTAACCCCCAAAACTAAAGGGGTCAGCCATAAATGGTGTGAGTGACATAAAAACAAACAACATAATTTAATCGTAAAACATAAAGTCATCAACAACATGTATTACCCACAATAACAAAAGAATGAGGAATAACAAAGATGTAAAGCATGAAAACATCATAGAATGAAAACGACAAGTGCATCTAGTCCAAGTGTCAAGTGTAGGAAAACTGGAAAACTCATGCATAAAACCAAGTCAAGACAACACAAAATCTATATGCGGACTCTCTAATGCATACTTGTCGAAGTCTATGCATCCCATTCTACATAGGTTCGGTGCAAGCCCTTAAAGTCTCCACATCATAGGGTTCAATCCCCCGCTATGCAACTAATCCTATCACGATGACTACTACGAGATAAAGATAAACTGTGAGAATTAGCCCATGCTTGATAATTCCGGAGATAGATCCCACATCTCAGGTAATTTTCCTGGATAATTCCGGAGATCATCCCACATCTAAACATTGACACATCATCACATGAATATCCCATGTGTGTCGCCTCGACTTTGATAATTCCGGAGATCAATCCCACATCTCAAGCAAATCACTTGGATAATTCCGGAGATATATCTCACATCGCAGGTAATTTACTTGGATAATTCCGGAGATAAATCCCACATCTCAAGTAAGTTACTTGGATAATTCCGAAGATTAAATCCCACATCTAAAGCCATACTGAGGTGCATAACCCATGTTCCCGTTCATCATATCACCACTAGTGTCTGTCCTTATCATTTTCGGATTATTTAATTACTTAACGAATCTCCTAGAGTTGGTGTACCCTACCGGCCTAAATTCAAAACTGACTAACTGAAATGCCTCACGGGCTTCAACAAAATAACTCAACACCGGTATACTAGGGTCACTCACCTCTAGAGACTCAAACTCAAAAGTCTTAATCAACTTTCCACTTAACAAATTTAGCTCAACTGAATATCTCAAACCAAATGCTTAACTAGAAGACAAAGTATAGACTAAAATATTTGAAGACCAATCATTCGAAAGAACATTCAAGTTTATGAAAACTCATCAGTACCAGTCGACTTATTACTGTAGTAGGTCGACTGTCCAGAGGGAAAATGTCCATGATTTTGAGAAAATAAGTTAAGTAATATAAGTTGACTTATAAGAGTCATAAATTGACTTACCAACAATATAAGATGACTTATTAAAAACATAAGTTGACTTACCAACAATATAAGATGACTTATAAAAATCATAAGTTGACTTACCAACAATATAAGATAACTTATAAAAACATAAGTTGACTTACCAACAATATAAGATGACTTATAAAAATCATAAGTTGACTTACCAACAATATAAGATGACTTATAAAAATCATAAGCTGACTTACCAACAATATAAGATGACTTATAAAAATCATAAGTTGACTTACCAGATCATAAGTAGACTTATAAAAAACATAAGTCGACTTAAAGGAGACATAAGTCGACTTATAAGAACATAAGTCGACTTATAAAAACATAAGTCGACTTACCAGAGAGAAATTCCAGAAATCTTTAAAAAAATATTTTAAGTGTTATAAGTCGACTTGCAAAATCATAAGTCGACTTAAAATACAATATAAGTCGACTTAAAGGTCATAAGTCGACTTACCAGAGAAAATCTACGATAACTTTGAAAAATAAATTCTAAGTGTACCAGTCGACTGAAAAGGGTCTAAGTCGACTGTCCACAACGGATTTTCAAGAAAAACTAAAGATACAGCAGCTGGGTCGTACCAGTCGACTGAATAGTAGACCAGTCGACTGTCGGCCTACAGTTTTCGTAATTTAGATCTGAATACAATAATCAAAACTGAAGTTTTTCTAAAGATTCCTTGTTTATGAAAATAGTTCGTATTCAGGCAAAATGACAATTCTCAAATATTCTTCATTATGGACACATTACTCAATCATACAATATCTCAAAACTCAATTCTCATGTTTTCAATTCCTAATTCTTTCATTAGGGTTTCTCGATACTGAATTTCTTTACAACTCATAGCCAAGATCTGATTTGAAATCACAAGATTCAGATGTTCACCATCCGATCATAACCATACTCAAATCTTAACATGCTTTCTAACAATACGATTTTATAAACCAAGATCTACTAGTCATTCATAGATTTCACATACATGGTACAAACAACAACCTTTGCATCGTTCTCATGCAAAATACTCTAACTAAACAACATATCAATCAAACAACCAACAATCGTTCCCATGAATCGCTTCACAAACAAAGTTCATATCATTCACGAAGTCAAAACAAAACAAAACAATGTCACTCACATAAATCAAACAACAAAACAAATTTATATCACTCACAAAGCAAACAAAACAAAGCAAAGTCACTCACCTTGAATTGAGAAGATCCTACGAAAAGCCTTCCTTTTGCTAGATCCAAACTTCCTCTTCCTCCACCAAAACAAATCACCAAAATTCTGTATTTTCAGTAATGACGGCTGGGAAAAATCCCTTTAAATATCCGGGATTAGATTTAGGGTTTTACCCAATTTGCAAAATAATCCTTTCCAAAATACAATTTCACATATATAGGTCTAGTCTTGGAAATTCAATCAAAATTCATTTAAATTAGGATTTAAAGGAAAATATAAATTCTAAATCTCAACCAATACTGTTCAAAACGTCCAGAAATTACATTTTGCACTTTAACCCCTAAACATGTCAAATTTGCAAAAAGGTCCTTCTTTTCTTAAAAATTGCAAATAGTTCCAATTAATTTCAGAAAAATCTGGAAAAATACTAAATAAATCCCAAATATTAAATAATGATTTTTCATGAAGAAAACCTAACTTTCAAATTCCTCAAAAGGTATTTACACGTGTTTTGCACGTGTACAAAAGATAAATCTTTTAGAAAATATTCATTAAATCCTCAAAATTCATTTAAATTCATTTTCAAATATTAAAAATAATATTTGAAAATACGGGGTTCTACAGGGATGAAGATGGGGGGGTTGATGGGTGCGAGGATGATGACGAGGATGGCGAGGAGCGGCGAGGAAGGGAATGGTGGCGAAGACGATGGGTTCGGTTGAAAGGAAACAAAGAGAGCAGGAGATAAGAGATCTGGGAGAGAGGGAGAGGGTAGCACAGGAAGAGAGGGTTAGGGGTGAATGTATAGTAGAGGGGATTAAGCGGCTGGGGTTTAGTTAGGGTTAGGGTTAATAGAAGATTAGGGTAATTATAGGGAAAAAGTGGAATATTGGGTATTGGGCAATTGGGTATTAATATAAGGATCAATATAAATCCAAACATAAAAGAACAAGATATCTATTAAAGTATAATTTGTACTATCTTACATAAATTATTTGAAATAATAAAAGAAGCACAATTATTAAACAAAAATGGATTTGTTTTAATAATCAATAATAACAATAAATAATCATAGTAACAATAAGAATAGAAATAACCATGTAAATAAAAATAATAATACTAATAATAACGATTAGTAATAATAATGACAATATGAATAAATATACTAACAATAATAATAGCAATCGTCAGAATAATATCAGTATATAAAATAGTAATTTGTTGAAATAGTCTAAACAGCAATAACAATATTTATTTTATTTGAGTTTAAAATGAAAATAGTTGATCAAGTAGAAATGGAAACAAAGTTTATTCAAAATGATTATAATTATTGTTTAAGAAAATGTTTTAACTATGAACTCAAAACGAATTTAACAATAACAATTTATAAATACCGAGATACAGAAAAATATTCATGAAAATACATATTTGCGGAAATAGGGGTTACAGAGATACAACAAAAGTTGTATTAAATACTACAATTCCAGGGTATAGCACTGTTAAAATAGTACTAAAATATTGAAAAATTATGATTTTTCTGGCATCTGTTTGTTAATTGCCATCACAAAGTCTACTGATTACCCATATTTAATTTGGAAAAATCCCTAAGTTCAGGGGCAGAGCCAGGATTCATCAAAGATTGGGCCCAAAAAATAAAAAAATATTTTTCATATTAAAAAATCTTAATTTTGCAAAGATTCGAACCTGCAACATCGCATTTATTGATAAACACACTAGCCACTAGACCATACTTACAATTGTAAAATAACCATGGAGGGGCCAGCCTTCAAGTATTTAGTAAATTTTAGAAACCCCCTACTACTAAAATCAGGTTTTTGGGAAACTTTGCAGGGGCCGTCGCTCCCTGGCCCCCCTAGCTCCGCCCCTTCCTAAATTTTTTTTTTTTGCTAAGACTCCCTGGGTTTAACCGAAAACAAATATGCTTTATTTTTCAACACTTTATTACCCCTAAACTTCAAAAGAGTTAACACTTTATGTCCCTGTATACATTTTATAGAAATGTATGTTAGTATATTAACTATTTTATTATTTCATCAGGTGAAAATGTTGGGTTTATGTCACAGAAAGTCCTTATTATTGTGAAATATAGCGAGTTAAACTTCTATAGTCACTATAATTTTATATTTGAATTTCATGCTTTTCCCCTCCTGGCTCCTGTCTACAAGATCTGTGTTACGTTTATTTTGACAAAGATTGACATATGGAAGTGAGTTCAAACTGTTTTAAGTCAGTCCAATGTATATAAACATCCTTATGTTTTTCGCTTATTGGCAAACAATACATTTGTTTGCATATAATGGCAATCTTGTTATTTCTGGTGTTCCTTTATCATCCAGGAGGTCGCATGGGGATCAGTATCTCTAGTCGATGCAGAGAAGCGCCTCCTAGCAAACGCATTGCTAGATTTCTCGAACGAGCGATTCATTCTTCTCTCAGAGAGTTGTATCCCCGTATTCAACTTCCCTACTGTCTACAAGTACCTCATCAACTCACCCCTCTCCTTTGTCCAATCATACGACGAAGACTCTAAAGGTGGCCGTGGCCGCTATAACACTCGCATGTGCCCAGATATCCAGCTTGCCCAATGGAGGAAAGGGTCTCAATGGTTTGAGCTCAAGCGTGACCTTGCCATCGATATTATCACTGACTCCAAATATTACAATCTATTCAGAAAATACTGCAGGCCCTCTTGCTACCCCGACGAGCACTACATCCCAACCTATTTGAACATGTTCCGTGGGGCTTTGAACGCCAACCAGAGTGTGACGTGGGTCGACTGGTCTAGAGGTGGGCCTCACCCTGCAGCTTTTGGCAGAACAAGTATCACTGAGGGTTTTATTCGGGCTATCAGGAATAATGGGACTGCTTGCACTTACGATTCAGAGCCGACTTCACTGTGTTACCTCTTTGCAAGAAAGTTTGCTCCTAGTGCGTTGGAGCCTTTACTAAACCTAAGTTCAAGGGTAATGGATTTTTGAGTTGCGTTCTGGTTAGGTTAGAGAGTGCGCGCAGATATACCTTGTGGATATATATCAGGGAAGAAAGTGAAATGAGTGCCCTGTGCAGAATTCAGATTGTTATGCCAGTCTTCCGTTGATCCCTTTAAATGGCTTTACGAGGATTTGTAACTAGTTAAAGAAATGGAATGGTTCTTGGCTATTGGTTGCTTTTGTAAATACAAAGTTCCAATTCATTGGGGGTATTCCCCCCACCCAATTATGGAAGTATTCTTTTGTTCTTTCATTTACCTTTTTGTTATCTTTTATGGTCTGACTTGTTGTGTAGTGGTTTATATTTGTTATGACAAATCTTCCTTGTGCACGCGGCCTTCATGCCTTCATATCGACCGACGATCTGAATAGTTCATATTGATCTACATGTTTAAATATCTAAATTAGTTTAAATATTTAAAATTAAGTTATTTGAAATTTATTTACACATCCATGTCATTATTAAAAAAAATGATATTCAGCCATACAATTTTATAACATTTCAATGCATGGGCAAATGAATTTCAAATGACTTGATTTTACATATTTAAACTAATTTAGACGTGTAGATCAATGTGAAAGATTCGAATTATTGATACGAATGTCCGAAGGCCGAGTGTGTTGGGTTTATGTCTTGCATACTGTGTTGGATAAGAAGACGATGAGACGATAGAGGAATCGAGACTATCGGAGACAGAGTGGAAGCACGGGAAACAGTCAGCAGCAGCAGCAGGTGGAGTTGCGGTCGACCGCCTAACTTTGCAGAAGTTTCCGAGAGGGGGACGGTCGACCGCGCGCGGCGCTGATGGATAAATTGGGTCGGGTCTTTGTGATTCGTGAGAAGCCCAACTTGCTCTTCAAATCAGATCTGGCGGCTTTTATCGTAGGGTTATCTCTTCAGGTATATCCAAAGGCTATTGTATCAAAATATCAAACTCAGGTTTCTCTAGATCTCTATATATTGTTGTTATTGGCCTTCATTGAAAGTCGAGAGAGAGAGAGAGAGAGAGAGAGAGAGAGAGAGAGAGTACTTCATTGAAGGAGAGATTAAGTGATTCTGTAATTGTAAACAACTAGTACTTGTTGGTGAGGCTTGAGAGAGGGTCGTGGTGAGAATTGTAATATTCTTGTATCTTCTCTAGTTGAATAACAACTTGGGTTTCTTCTTCCCCGGATTAAGGCGAAAGCCCCAATCGGGAAAAGTTTGTGTGTGCTTTGGTGTGTTTGGTATGATCTCATGTGTGCTTGGTAGTTTGTGTTAATTGCATCGTAACTCAACAAGATCCTAAGAGGGATTTTTGGTAGAAATCTCTAATAATTGGTATCAGAGCTTCAGGTTTAAAGGGTTTGTTCGAGTTCCTCAGAGATGATGCAGATTAGATCACGAAGATCAAGCGGTTCAAAGGTAAGATCAATTTTGATCTCTTGAAGGTGGACGTGCATAAAGCATTGGTTCAACAGGACTTGGATCTAGTTCTAGAAGGAGATAAAGGGAGACCAATCGGCACAAAGCAAGAGAAGTGGAAGAAGATATGTTCAGAAGCCTTGGGTTTAATCCGGTTGTCATCGACGAGCGAAGTCAGGTATAAGAGAAGCATGACGAGTTTTTGGGTAAGATTCAGAACTGACTACTCGGGATCGTCATCACAGGGTCGGATGTACCAGTGAAGAAAGTTGTGGGATTTCTCAATGAAGGAAAGTACCGCTCTTCTAGATCATGAAGTGGAGTTCAATATGGAGTTATCTGAATTGAGGGCGTTCAACGCAGATGATCTAAAGGTTTCCAACTCGATATATTCATCACAAAATTCATCCAACATGATAACCGTGCTAGATGAGTAATCTACCAAAGAGAAATTTTTCATAGTAGGTATCATCAAGGGGTTGGAGGAGGATGCACTTAGGAAGAAGAGTCAGAAATTGGCGCCAACTTCTGTGAGTTGCTTAAAGGTGGATTGTACTTTGATTGGAAGGAAAAGTGTATGTAGGGGTAAGGTCCGTGGCCACCAGTGCAAAGGGATTGAGCATTACATGAGAGACTGTTGCAAGCGGTTGAGTCAGAGGGGCGCCAAATCAAGTGCCGCTGAATCAGGTGATGGCTTAAATAGTGCTTTTGTTTCAAGTTCTTTAGATGAGAATTCCGGTTGTTCTTTTAATTCGGTTAGTTCTTCTCAAGTTTGCTCTGGGAGGGAGATGGTTTCTACTTACAAATTTGCATATGTCATCGTGTGAGAACGAAGGTTGATAAGATTTGTGAAGTAATGGTTTCTACTTACAAGTTTGCCTCATTTCGTTGTGCGGGAACGAAGATTGACAAGACTTGTGAAGTAAGGGGTGAGAAAACAAATGAGTCGAAGATGACAAACAGAAGGGGATACACACTAGAGGAGGACATGTATATTCCTTTGATGAAGCGGGGCCTTATATCCATGAGAACTCTAGAAGCTCGGGACTGCAGGTATACAGATCCAGGTGGAGTTCATTCAGTTTGGGAAAGTTATCGTGAGGTGATGAAGGATGAGAGGGGGATTGAGCAGGGTCAGCACAACCTCTACCAGCTTTGGAGGAACAGAAAAACTTGCGCAAGTGTTTCGAAGCCCATTGTTCCTAAAGCACCATCTAGTATGCCGTCACTAGAATCATCCGAGTGAGACTGCGACGTTCGAATATCGTCGGAAGGTGGAGAGAGCCTTGAGGTAGGTGGAGTTCATATGGAGGGTGGCACCTCCATGATTATATCTACTGGGGTGTGCCCTTGAGGGGGGCATACAGCGGGAGAAAAACAGGTGAAGATAGATTCAACTAGCAGAGGAAGCCATTGAAACGAGTTGTTTGCAAGAAGAGAAGGAAAAGAGTCTAGAAGGTTTTAAATCACACGAGTGTGGATTCATGAGTATGCAATCCATGGTGGAGATTGTTGGGTTTATGTCTTGCATACTATATTGGATAAGAAAACGATGAGACGATAGAGGAATCGAGACAACCGGAGACGGATTGAAAGCAAGGGAAACAGTCAGCAGCAGCAGCAGGTGGAGTTGCGGTCGACTGCGCGGTCGACCGTACATGGGGTGCGGTCGACCGTCCAACTCTGCAGAAGTTCCCGAGAGGGGGACGGTCGATCGACCTTGTGGTGCGATCGACCGAACGCGGCGCTGATGTTTTTTTTGGGTCGGGTCTTGGTGATTCGTGAGAAGCCCAACTTGCTCTTCAAGTCAGATCGTACGGCTCTTATCGTAGGGTTATCTCTTCAGGAATATCCAAAGGCTATTGTATCAAGATATCAAACTAGGCTTTCTCTAGATCTCTATATATTGTTGTTATTGGCCTCAATTGAGAGCCAAGAGAGTGAGTACTTCATTGAAGGAGAGATTGAGAGATTCTCTAATTGTAAACAACTAGTACTTGCTAGTGAGGCTTGAGAGAGGGTCGTGGTGAGAATTGTAATATTCTTATATCTTCTCTAGTTGAATAACAACTTGGGTTTCTTCTCTCCCGGATTAAGGCGAAAGCCCCAACCGGGACAAGTTTGTGTGTGCTTTGGTGTGTTCGGTATGATCTCATGTGTGCTTGGTAGTTTGTGTTGATTGCATTGAATAACTCAACAAGATCCTAAGAGGGGTTTTTGGTAGAAATCCCTAACAGAGTGCACATGGAGTGCACACCATGGTTAGTACACAACGGAAGGGGATTCTATTTGTTATTTACATTTGGTATAATTTGACCACAAACTCTAAGGAACAGTGGAAACAATAGATTGAACATCCTGTATTCCATGGACAGGAAAATTGCATTGTTTCAGATAAAAAGACCGAATTAACAAGCTACCCAGCGCTGTGCAGGCATTGACTGAACCATTATCCAGAAATCAATCAGTTTTTCTTTTCATGTCCATTATATTTGCAGAACATCAACGGGAGAAACGATCAATCAGGCAGACAATGATGGGTTGGTACCACAACTCATCTGACAAGGCGATGCATACATCTGGAGGATTTGGCTGCAAGCGGTGAGGGGAGTCTCCTCGGGGAAGCTGGGAGGGTTGGGGTATCGAAGATGGTTGCTGATGCTGCTGTCATGGGTCAAAACAACACACACCCTATCTCTCCCTGCCATTATCTCACTGCACTCTGTTAGGGTGCAGGGTGAATGACCTCAGTAAATGGAAGATCAGTATCAATAGGAGAGTAAAGGAGCTGTGTAAATAAACTGTGATTGTTGTTGTGTTGTATGCAGTCGACTGCTGTTCTGTTTGTTATGTTAGAGGGCCAATTGTGGGTCTGTTGTTGTAGTAGAGAGTCAGTCTTGTACGTGTGTTGCGAACACTTTTTATATATTCTTTTGGCGGGAGATGTAGGTGGGAGGTGTAATTGGCTTAAATGAGTCCATTTGGTGCACGTGACTCTAACAGCTGTAACTGCCTATATAAGGCTGATTCTTGAATAATGAAAACAAGTTTGAGTAAACACTTTTCCTCTTCCAATCTTCTCTCGTTATTCTCCAAGAACTCCATAACCCTAGGACATGGCGAGGTCCAAGCAGGTGGTGATCGGGGCTCTTAGCACGGTGGTATCAGAGCCGGCGAGCGATGATACTGACCCGAGAGATATCGGTAGAACTTTGTCGGTCGAAATGGAGGTTCAGGAGCTTCGAATGGCGGTGGCGACGTTGACAGAACAAGTTAAGGAGATGATGTTGGTGCATCGTCCTGCAAATCCGAATCGAGGTAACTCATATCATTCACCATCAAATTCTCAAAGAGATTTAGAAGTTCCCAATCTTATCAAAACTTCTAATCCGATCCATTCCACGAATAGATCTAGGAATGATCAGATGAATTTCCCTAGAGTTCCTTTCAAGATGGAGTTACCTGTTTTTCAAGAAGGGGATCCAACAGAGTGGATATGTGGAGCTGATCAATTCATGGAATTCTATGAGATTGAAGATACACAGAAATTAAAATTTGCAGCGTTGAATCTGAAAGGGAAAGCATCTCAATGGTATCGAAGGCATATTAAGAGTAGGAGAGACTCAATTTCTTGGCAAGAGTTCATTGAGGAACTCCTCACCAGGTTTGGTCCATCTGAATTCCAAGATTATGAAGGAATACTAACAAAATTAAGTCAAAAAGGAGACATTGAATTGTACATACATGAATTTGATAGACTATCAAATTTTGTAGGGGATTGGTCGGAGAAACACTTTTTGAGTACAGTTCTCAATAGATTAAGGGATGAAATTCGTTGGGATGTTAAGGCTCAGCGACCCAAGACAGTTAATGAAGCTATGGGGTTGGCTAGGGGGTATGAAGAGAAATTGTTGTGTGCCAAGAAAGTTGCCAAACCACCATTTGTGCCTAAAAACACATTTTCCTCAAATTCCCACAATGTCCAAAAGAGTACTGATGTAGTACATGTTCTACTTTTGTCCCGAGAAGACTTACATTACCTGAGATAAGAGAAAGAAAGTCCAAAGGCCTTTGCTTCAATTGTGATGAGCAGTATGTGCAAGGACATCGATGCAAGTCTCAAAAATTTTATTTCTTGAAAATGTTTGAAGATGAAGAGGATGAAGGAAAGGGGAATGAGATAGAGGAAAGTCCTGCTGCTGTGTTACGCATGGAAGGAAGCCTTATGAAGATTTCATGTCATGCTTTAACTGGTTCATCATGCTATCCCCATAAAGGATCTATTAGGGGTAGAGAAGTGAATATTTTGATTGACTCAGGTTCGACTCACAACTACATTGATCCTTATACTGCCAACAAGATTGGATTGACCATTTTTCAAGAAGGAAGGTATAATGTGAAGGTAGCAAATGGGGAGGTAATGCACAGCCAAGGGAAGATTGAGGATGCTCTTTTTACTGTACAAGGAATACAGTTGATGGCTGAATTGTTAATTCTGTCCTAAGGTCCTTCATAAATGGTGCTCGGAGTTCATTGGTTGAGGTCGATGGGGAAGGTTACTATGGACTTTAGTGATTTGACTATGGAGTTCTACATCCAAGGAGTTAAGAAGGTTCTTCAGGGTCATACTGAAGGAAGTTTGCAATTCATTGAGGCAGTTGAACTACCAAGAGCATTGGAGTTTTCTAGCCAATCCTTCATGTTACATGTACAGTGCAATGACAAAGAAGCTTGTTGTTATGCCACAGTCAAAGAGACAAGGTCTGCAAGTAACCAAAACTCAGAAATTTCCGACCAAGTGCAGCAGATACTTCAACAATTCCCTGAAGTGTTCTCTTCTCAAATTGGGATGCCACCCCAGAGGAGTGTGGATCATCAAATTCCATTGGTAGAAGGTGGTAAACCATTGTGTATTCGACCCTACAAACATCCCTACTTCCACAAAAATGAAATTGAAAGACAAGTGCAAGAGATGTTGGAGTCAGGATTGATTAGAGATAGCTGCAGTTCATATGCTTCACCAGTAATACTTGTCAAAAAGGCAGATGGGAGTAGGAGAATGTGTGTGGATTATAAATCACTCAATTCTCAAACCATTAAGGCCAAATTTTCAATTCCGGTGATTGATGAATTGCTGGATGAGCTTCATGGAGCTAAGTTATTTTCTAAAATTGATTTGAGGTCTGGTTACCATCAAATCAGTGTGAAAGAGTCTGATATACATGAAACAACATTTAGAACTCATCAAGGCCATTATGAATTTGTGGTGATGCCATTTGGGCTCACTAATGCCCCGACAAATTTTCGAAGTTTAATGAATGAGATATTCAAAGCATATTTGAGAAAATTTGTTCTAGTGTTCTTTGACGATATTTTGGTCTATAGCACTGATATGCAGAGTCATTTAGAGCACTTGAAGTTAAACTTGGAAGTGTTAAAGAAGCATCAGCTAATTGCCAAGGAGAGTAAGTGTAACTTTGGGAAGGTAACAGTGGGTTATTTGGGTCACATAATTAGTGCAAAGGGAATTGCGGTTGATCCTGAAAAAATAGCTATTATGGTAAGTTGGCCAGAGCCAAATACATTTAAATAGCTACGGGGTTTTTTCGGTTTGGGTTTAACTGGATACTACAGAAAATTTGTCAAAGGATATGGTAGCTTAGCCGCTCATCTCACACAACTTTTGAAGAAGAATGGGTTCAAATAGTCGCATGTGGCCACAAAAGCTTTTTGAGAAGCTGAAAAAGGCTATGAATACTACCCCAGTCTTGAGTTTACCTGATTTCTCCAAACAATTTGTGATTGAAACTGATGCTTCTCAAGTGGGTATCGGGGCTGTGCTTATGTAGGAGTGTCACCCAATTGCTTACATGAGTCAGGGTCTAATGGGTAGAGCTCTCTCCCTGTCTACTTATGAGAAAGAGGTTTGGGCAATCCTTTCAGGTGTCAAACATTGACGACAGTATCTGCTTAGGGGATTTTTTGTCATTAAAACTGATCAAAAAAGTATAAAATATATCTTAGAGCAAAGAATTCATACAGAGATGCAAGAGAGATGGCTTTGGAAATTGATGGGGTATAATTTTGTAGTGGAGTATAAGAAAGGAGCTAATAATGTAGTGGCCGATGGGTTATCAAAAAGAGATGAACCACAAGCAGCTAATTGCACTGTTACTTTGATTGTTCCTCAATGGATCAATCAGATACAAGAGATGGTAGATAATGATCCATATTTTGTTGTGTTAGCGAAGAAGATTAATAAGGGAGAACTGCCAGCTAGTGATTACAAGTTGTAGGGAGGGGTATGGTATTGGCAAGGAAGGATTTTGCTTAGTCCTACATCTGATTTGAGGAGTGTGATCATAACAGATAGTCATACTACAAAGGCAAGAGGCCATTCAGGGTTTAATAAAACTCTCCATAGGGTCAAGAGAGCTTTTATTTGGCAGGGTATTAGGAAAGATGTCAAAAGAATGGTGAGAGAATGTTGGATCTGTCAAAGAAATAAGGGAGAAACAATCTATCCTGCAGGGCTGCTTTCTCCCTTGCCTATTCCTGAATTGGTGTGGAGTGATATCGCCATGGACTTCATCGAAGCTTTGCCAAAAAGCATGGGCAAATCAGTCATTTTTGTGGTTGTCGACAAACTCACAAAGTATGTTTATTCCATGTGCTTGGGGCATCCCTATACTGCTCAGATGGTAGCTCAAGAGTTTGTAGAGTATGTTTATAAACTTCATGGTATGCCAACAAGTGTGGTTACTAACAGGGATTCTATTTTCTTGAGTTCTTTTTGGCGAGAGTTCTTTAAATTGCAAGAAAGTGCACTTAAATACTCTACAGCATACCACCCTCAAACTGATGGCCAAACTAAGGTAGTAAATAAATCATTGGAAATGTATTTAAGGTATATGTGTGTGCAACAACCGAAGGATTGGGTGAAGTGGCTGTGTTGGGCAGAGTTTTGGTACAACACTGTAACGCCCCTGCCCCTAGCTCGGACAATTTATACAATTTAGAAGAAAAATTATTTATAGTATAGTACAACTGCCCACCATAGGTTGCCTCTCAAAAGGTGGTTAACCAAATTGGTGACTCTTGATCATAGGCAATAGTATTTATATATTATTTTATTCATGTTTACTTCCGATGTGGGATTAAATTCACTTACCTTACTCCGTTCTCTCTCTCCTGAGAGAAGTACACAACATACTTGCTGCTCTTACATACCGAAGGTGGGCCCCAAATGCAATGCCACGTCATCGTGTGGCTTGACCGAAGTCAACAACACCATGCTGTTATACTTCAACATGGGCCCCCCTCCATTTACTGTTCACCATAATTTCAAGAATGCCATCACGCATATATAATCAAACAACCAACTTTTATTTTCAATAATCAAACAACCAACTTTTATTTTCAACATATATATATATATATATATATATATATATATATATGGGGAGTCCTTCTGTTGTGCACCACCTATGGTGCACACGGCGTGTGCACTCGGCCTTCGGGCGTTCATATCGACGATTCGAACCGTTCACATTGATCTACACATCTAAATTAGTCTAAATATGTAAAATCAAATCATTTGAAATTCATTTACCCATCCATTGAAGTGTTACAAAATTGTATGGCTGAAAATGGACAAACGAATTTCAAATGATTTGATTTTACATATTTAGACTAATTTAGATGTGTAGATCAATGTGAACGGTTCGGATTGTCGATACGAAGGCGGGAAGGCTGAGTGCACACGGAGGGGTAGTGCACAACGGAAGGTTTTCCTATATATATATATATATATATATATATATATATATATATATATATATATATATATTATACTCTTTTGAAAATTACGGGGTGTTACACCCCCCCCCCCCTTCAGAAATCAGCATCCTCGCTAAGCACGGGGCATGCACAACCTAGTGTAGGATCTCCTTTCTAGCCGATGTGGAGTGGAGTACCCTGATTCTGCTAGTTGCACAGTACCCTGATTCTGCTGGTTGTACAGTCCCCTTACCCGAGCGACCTTTCCCCAACCTCGTTCCCTCTCAGGCATACTTACTCGTACATCTCCTAGCTCACCCGCACTTGGTGTCGAAAGTCGGCTCTGATACCATTTGTAACGCCCCTGCCCCTAGCTTGGACAATTTATACAATTTAGAAGATAAATTTTTTATAGTATAGTACAACTGCCCACCACAGGCTACCTCTCAAAAGGTGGTTAACCGAATTGGTGACTCTTGATCATAAGCAATAGTATTTATATATTATTTTATTCATGTTTACTCCTGATGTGGGATTAAATTCACTTACCTTACTCCGTTCTCTCTCTCCTGAGAGAAGTACACATCATACTTGCTGCTTTTACATACCGAAGGTGGGCCCAAAATGCAATGCCACGTCATCGTGTGGCTTGACCGATGTCAACAGCACCATGCTGTTATACTTCAACATGGGCCCCCCTCCATTTACTGTTCACCATAATTTCAAGAATGCCATCGTGCATATATAATCAAACAGCCAACTAATATTTTCAACATACACACACACACACACACACACACACACACACACACACACACACACACACATTACTCTTTTGAAAATTACGGGGTGTTACAAACACCAACTGCACGCATCTACTGGTGTGACCCCATTCCAAGTTTTGTATGGTAGGTGTCCTCCTAGCCCAACTCAGTATATACATGAGACGGCAAATGTCCACGCTGTAGATGCTCTATGTGCAAGGGATTCGGTGCTTAAGTTGCTTAAGGATAATATCAAAGCTGCACAGGAAGAGATGAAATTTTTTTATGATAAGAAAAGGTTGAAAGAGAGTTTGCAGCTGGAGATAAAGTTTTTCTGAAATTACAACCATATAGACAAACTTCATTGAGAGGTGCAGTCCCACAAAAGCTTTCTTCGAAATTCTTTGGCCCTTATCAAGTTTTGGAGAAGATTGGCAAGGTTGCTTATAGACTTTCTCTGCCTGCTACATCTACTCTGCATCCAGTTTTCCATGTCTCCAAATTAAAGAAATGCTATGGGAATCATGATGTAGTTGTGTTTGATGAAGTGCCGCAGTGGTGGGTAGCTCCTTCTGGTCCAGAACCTGAGTTTGTTATGGACAGACGTGTGTTCAAGAAGGGAAACAGGATGGGCATTCAGTTGCTAGTAAAGTGGAAGGGTACTGATAGTGAAAATGCAACATGGATGGATATAGATGAGTTGAGAGAGAAGTTTCCAGATTTTAAACTTGAGACAAGTTCAAAGTAAGGGAGGAGGAGTTGTTGGGGTGCAGGGTGAATGACCTCAGTAAATGGATGATCAGTATCAATAGGAGAGTAAATGAGCTGTGTAAATAAACTATGATTGTTTTTGTGTTGTATGCAGTCGTCTGCTGTTCTGTTTGTTATGTTAGAGGGTCAACTGTGGGTCTGTTGTTGTAGTAGAGAGTCAGTATTGTAGAGTCAGTCTTGTACGTGTGTTGCATACACTTTTCATATATTCTTTTGGTGGGAGATGTAGGTGGGAAGTGTAATTGGCTTAAATGAGTCCATTTGGTGCACGTGACTCTAACATCTGTAACTGCCTATATAAGGTTGATTTTTGAATAATGAAAACAAGTTTGAGTAAACACTTTTCCTCTTCCAATCTTCTCTCGTTCTTCTCCAAGAACTCCATAACCCTAGGCCATAGCAAGGTCCAAGCAGGTGGTGATCGGAGCTCTTAGCACCTGCACTCCTTGGCATATCTCCTCGACATGTTAGTTCTTTACATGGATTTCATCCGTGCCCTTGGGGTCCCTTGTGGTCGGCCACCCCATGTCAGCTGCTCCATACACTTGCTGATTCATCTGCACCATCATGTAGTTCTGACACTCAAGCCTGGTAACGTTTGCGCCTGAGAGAATTTTTGATGATCGCTAGATTAATCTGATATCAACCCTCTATATTGATCTGATTTCTAATTTCTATATAAAAGACACAATCAGTTCGTAATACCTCCAATGTACTCGATGGCACTAGTCTCAAACCCAGCATGACATGTATCACGTTAGACCGGCCTTTGATGGTGAATGATTCAATGTGGTGAAGTCGATGCCCATGAGGCTGAAGAGGAGACACAGTGAATAAAAAGCTTGGACATGTTGGTTTTTAGGTGTTTGCTATGGGGGGAAAAATAAGCCT
The DNA here is from genome assembly GCA_017893485.1 of Hemerocallis citrina. Classification (NCBI taxonomy): domain Eukaryota; kingdom Viridiplantae; phylum Streptophyta; class Magnoliopsida; order Asparagales; family Asphodelaceae; genus Hemerocallis; species Hemerocallis citrina. Next base: position 198,676,605 of record CM030365.1, read on the forward strand.
TCACAAAGGTTAAGGACGGGCAATGAGAGAAACAGAAAGAGAGTTTTGATGGGGGGGCATGTCGACTCAGTCCGGGTTTAGAGCTTATTAGGGGGCAGAGGTATGTAACGGTAGAGATAAATTTGCATGAATAACAAAAAAGATTGACTGGGTATAAAGATCCAACTCTTGGTTCACAAAAGGAGGGCAGTTGCTATAGAATTTAACTAGTATTACCCTGTGCAAATTGCACATACTAAAATAATTTTGAAGGACTCATAAAATTATATGAAACTCCAAAAAAGTATGAGAGAATTGGGAGAAATACCTCTTCAAGGGTATAGTTTAGTGAAATTTACCCTTAAAAATAAGGTTTGTGATTTTGGCTTCTAGATATCCGGCCACATCTCACCCCATTACCATTCTAAAATAAAATTTCTTTCATCTCACCTCCCTTCAATTCCCAAACATCATATTCCTTTCATCTTATAATGCAATACTTTCATGCATTTTCAATTACATGTGTGAATTTAGTTTCTTTTCTTTTTTGGGCAACCATCCACATCCCAAGCACTCTATTTCTATTTATAGTTTATAACAGCAAAGACAAACCAAACTAACATATTGTATTAGTTCCTCAACAATCTGAATTTCTAATGGCTGTGTTGACTTAATTAAAAGCTTATCATGCGAGCTTTAAATATAACAAACAGATGACTATTAGTATACTAGACACCAAGATATAATTACCAACATATAAATATAACAAACTGCTAAAAATAGCACCAATGAACCATAAAGTCTACTGATCGAAAGGCCTAAAATATAACGTTCAGAACCATAAGTTTACTGCTATACACATACATAACAAAATACCATATGATTGTGATTTGTCAAGTATCAGTCGAGGTTTCTAAAGTCCAATCCAAAAATCAACAAACTTTACAAAATTTACTGATATACACTTACTGAACAAAAAACACTAACATTACAAAATTTGCAAATTAGAAGGCAAGAATCATGACAACACCATACTACCACGGTTTACATTCAAAACGTTACAAAATTGGTACCCAATAAATAAGTACACCTACATAAACAGTAAGTACGTCTACCAGTGCAAGAGAGAGAGATATATCATTATCATGAATTTAGATAAAAATGGCTAAGACGATTATTTATAGTTCTGGCCCATTTTTTAGCATGCACATATTTCTCCGATGGCTGACAAAGTTGACAGTAAGAAATGAATTAGAAACTTTTGCAACAAAATACTTGATTTCCCATGCTCATTCCAGTAGTTTGCAGCTTGACCTTGCGTGAAGAAGTAAATTTATCAGCATGACAGATCAATGATCATGCATCATATTTGCAAAGGCTTGACTAAGTAAAGAAAGTTACCTGAAAACTGCCCATTTGTATTGCAAGTCAAGGCGCAAACAATTATCCAGGAACCTCAAGAAGGACAAAGCAATTAACAAAACAACTAATAGAATCACTACTATTAGCAGTAATAATAAATAAATTTACTGACAATTTGTTTTCTTTAAATTCATATAATTCAAAATTTAATGTACTAACTGTAGGACTAAAATAGAAAGACAAACTTCGGTTATTTCTTCTTTTTGACAACAAAACCCTAAATTTTCTTCTGTGCTTTTCATATATGAACAGCTAATTATTGTTAACAAAAAAAACCACCTGGTTAAGAATCTATTATCTATTATCTATTATCTGGGACTACAAATGCTGGAATCCTATAAATTGTATTTTTTTTTTTTTGAGTTTTTGATTGAAATTCTTCTCTGGGCTTTATTTATTATCTTGAAAAAATCTTCTTTTTTCGTTCATTTTTGTGTGGATACGTTCTTATTACCTATTCTTTTTCATCTTTGGATTGATGCTCGTTACCTCTTAGTATCCTTGATCATTTCCTTTTCGGTTAAGTAGTACTCATCTTTGATCTTGTTAATAACGTGAAATCAGGGACTAATAACTATTTTCCTAAGAAACACATGGTTGGTTTTTCAACTAATTTATTCAGGAAGCATTGAATATTTTTTTAGCAAAAGGCTATGTGGAAGATGAGTTTAAGATATTATGAAGTTTCATCGATCGTCTATTCTTTTGCTCGTTTTTTCCTTGACAAAGATTGGTGAAGATGGATTTATTAGGATTAGTATCATTATAAAATGGTTGAATCAGCTTATCTGTGATGTGGATTTGTTAAGTGTGGATCATCCATTTATGTGGTTTATATGGAAAGGGAGATGTGATGAAGCTTTCTGTAGAGAAAGATACAGGATGGAAGCTCATTTGAATTGCACACCAGCTGTTCGGAAAAGTGGCCCAACTATGATGGAACTTGGAAAAACCAAACAGCTGTTTGGCAAAATGAACACATCAGAACCCAAATGATCGTCTCCAACAATTTTTATGACGCACGTCGAACAACTTTCCTCAACTTTCATCAAAACCAAATGCCCCAAACCTTTCGCTACCTTTAGTTTGTAGACGAAGCAAAAGGATTCCGACCTGTTTGCATTCAGTGTCTAAACTTTTCTTCTTCATTCTTCTCAAACAAATCAACACACTCAGACCATAATTAGTTCATTGAACTTTTTAAATTCAAATCTAACTCCAAATAATCAATGATGTCAGAAAATCATAGTCTAAATGAATCTATGATTGAAGAAAATCATAGTCTAAATGAATTTATACTTCAAGTATCATAGATAATAGTGACATGTACATGTTGGGTTTATGTCTTGCATACTATGTTGGATAAGAAGACGATGAGAAGATGGAGGAATCGAGACGATCGGAGACGGAGTGGAAGTAAGGAAAATAGTCAGCAGCAGGAGTTGCGGTCGACCGTACATGGGGTGCGGTCGACCGCCCTACTCAGCAGAAGTTCCCGAGAGGGGGACGGTCGACCGAACTTGGGGTGCGGTCGACCGCGCGCGACGCTGATGGATAAATTGGGTCGGATCTTTGTGATTCGTGAGAAGCCCAACTTGCTCTTCAAGTCAGATCTGACGGCTCTTATCGTAGGGTTATCTCTTCAGGTATATCCAAAGGCTATTGTATCAAAATATCAAAGTAGGGTTTCTCTAAATCTTTATATATTGTTGTTATTGGCATCCATTAAAAGCCAAGAGAGAGAGAGAGTACTTCATTGAAGGAGAGATTAAGCGATTCTGTAATTGTAAACAACTAGTACTTGCTGGTGAGGCTTGAGAGAGGATCGTGGTGAGAATTGTTATATTCTTGTAACTTCTCTAGTTGAATAATATCATGGGTTTCTTCTCCCCCGGATTAAGGTGAAAGCCCCAACCGGAACAAATTTGTGTGTGCTTTGGTGTTTTGGTATGATCTCATGTGTGCTTGGTAGTTTGTATTGATTGCATCGAATAACTCAACAAGATCCTAAGAAGGGTTTTCGGTAGAAATCTCTAACAATTGGTATCAGAGCTTCGAGTTCAAATGGTTTGTTCGAGTTCCTTGGAGATGATGGTAGATCAGATCACGAAGATCAAGCGGTTCAAAGGCAAGATCAACTTTGATCTCTTGAAGGTGGACGTGCATGAAGCATCTGTTCAACAGGACTTGGATCTAGTCCTAGAAGGAGATAAATGGAGACCAATCGGCACAAAGTAGGAGAAGTGGAAGAAGATATGTTTAGAAGCCTTGGGTTTAATCCGGTTGTCATCGACGAGCGAAGTTAGGTATAGGAGAAGCACGACGAGTCTTTGGGCAAGATTCAGAACTGACTACTCGGGATCGTCATCACAGGGTCAAATGTACCAGCGAAAAAAATTATGGGGTTTCTCAATGAAGGAAAGTACCACTATTCTAGATCATATAGTGGAGTTCAATATGGAGTTATCTGAACTGCGGGCATTCAATGCAGATGATTTAAGGGTTTCCAACTCGATATATTCATCACCAAATCCATCCAACATGATAACTGTGCTAGATGAGGAATCTACCAAGGAGAAGTTTTTATAGCAGGTACGATCAAGGGGTTGGAGGAGGATGCACTTAGGAAGGGGAGTAAGAAATCGGCGTCAACTTCTGTGAGTTGCTTGGAGGGGGATTGTATTTTGATTGGAAGGGCAAGTGTATGTAGGAGTAAGATCCTTGGCCACCAGTGCAAAGGGATTGGGCATTACATGAGAGACTGTTGCAAGCGGTTGAGTCAGAAGGGTGCCAAATTCAGTGCCGCTGAATTAGGTGATGGCTTAAACAGTGCTTTTGTTTCAAGTTCTTTAGATGTGAATTCTGGTTGTTCTTTTAATTCGGTTAGTTCTTCTCAAGTTTGCTCTGAGAGAGAGATGGTTTCTATGCAAATTTGTATCATATCGTTGTGTGGGAACGAACGTTGATAAAATTTGTGACGTAATGGTTTCTACTTACAAGTTTACCTCATGTCGTTGTGTGGGAACATAGATTGACAAGACTTGTGAAGTAAGGGGTGAGAAAACTAATGAGTCAAAAATAATAAACGAAAGGGGATACACACTAGAGGAGGGCATGTATATTCCTTTGACGAAGTAGAGCCTTATTTCTATGAGAACTCTAGAAGCTCGGGACGGCAGGTACACAGATCCAGGTGGAGTTCGTTCAGTTTGGGAAAGTTATCGTGAGGTGATGAAGGGTGAGAGGGGGATTGAGCAGGGTTAGCACAACCTCTACCAGCTTTGGAGGAACAAAAAAACTTGCGCAAGTGTTTCGAAGCCCATTGTTCGTAAAGCACCATCTAGTATGCCGTCACTAGAATCATCTGAGCGAAACTGCGACGTTCGAATATCATCGGAAGGTGGAGAGAGCCTTGAGGTAGGTGGAGTTTGTGTGAAGGGTGGAACCTCCATGATTACATCTACTGGGGTGTGCCCCTGAGGGGGGCATACATCAGTAGAAAAACAGGTGGAGATAGATTCAACTAGCAGAGGAATCCATTGAAACAAGTTGTTTGCAAGAAGAAATTGAAAAGAGTCTAGAAGATTTTAAATCGCACAAGTGTGGATTCATGAGTATGCAATCCAAGGTGGAGATTGTTGGATTTATGTCTTGCATACTATGTTGGAGAAGAAGACGATGAGACGATAGAGGAATCGAGACAACCGGAGATGGAGTGGAAGCAAAGGAAACAATCAGTAGTAGTAGCAGGTGGAGTTGTGGTCGACTGCGTGATCGACCGCGCGATCGACCGTACATGGGGTGCGGTCGACCGCCCAACTCTGTAGAAGTTCCCAACCCCGACCTCCTATCTCCCTGCCGCCATTAACGAGGCTTCAAAACCCCCAAAACCTGATCCTAAACTCTGCTCCCTAATCTGATCGGCGACCGCCAGCACCATCGGTGCCGCCCCTTGCCCTGCGTCTCCGCCGCCTCCCTAGGCCGGCCACCCCTGCCATCGTTGCTGTCTCTCTCTCTCTCTCTCTCTCTCTCTCTCTTACTGTTGGCCATTGCTGTTGCTGCTTGCCTCCTTTGAGTGCTGATTTGAACTTGATTGTACGTAGGTTATACGTGCTATTATTGGGGATTGTGCTAGTTCGTGAGTTCGTTGCTTCGGGATCCTTATCCCGTTATTCTTGGTATTCGTTTTTACCGATTAACAGGAAAGTCACCGTCCACTTGAATTGTTACTCGTATCAAATTCAAGTTTTATTGAAATTCTTGCAAGTAGATCTCTTTGTCATCGTATTATCCTCTGTTTATCTCTTTCGTTGGGTTTATTGTGGGTTTACACGAGCTAACCCCAATATTCTTGACATCGTGCCACTTTGACTCTAAAGTTTGGATCTTTAAAGAATGCATGTAGAATTATTAATAGGGTTATTCATACAAGTCACAACACAAATAATTTATTGTAGAGACATTCGTTAGGTTGTATATCGTTTAATGATTGATTGATGTTGGACTTGTATATGTGTGTGTTCTAAATTTTTATTTATCATGTTTGGACAACTATCATGCTAGTTACATAATTTATTGACAATAGAATCGAAACCCATCATGTTTAATTAATTTATGCCCAAGAAAAATACCCTAAAAACTGTATATGCTTGCTGACCAGAACTTTGATCGCTGTTTTAGAAATAGTAAATAACCTTAAAATAAAATATTTTCTGAATATGAAATGTAGCCCCGAGTGTCTAGTTGCCGATAACATCCGGAATTATCAAATTCCGAGTTTTGTAGCAAAAGTTATGCCCGTCTTACTGCAGCTGTGTTTTTACATTCCAGATTTTCAGATTCTCGTAACTTTCATGTTTAAACAGTAAAAAGGTTGATCAAATGATAGAATTTTGCTATGAAAATTTTCAGATTGATGTTTAACATGTTTAGGAGTCTAGATTATATTTTTACTGATTTTAATGTTGAGTTTTTGCTAATTCAAAAATTAAAACAACAAGATGTCGAATTTCTGCCTGAACATAAAACCTGAAAAGAAACATGTGTTTGACCTAGCTACTGTACTGTTGTCGGAATTTGAACTTTAAGTACGCGTTGGAACCGTATGGAAGTGTAGTTTCCAGATCTTCTGACGGATTCAACTTTCGATTTCTGAGTCAGCGGGAAACTGCATTTTTGTACATGTTGCGCGTGCTGTCCAGAATTCTGGATACTACTTTTTAATGGATTAATAATTCCTATGTTGTATTATGGCATGAGTTAATGAATGTATGTTGCATTGCATGATCCCAATGAGCTATTGTCCCTATTTTAACCGTCTTATCCATGTTATCAACCCGTTGTTGCCCTATTAATACTATCGTTCACCAAAATGTTCATTAATTGCATATTGTATGGTTGTATTGATAAATAATTAATAAGACGGGGTTTAAGGGATTGACTAGAGTAGTTGATGATATGAGGACTGTACTCGGATGATGTCCAGTGTTTATTACCGTTATCGGCATCGTGTAAGAAATTACACATGTCTAGTGTTATTACCGTTATCGGCATCATACCCAGTACATAAACTATAAAATTTACCACTATAGTCTAAACGAAATTGATTGTATGCATCGAACCTGTGGTACGGCACATATGTGACACAGTAGTACGTGCATTAGTTAGGTGTTAAAATGAATAATAGACATAAGGATTGACACATCACCGACATTGCATATTGTTCATCATTGTTCCTATTTGTACCCAATATTGTTTATGTGATAATGATATTAACCGTTGGTTACCGTTACCGAACATTAGTTCACCGTTATACCGTTGCATTGATTACCATGTTATTGATTATTATTGTTACCGCTGATTTCGGTGTGGGGGTAAACAGATAGAATTTGTAAGTCCGAGAAAAACCTGAACAGTTGACTCAGCCTTCTTGCTCCCGCCGCAACCTGCAAGGAAGTGCGAGACACCGGGGTTGATTCCGGCGACGCACCCTCCGACGCTCTTGTCAGTAATCAGAAAAAGATTAAGAAAGAGCTTAAGTGGTGAAGAAGTGATTAACCTGGTCTTGGTGGTAGAGGGGTTGTATTTATAGTCGCCTTTGGAACGGTTAGGATCCTGATTTCCTGCATAACAGCCAGGAGGAAAATCCTCCTATTCTGTTTTGGGAAATTAGGCCCTGATTCCCTGGTGAGAGCCAATCAGGCTTATTGATTTGATTTAGTCAAATCAGTGGCCTTGATTCTCCTCATGGTGAACCGGGCTTGTATCGGGTCGGGACCCGTGCCCAGTTGAAGTGGATCTATTCGCGGGTGGTTGGTTCTGTGAGAAGGAGGCCCAATACCCGTTTTGGATCCATCTGTATGTGAAATTACCTTTTTACCCCCGTGCTTCAAGATTCGTGCTCGATCTGGACTGTCCCGATTTAACCCCATTTTTAGCCATATCACGAGCCCCTCACTCCTAAAGACTGAGTGTGATCAGACTTTGAGGAGTAGTCTAGCTGTTTTAGTGGCTGGTGGAGTTGTATCGGAGTCCAAATGTAGGATTTTGAATCTAGAAAGGGGGTAGTGAGGTAACTTTTGACGCCGCTGGCTGTTCTCTGGTCACATCGGGTATTTAAGGGTTTTTATCTATTTTTTCGGACTATTTATTAATTTTGCGACGTGTTCACTAATCGTTCGGGGGCCCTTAACGGCACATTCTGGGTAATAATTGTTCGTTTAGTGGTTCGAAAATGTCCCCCCAAATTTTCAATTATTTTCCAGAATTTTTAGTTAATTTTCCCGAATTTTTAGCAATTTTTTCGCAATTTCTAAATAAATAAAACGATTTAAATAAATAAAAAACGATTTAAATACCGATTGATGACGTGGCTCGATCTGAGCCGTTGATCATGGACGAGCGCGAATTTCGGAAAGATCTGATGGTTATTACCGCTCGGCAGCGTTTTTCTCCGTTTACGAGCTCGGAAAGGCGCTTGCTCGGCTGCCGACCGGAGGTAGGGGGTTCGGCAAGCCGAGCGACGTGGCGCTATCTGAGCTGTCGGATGCTGGTGCGCATCTTGAGACGGGCGCGGTTCCCAAAAAAATGCTATCTTGTCTTTTAGCGCACGTGGCGCAATCTGGGCCGTTCATCATTGGGATTGCGAATTTCTGAGAGATCCAACGGTTTAAGTAGCTCGGTGTCTTTTTTCTCCATTTACCAGCTCGGGAAGGCACTTGCTCGGAAGCCGACCGAGGGAGCGTGGCTTCGGTCGTTCGAGCGACGTGGCGCTATCTGAGCTGTTGGATATTGGCACGCATCTCGAGACGGGCGCAGCTCCCAAGAAAACATTATCTTGTCGTTTAGTGCTCTCGGCGAGATCTGGGCCGTCTGATCGAGATCAGGCGCGAAAGTTGAGGGGAAAGTGAGTTTTCCCCGTTTACACGCTCGGGAAGGCACTTGCTCGGCGGCCGACCGAGGGCCTGTGGTTTTTGGCAATCTGAGATGGCTCTGTTCCCAATGGTATTAATGGTGCTTCGGGACTTGCGCGGCGTTCCGCCTTCCCAATGTCATTAAGGATAACTCCCTTAATTAATGCGCGGCGTTTCAACTTCCGAGGGTCATAATGGCTGGTTCTTGGAGGCAGGCTATAAGTACCCCACTCCCTTTGTCATTTCAATCACCATCAGCATAGAGTTTCACACCTCGGAGGTATCTGCCCTGGGTAGCTTCTCCTTTGAGGTCCGGGGGGGTGGTTGCTCTTCTGCCTGGTTTTCCCTGTGTTCCTGACGGCCCCAAAGCGGATGTCAGGAGCGGGGGGGGGGGGGGGGGGGACGAGGCAGTAGTGGCGACGACCGTAGCCCGGACCCAAGGGATGAGTTGTTTCAGAAGGACGGGTGGTCGCCCTGTTGTCTTGTTCTTCTCCCGTTCCTCACTGCTCCGAAGGGGATGTCGGGAGCGGGAGGGAATAAGGCAGTAGTGGCGACGATCATAGTCCGGACCCGAGGTGTGGGACACTTCGGAAGGACGGGTGGTCATTCTTCCACCAAGATCTTCTGCTTTCTTTGGTCGCTCCGAAGTGGGTGTCTAGGTAGGCGGAGATCTTGGTGGAAGAGGTGATGATCCATGTCCGATGCCGATTTCCGGACCATCCGAGTCCGTTTGTTGCAACTGTGAAGGCGCTGTTGCCAGAGTCCTCTGACAAGCCGAGCCTTCCAGTTGCAACCAACTAGCTCGGAATGGTGCGCTTCTCCACCATGAGTCGTGGCTCGGGCTTCCGGACCGTCCGAGCCCGTTGTTAGCAACTGTGAAGGCGCTGTTGTCAGAGTCCTCTGACGAGCCGAGCCTTCCAGTTGCTACCAACTAGCTCGGAATGGTGCGTTTCTCCTGATCTCTGAGTGTTGATGGGCCCCCTCCCATCTCTGTCTTCCTTCCGGGCTGATGGCTTCTGATGGATGTTAGCCCGGAGGAGTTAGAGATGGGGGGAGTGCCGATCTGTTTTTGACCGGGGCCCGTGGGTCGGCGGAATACCGACTGAGGCACGAGACCCGGGGGGTGCTCGCCGAGGGCGGTGCCTTAAAACTTTAAATCAAAATTTTCCTGGTTCCTTTAGACATAGGTGGGGCGTCCGAGGGTTCAATCGTCCGAGCGACGTGGCGCACCCTGAGCCGTTGGATGATGGCGCGCATCTCGAGACGGGCGCAGCTCCCAAGAAAACACTATCTTGTCGTTTAGTGCTCTCGGCGAGATCTGGGCCGTCTGATCGAGATCAGGCGCGAAAGTTGAGGGGAAAGTGAGTTTTCCCCGTTTACACGCTCGGGAAGGCACTTGCTTGGATTCCGACCGGACCCTATTGCCGGCATGTTCGGATTGCTTGTAGCTCGGATTCAGATTCCCTGGAGCCGAGCTAGTTGACTTGGTGACGGAGATAGTGGTGATGGGCCTTCGCGACGTTTCGAGAGCAGCCCAAAAGTCGCAAACTTTCATTTGGAAGTCCAAGGGACGTCCCATTTTTACTATAAATCTTCACCCCCCCTTAGACCAAGTCTCACTTTTCATTTTTACTCTCTCTCTTCAGTTTTTACTTTGCTTCGAAGTTTTTAGCTCTCTGGTGGCGTTGCTAGCTGTCGCGGTAGCGTTCCTAGTTTCCGGCGAACTTTCCGACCGCACCTGTCACTTCAAGGTCAGTCTCTTTCCCTTCTCTTTTAGGAAAAATGGTTAAGATTTCGGCTGAGACCCCCGCCTCGGAGCAAGCCGTTGGCCGAGGGGATAAAAGGAAGGGAGTAGTGGAGCCGAGCGAGCAAGACATCGTTCATCCGGATAAAGAGGGTGAAGTGGCTGAAGTGCCCGAGGAAGTCGTGGCGGAGTCCCGAAAGGGTAAAGCCGTGATCACGATAGCGGAAACACCGAAGAGAGCGGGGGCGTTTGGTTGGCAGCCCATCGCCGTGTCGAGCGTGGGAGGCGTCCGGGATTACGCCGAGGATACCTTGGAGAGAGTCACTCAAGGTACGGCTAAGCTGGTGGAGGAGAACGAGCCTAGGGAGCTGTCCGAGGTTGACCATAGGATCTCGACTCTTACCGAGACCGATCTTCGTCTGATCCGAGAGGGTTTCCGGATCCCGCTTGAGTATGTACTGCTCCTTCCTGGGCCGGGGTTCCGAGCCAACACAAAGTCCTCGTCGGACGTATGTGTCTTTCCGGTCGACTCCCTCATTGCCGTGCTCCGCTTTCCCCTCCACCCGTTCATGGTTGAAGTCTTGGTCTGGTACGGTTTGAGTCCCGCCCAACTGATGCCGAACACATGGGGCACGTCGTGGCGTTCGTCCTTCGATGCCAAGAGGTCGGCGCCAAGCCGACTATGTTCCTCTTCCGGAGTCTCTTCCGACCTTGCCAGCCGAGGCGGGACGAGCAGAGGTTTTTCCTTTCTCCTCGGACGGGAGTTAAGTTGATCAAGAACCCGGACTCGATCAAACATTGGAAGGAGAAGTACTTCCTTGTCCGAGCTCTGATGCCATGGGTGATACCGACGGTTTGGGCGAAGGAAGGTCTGCCCAAGCGGACCAAGAGAGAGGTGCCGCTGAGTGATGAGGACAAGGAGGTCCAGAAGAAGCTCCTCGCCCTGCCAAAGCTAAGCTGGAAAGATATCACGGAGGAGCATCTGTTCCATGGGGGTCTCAGTCCGATCGACCCTCGTATGCTTCTGGTATTTATACTCTTTGTTTAAAGTTCATGAAAATTTTTCTAAGTTTTTTCATTCGGCTTTTGTAGAGACGATGAAGCTTGATTACAAGGCTCTGGTGGCGAAGGGCAGGGCAGAGCAGGAGAAGAAGAAGAGGCCGTCGGCAGCGCCTCAGGACAGCCGAGCTTCGAAGAAGCCCTCGGTTGTGAAGGCTGCCGACCAACCGAAGGTCGCGGTCCTCAAGGATGGGGAGATCGAGGTCCTTGTCTCTCCGACGAAGGTCGTGGTCCCCGAGCAGGGGGGGTCGTGGTCTCCGATCCCCTCACCTCGGATGCACCTGCACCGACCCCGGAGGCGGGTGCTCCTGGTTCGTCGAGCAGCGTGTTCGGGGCGAAGGATGCGCTGTCCCTCCCAGTTCCGCCCCTTACCGCCGATGCGGAGAAGATCTTGACCGAGCGTCATAAGCAGATCTTCATCCCCGACTGGCAGGTGATGAACGTCGATGGCTTTTTGGGCGACGGGAACATCTGCATGGAGGCGGTGAGGCACCTGCCGACCCCGAAGGATCGAGCGACCCTGAAGGCCGGGATGGCAGGGGACGCCGTGATGCAGATTGCCCGGAATACCATGTCGGTAAGTAGGCCGAGCTCTTCTTCGTCCACATTTCTTCCTTGGAATTTCTCTAAGTTCTTGGGTTCGGATTTTAACGTGTTGGTCTCTTTCAGACCCTCTGCCACTTCAATTTCCTGGTCGAGGAGTTGGCGAACAAGGAGCAGGAGAAGGAGCGGGAGAGGGCGGAGCGCGTCAAGGTCGCGAAGCAGCTTGATGACGAGCTGCTTCTCTCGACGAAGAGAGCTGCCGAAGTAGGAGGGTTGGAGAAGCAGCTGGCCGACGCCGTTCAGCTGTCAAAGGACACGGCGGCCAAGCTTGAGGCCTCGGAGAAGGAGGTGGCCGAGCTGAAGGATGCGACGGCCAAGCTCGAGGCGTCGGTAAAGGAGGCAGCCGAGCTGAAGGAGGAGCTGGCCAAGGCTCGGTCGGAAGCGGAGGAAGCTCGGAAGAGGGCCGAGAAGATGAAGGCCAAACACCTCAGGAAGGTGAAGAAGGTGAAGAAGGCCGTACAGGAGGAGGCCGCGCAGCACATGCTCCAAAACATGATGGATGCCTATGGCCGAGCCCTGCAACATGTGGTCGCCAAGAACCCGGGCTTCGACACGTCCTCCTACAACTTTTACGACCTCGTGGAAGGGGAGGAGGGTGTCCCCGAGGGGTTGCTCGACCCTGAAGGGGAGACGGAAACTGTCGAGGACCCATGGAAGGCCGAGGCCGAGGGCGAAGAGGAGGACGACTCCGAGGAGGAGAGCTGGAGCGAAGGCGGAGGCGGGGGCGATGGCGAGGACAAGGCCAGGGGGTCGACGGACCCGAACGACAAAAAGGTTGACCCCTGACTCGGTTGTCTCTTTTTTTTTTTTTTTTTTTACTTTTGGTATCTTGTCTCTTTTTGTAAGCCTAACTGCGGACTGGCCACCGCTGTTGTAGAACTTTCTCTTTGGATCTTGAATGAAAAAATGTTTTGTTTGGCCAAAATTTGTCCAAGTGTTGAGTCTCGGATTTAGTGTCTGATTTGGCGTAAATTTCTTCAAGTGTTGGGCCTCGGATTTATCTCTGCTTTTCAGGTGAGATTCGGTCCGATCACGGAGGTTGAATACCTTCGGAAGGAGCTGGCAAAAACGAAGGATGAACTCTTTCAGAGCCGGTATAATCGATTTCTCCTGCTCGGCAGGCTGGAGGAGACGAAGGCAGCTCTGCGGAGGTATTGTCGCGAGCTGTGGCAACTACGGAAGCACCCCCCAGCTCCTTGTCCCGAAGGCGAAGTCGAGAGTCTCCGTAGAGAGCTCGCTGTCGCCGAGCAGAAGAATGACGATCTCTTGGCTGAGGTCCAATACTTGGAGTTAGCGGAGAAAGAACGTTCGGCGGAGGGAGAGAAGCTGACTTCCGAACTGGAGAAAGCGTCCACCGAGCGCAAGAGGCTATCGGCTGAAATCGACAGGCTCAGAAGGATCACAATAGATAGGGGGATTGAGGTCACCCATTACCGACGGCTTGCGACTGATAGCGCCAATGCCTCGGGCTCGTTGAGGGCCCCTCGACCGAAGAAATTGGCGAAGGACGACGTCTTGAGGGATAGAATTATCGAACTGGAGGAGGAGATCGCGTCGCTCAAGCCCGTGCCGGAGAGAGCTAATGTCCGTAGCACGTCGTGCACTCGCGAGGAGAGCGAGAGGGGGATTACGTTTTACGAACTTGCTACGCACTCACCTATGACCAGGCGGAGTCCGGCCGATGCTCAAAGTAGCGCGGCTGTCTCTTCGAGCGGTGCCTCGGTCGGCGTCGCTGTTAGGACTAGCAGTGAAGGGGGATCGCGCTTCGTTGGTTTAGGGTCGAGCTCGGAGGACAGGCCTTGTCGTCCTCGCATTTCCCTAAACCGAAGCATTCCCCTTCCGAAGAGGCCCTGATTATGTCGTTTTCCATTTTTGTTGGTTGTTGTAAAAACCTAATTATGGGGTCGGTTCGGCTGTCTGTAACACTATTACGTCTGAATGCGAATCTTTTTGGAAAATTTTCAAGTGTTAGACATCGGCAGTGTATTGAAGTTGTGTTATTCGTTTTCCCTTTCTTTCAGCTCGTGGTGACGATCCATGGCTCGGACTCCGAACGTTCGAATGATGACTCCGAATCCGAGGCCACTTCTGGGGCGGTGGTTTTGAGCCCTAGGAGCGCCGATCTGAAGTTACACCGGGCTGAGAGTGAGTGGGCCCACCTTTCGTCCGTCCTCGATCTCCGGGAAGCCGAGATCCAACGCTTGGAGAATAGGATCGTCGAGCTGAGCCCCGCAGGAGAGGATGAAGACTCGCAAACCGCATTCAGCAACGCTCTTCGGGTCAAATGCATTCGGCACAACCAGTCGAAGATTATTGTCGAGCGGGATGACTTGCTTTCGGAGATTCGGCACTTGCAGGCTGTGATGGCGAAGCTCCGGGGGGACGCAGAGGAGCTGCCAGCCGAGGAGGACGAACAGTCTAGTGAGGATGTGTCTATATGAGAGACAAGTGTAGTGGGTCAGGCGTTGTGTGTTTCGTTTGCCAACACTTTGTAATGGAATGTTTTGTATTATGCGCCGACCATTAATAAAATTCCCTTTCATTGCCTTGCATATTTGTCTTTGCTTATAACTGTGTCGGTCGTTCCGAGATCTTTGAACCGAGCGTGTTTGTTTAACCGAACGGGTCCCCATGAGTACGGTATTTTGTCGTTTAGCAGCTCTGACACGGTACGGTACGAATTCCTGGGCGGCTCTGCGCCCAAGAAAGTATTTTGTCGTTTAGAGCAGGTGGCGAGATCTGAGCCGTTAACGTGGGCACGAATCTCGAGGCGGCTCAGTCCCCAAGAAAACGTTATCTTGTCGTTTAGCGCAGGTGGCAAGATCTGAGCCGTCTGATCGAGATCGTGCACGAAAGTTGAGGGAAAAGTGTGTTTTCCCCGTTTACACGCTCGGGAAGGCACTTGCTCGGGAACCGACCGAAGGTGTGGGTCTTCGGGCTTCGGCTAATAGTTAGGAGAGTTCGGACTATGTGTTCCGGACCTTGGGTATAGTTCAACGGTTGTGGGAGCAATTCCGAACGGCGATCTACCCCTGATTCGTCCGGAGACGAACCGAGGAGGTAAAGTCGAGCCGAGTGTTGGACTCCGAACCATCGGTATAGTTCAACGGCTATGGGAGCAATTCCGAACGGCGATCTACCCCTGATTCGTCCGGAGACGAACCGAGGAGGTAAAGTCGAGCCGAGTGTTGGACTCCGAACCATCGGTATAGTTCAACGGCTGCGGGAGCAATTCCGAACGGCGATCTACCCCTGATTCGTCCGGAGACAAACCGAGGAGGTAAAGTCGAGCCGAGTGTTGGACTCCGAACCATCGGTATAGTTCAACGGCTGCGGGAGCAATTCCGAACGGCGATCTACCCCTGATTCGTTCGGAGACGAACCGAGGAGGTAAAGTCGAGCCGAGTGTTGGACTCCGAACCATCGGTATAGTTCAACGGCTGCGGGAGCAATTCCGAACGGCGATCTACCCCTGATTCGTCCGGAGACGAACCGAGGAGGTAAAGTCGAGCCGAGTGTTGGACTCCGAACCATCGGTATAGTTCAACGGCTGCGGGAGCAATTCCGAACGGCTATCTACCCCTGATTCGTCCGGAGACGAACCGAGGAGGTAAAGTCGAGCCGAGTGTTGGACTCCGAACCATCGGTATAGTTCAACGGCTGCGGGAGCAATTCCGAACGGCGATCTACCCCTGATTTGTCCGGAGACGAACCGAGGAGGTAAAGTCGAGCCGAGTGTTGGACTCCGAACCATCGGTATAGTTCAACGGCTGCGGGAGCAATTCGGAACGGCGGTCTACCTCTGGTCCGTCCGGAGACGAACTGAGGGAATGAGGCCGAGCCGAACGTGGACTCCGAACCATTGGTTGAAATCACAATATAAAAGGGTAGGTGATAAGAGGGGAGAAAAACATGCGGATTCACAAACATAATGGAGCTTTCTTTATTGATATTTAACGGCGAACCGTTTTACATAGTACAATTTGTGAAAAATGGGTTACAAGTCAGAGGATTGGAATGGCTCGATACTCCATGTTACTCAGAGCGGCGCCGGAGCGCTTTCTTGGTATTTCAGGAGGTGGTCGGCATTCCAAGTCCTCGGAAGCTCTCTGCCGTCCAGGTCTTCAAGGCGATATGTTCCTGGCCGAACAACTTTCGTGATCCTGTACGGCCCTTCCCAGTTCGGGGCTAGCTTGTTCTTCTGACTGGGGAGGGATATAGCTAGCTTTCTCAAGACCAAATCCCCTTGTTTAAGGTTGGCGGGCCGGACCTTCCTGTTGTACGCCAATTCAACTCTTCTTCGGTAAATCTGCTGCCGAATCGATGCCCTTTCCCTCAGCTCGTCTATCAAGTCCAATTCTGCTCTGAGGTCTCTGGCATTCTGTGCTTCGTCATAGGCTGTGAGCCGAGGGGAAGGTATTCCGACCTCAAGAGGTATCACGGCCTCGGACCCGTAGGTGAGGTTGAAGGGGGACTCGCCTGTGGGGGTCCGTTTGCTCGTGCGGTAGTTCCATAGGACGTTGGGGAGTTGGTCGACCCATAAGCCCTTGGAGCTTTTGTCGAGCCTTTTCTTGATACCTGCGAGGATCTGCCGGTTGGCATTTTCTGCCTGTCCGTTCGACTGAGGATGGGAGACGGACGAGAAGCGCTGCTGAATGGCCAGGTCGTCGCATAGAGCTCAGAACGCTGCGCCTGTGAACTGAGTCCCGTTGTCCGTTACGAGGACCCGGGGGACTCCGAACCTGCATATGATGCTCTTCCAGAAGAACTGTACCACTTTGTTCTCGATTATAGTGGCGAGGGGCTCGGCCTCGACCCACTTCGAGAAGTAGTCGATGGCTACGACCAAGAACCTGAGCTGACCTGGAGCTGGAGGGAAGGGCCCTAGTAAGTCCATGCCCCACATTGCGAAGGGGATGGGACTTGATAGGGAGGCGAGGTTGGCCTGAGGGAGGCGTCGGATGTTAGAGTGTCTCTGACAGGAACTGCATTGCCGAACGTGTCGCTCGGCGTCTTGAAGAAGGGTCGGCCAGAAATACCCATAATTCAAAGCTTTTCGGGCCAAGGACCTAAACCCTGAGTGCGCCCCTCCGATGCCTTCGTGGAGCTCTCGCAGGGCGTATTCGGCTTGATCCGGAGAGAGGCACCTTAAGTACGGTCGGCCGTCTATCTGAGAGAAAGAGCGTTTGTACAGGATACCCTCAATTAGGACAAACCGCTCGGCCCGGGTCCTGACTCGGCGGGCCTCTTTGGGATCCGAAGGCAGAACCCCATCCCTTAAGAATTCTATCAATGGCTTCATCCAATCGTCTTGTAGCATGACTGGCAAAGACTCCGCCGAGGCGGGCGACTCATCTTCGATGCTCGGCTTGGAGAGGACTTCGATCAGCACGGTCTGTTCGAGACCTTGAAGTGAGGACGAAGCCAATTTGGAGAGGGCATCAGCTTGTGAGTATTCTTCCCGAGGGACTCGTTCGATGGTGGCCTCTTCGAATCGGCTCAGGAGGTCCCGGACCTTGGCGAGGTACTTCGCCATTCGCTCGTCTCGGGCCTCATATTCGCCCGAGACCTGGTTCACGACTAGTTGGGAGTCACTGTGAATCCGAAGGCGTTGGGCTCCAGCACTTCGGGCGAGCCCGAGCCCGGCGATGAGGGCTTCGTACTCCGCCTCGTTGTTCGAGGCTTTGAAGTTCATGCGGATGGCGTACTGGAGGACGAAGTTGTCAGGGCCGTTCAGTATGATTCCGGCGCCGCTTCCTTCATTACAAGAGGATCCGTCCACAAAAACTGTCCAAATGGGGGCCCATTCGGGACGTGGCCGACCTCGGGGATAGTGGATTCTACGATGAAGTCGGCGAGAGCTTGTGCCTTAATTGCCGTCCGAGGCTGATAAGAGATGTCATGCTGACTTAGCTCAATGGACCACTTCATCAGCCGGCCCGAGGTCTCAGGCTTGTGGAGGATCTGCTTGAGGGGTTGGTCGGTGAGGACAACGACCGAGTGGGATTGAAAGTATGGCCGAAGTTTTCTCGCCGCCATGACCAGAGCGTAGGCTATCTTCTCTATCCTCGGATAGCGGAGCTCGGCGTCCCGGAGCACCTTGCTTACGTAGTAGATAGGCCTCTGGGCCCGGTCCTCCTCTCTCACTAAGACAGCACTTAAGGTCTGCTCGGAGGCAGCCAAGTAGACGAAGAGAGTCTCGCCCGGGACCGGTTTACTGAGCAGGGGGGGTTCACCAAATAGGCCTTCAGCTGGTCGAATGATTCCTGTTGTGGTTGGCCCCATTCAAAACCTTTGGCCCCCGGAGCGCTTTGAAGAAGGGAAGGCACTTTTCCCCCGACTTCGAAAGGAACCGGCCGATAGCAGCGAGCCGGCCAGTGAGCTTTTGCACCTCCTTGACGTTCCGAGGCGGAGCCATGTCTAATATGGCCTTGATCTTTTCGGGATTAGCTTCGATTCCTCGCTGGCTTACCATGAAGCCGAGGAATTTTCCTGAGGAGACACCGAACGCACACTTGTTCGGGTTCAGCCGCATGCTGTGCTTCCTCAACACGCCGAAGGCCTCCTGGAGGTCGGCTACATGATCGGTGCCGCGGATGCTCTTGACGAGCATGTCGTCAACGTACACCTCCATGTTTCGGCCGATCTGGTTCTGGAAGACCTTGTTGACGAGGCGCTGGTAGGTGGCGCCCGCGTTCTTCAGGCCGAACGGCATTACCCGGTAGCAGTAGAGGCCTTGGTCGGTGACGAAGGAAGTCTTCGGAATGTCTGGAGGGAACATTCGGATTTGATCGTACCCCAAGAAGGCATCCATGAAGCTGAGGAGCTCATGGCCCGAGGTGGCGTCGATAAGGGTGTCGATGTTCGGGAGCGGGAAGGGATCCTTCGGACACGCCTTGTTCAGGTCGGTGAAGTCAATGCATATCCTCCACGAGCCATTGGACTTCTTGACCATTACAACGTTCGACAGCCACTCGGGATAATTTACCTCCTGTATGAACTTGGCCTTTAGAAGTTTATCAACCTCCTCCTTGATGGCCAGCTGTCGCTCGGGAGCGAACTTTCGTCTCTTCTGCTGGACCGGTTTGCACCCCGGTTCGACGCTTAAGCGATGGACGAGGAGCTCCTCGGAAATGCCGGGCATGTCCGCGGCTGACCATGCAAACAGGTCACGGTTGTCCCGGATGCATTTAATCAGGTCCGAACACAGTGCGGTCGGCAAGGATTTGCTGATGAGAAATTTTCGGCTCGGATCCTCGTCCGAGAAGAGCACTTCTTCCAATTCGTCCGCCGGTTCGGACGTCTGGCGGGCCTTCGGCTAGGGGATCTCCAGTGTCTCGAGCGAGAGCACTGGTCCCCCGGTGGAAGTCATGTAGCACTTCCGGGCTGTTTCCTGGCTTCCCCTGACTTCCCGTACTCCCGACCGAGTGGGGAACTTCATTTTCAAATGGTATGCCGAGGGGACAGCCTCTAGGGCGGCTAGACCGGGGCAGCCTAGGATGACATTATATGCTGCTGGGACGTCGACGACCATGAAGTCCATCGGCTCGGTCCGGGTAGTAGGGGTGCTTCCCGCAGTAACGTCTAGGGTTATCACCCCCTCGACGGTTACCGGGACCCCCGTGAACCCGTGGAGAGTGTAACCGGCCGGCTTGAGACGGTCTCGGGACAGCTGGAGGCCTCGGAAGGCCGAGAGGAAAAGGATATTGACCGAACTCCCGTTGTCCACCAAAATCCTCTGTACCTTGAAGTTGGCCATGCGGAGGTCGATGACGAGGGCATCGCAGTGGGGGGTTCGGACCCCTTCGAGGTCGGCATCGGAGAAAGACACAGGGATGCCGAGACCTTTCGGGGGAGGGGCACTATGGACCGAGTTGACCTCTCGGACGAAGGCCTTCCGGGAGGAATTAGAGGAGCCCCCCATGGGGCCTCCGTGGATCAAGTGCAGAACCCGTTCCTCCTCGTACTCGGGTGTCTCTTCACGCCGCTCGGAGCGCTTGTTAGCCCCCCGGGGCGGAGGGGAGTTGCGATCTGTCCGATCGTTAGCCTTCACGAACTTGGCCAACTGCCCCCTCCGAATGAGGGCTTCAATCTCATCTCTCAAAGCCCGGCAGTCATTCGTGTCGTGCCCGTGGTCCCAGTGGTAACGACACCACTTATCTTTGTTCCTCCTCTTTGCCGGGGTGTGCATCCTCGGAGCTAGAGGGATGACTCCCTCCTTCTCCACCTCCATTAGGATAGTTGAGACATTAGTGGTGAGGGGAGTGAACTTTTCGAACCTGGGGGGAGGGCGGCGCTGGCCGCCAATGTCCTTTTGAGCTTTCTTGGACCCTTCTTCCCCCGTCGCCTTCCTCTTCGAACCCGCGGAGGGCCCTCCGAAGCTCGGAAGGGCTTCAGCCTCTTCGGCTCGGATGTACTTCTCGCACCTCAGGAGGAGGTCGGCGAAGTCATGCGGCGGTTTCTTGGCTAGGGACGATCGGAGGTTGGCATTGAGGACGTTCGACTGGAACGCCACGGTGGCCACGGACTGGTCCAAGGAGGCGATAGACCTGACCTCTGCAGTGAACCTTTTCACATAGTCCCGCAACTTCTCTTCCCTCTCCTGCCGCAGGTTCAGTAGGGAAAGACTTGTCTTCTCGGCTCGCCGGCTACTCACAAAGTGAGTTATGAACAACGTCTCAAACTGCTCGAATGAGAAGATGGATGAGGGGGCGAGCCTGGAATACCATTCCCGAGCCGACCCCCTGAGTGTGGCAGGGAAGGTCCTGCAGAGCACCGCGTCGGAAGCTTGATGGATCAGCATCAGGGTCTTAAAGCTTTCGACGTGATCGACCGGGTCGGATTCCCCTGAGTATGTTTCAAACTGTGGCGGTTTGAAACTCCTCGGTATGTGGGCCTCCATGATCGACCGTGAGAAGGGGGGTCGGCTGGGACGGAAGGTTCCTGCTCGGGACTCTTCCTCCCTGTCCATGCGGCCGATACGCCTTTCCACCTCATGGAGACGGCGGATGAGGGCGTCGTCCCTCTGCTGGTAATCGTATGACCCCCCGGACTCCTCTTCATAGGAAGGGGAGCGTGGACTGCGGCGCCGGTAGTCCTGGGACCGGCGAGGGCTTTGTTCCCGCTGTTGGCGGCTGGGAGCCGGGGAAGGGCTCCGCGTTCGGCGCCGAGGACTGGGATCCCTGGGGGGCGTCGGAGCCCTCTGAGCATTCTGGACGTTCTGCCGAAGATTGAAAGCCTGCAGAACGGTCTCCTGAAACTGGAGGAATTCGGCTCGACTGATAGGTACATCTCGGTCCCTCGGATGACGCTGATCCCCGGGGGAACGGGACCTCCTCCTTCGGCGCTCGGGGGACGCCGCTCGGCCTCTACGGTCCGGAGACCTTCTGCCATCCCGGCGACGTGGTGACCGCTCACCTTGACGCTGGCGGGAGGCTCCCTCTCGGGCCCGCCTCTCGTCGAGATGGGTTCGGAGGTCGTCGTCCTTGTGGCGGTTCAGAAGTGTGATGCGGAGGTCGGGATGATGAGAAGCCATCGAGTCCGAGGAGCCATTATGGACCGAGACATGGCCCGGATTGAGGGGCTGCTTCTCCTTCCGACCGTTATGACCGGACGGACCATTGTCGGGCTGCTGCTTGGGATGAGGAGGTGGGACCTGCTGGGTCGGCGGAGGGAGGTCGGACTGAGGAATGGGATTGACTGGGGCTTCATTCGCCGGGTCGGCGAGGTTGCCCACACGGTTCGACCCTCTGGATCTGACCTTCTTCGGCGGCATGACTGCAGAGGACGACGGAGAACGGGCTGAGGCTGTTCGTGTGGCTTTTTCCCACAGGCGGCGCCAATCTGTTACCGCTGATTTCGGTGTGGGGGTAAACAGATAAAATTTGTAAGTCCGAGAAAAACCTGAACAGTTGACTCAGCCTTCTTGCTCCCGCCGCAACCTGCAAGGAAGTGCGAGACACCGGGGTTGATTCCGGCGACGCACCCTCCGACGCTCTTGTCAGTAATCAGAAAAAGATTAAGAAAGAGCTTAAGTGGTGAAGAAGTGATTAACCTGGTCTTGGTGGTAGAGGGGTTGTATTTATAGTCGCCTTTGGAACGGTTAGGATCCTGATTTCCTGCCTAACAGCCAGGAGGAAAATCCTCCTATTCTGTTTTGGGAAATTAGGCCCTGATTCCCTGGTGAGAGCCAATCAGGCTTATTGATTTGATTTAGTCAAATCAGTGGCCTTGATTCTCCTCATGGTGAACCGGGCTTGTATCGGGTCGGGACCCGTGCCCAGTTGAAGTGGATCTATTCGCGGGTGGTTGGTTCTGTGAGAAGGAGGCCCAATACCCGTTTTGGATCCATCTGTATGTGAAATTACCTTTTTACCCCCGTGCTTCAAGATTCGTGCTCGATCTGGACGGTCCCGATTTAACCCCATTTTTAGCCATATCAATTATCATCGTGCCATGTTATTGATTCTTAGTGATCCATTGTTTTATTGTTATACTGTTATTCCATTGTTCCCTACTTTCTCTACTTGCTGTCTATGACTTGCTCTAAGGACCATTATTTTTCTCTTTTTAGATGAAGTATTTACAGGTAATGAAGGAGAATTGCCTGCTGGAGTTGGAGAACAAAAATTTTGAAGATTTCTGCTTGTAATTTGCTTATCGCTTTAAATGACTTAATGTACTGAAACTTGTATTTATTTTTGGATTTGGATTATTATTGTTTGGGCTTATGTCCCGAATTTTATTATTGTTTCCAGACGTTGGATTATTATTATTGTATTTGGATATTATATTGTCTCATTCCAAGTATTATTTGTTCATGAGATTATTATTATTGCCTGCACATTTGTTCTGTATTGATTATATTGTTGAGTTGATCGATTAAACAGCTTATGGGTGACGTTAGTTATTCGCTGGGCTTTTGTCATGTACTCGTATTCCGTATTTATGGGAAGCGGTGCGTGACAAGATTTTTGGGGATTGTGCTAGTTCGTGAGTTCGTTGGGGATTGTGCTAGTTCTCTCTTTCTTCTTCTTTCTTGATTTTCTTTTAGTGTGAAGAATGAGAAGAGAATGGATGCTATTTATAGGTCTAGACTAGGGTTCAATTTGCAAAATTTCACACCTAATAAATCTTCATTTTAATTCTCCATCTCTTTATTTTTCTAATCCCTCCCTCAAAACTCTCCAAATGCTATGACACCCAAACCCTTAATTCTTCACCCCTCCACATTCTCAACTCCAGGTCATTCAAGACTCAACCGCTCCAAATGCTATAACACCCAAACCCTTAATTCTTCACCTCTCCACATTCTCAACTCCAGGTCATTCAAGACTCAACCGGGTCTCTCTCCCTACTAACCGAAACCAGCACATTTGTGTGCCTTATTTCAAGTGGGCCCCCACATGAATGCCACGCCGCACTCAGGCATATACAATTAGAGAACACAGCACTCTTTGCTGTTTCATTACCGTGTGGGCCCTCCCCATCATTTATTATCACATTTTCATTTTTAAACTGTGAACAACCAACTGCTCTATTTTTGAACATATATTATATGAGAATGACTACACATACATGGATTTTTACCTCAAACATACATTATAAATGCATTGGGACCCACTTCTCACTAAAAGACAATGTTTTAACCTTGTCTTTTAGTGAGAAGTGGACCCCAATACATTTATAATGTATGTTTAGGGTAAAAACTCATGTATGTCTAGCATTTTGCATATTATATATACTTTTCAACATATATATTATATTTTATATTCTTTTGAAAATTTCAGGGTGTTACACACCTTCCAAAATTTGTTTTTAAAACCAATACGTATATCAAAACACGTGCGTCGTACGTAACACACCGAAATACGAAAATCAATTTTATCAGCGAAAAAAATGTTACAGATAATAAAAATACAATATAAGAAAATATATTTATTAATTTTACGACATAATTGCTACGTGCGTAGAAAATACGTGCATTATTCGTACAAAAGTATCTAGATAAAAATACGAGAAAATGAAATTCTGTTTTATAAAATAAATAATTTAAACCCATAGAAATATTGCACGTAGCGGTGGAAACACATAATCGATACGTGCATCGAAAACACGTAAAGAACACGTAAAATGTAGAGATTGAAATTTGATATTTTTGTTGACTCAAAATAGGGTAAAATCAATGCGGAAAAATGCATAAATAGTCGGTAATCGAAATATGTAGTGAAAACACGTTACAAAATACGTGTGCGTAACACACGAGGGCAAAATTGTAATTTTCAATTTTGCGGGGTGTTACACCATATGTCACAAAGTGAGTTCTGTAGCTCTATAAAAAGCCCAATTTACTGAAGCAACAATAATAACAACTCCTAGTAAGAAACTTGCGAGTCAATTTCAAAAAAGAATATAGACAAATCTCAAACTGTACTTTAAATGAAAGATGTCAGTCTTCGAGTCTTCTTCGAAACAAGTGGTCATACGTCACAAACCAAATTTTGTACCTCCAGGAAAGTATGATTTACTCCAGCATAAATAACAACACAACACGAAACAGCAGCAACAGCACAAAACAATAGCAACAAGAGTCAAAGATGGCGCCAAGGAAGAGTGTCAATCGGAGTGCATTAATGGACGAAGGAAAAAAGCAAAAATCAGAGGTTGGAGGTGGTGGTTGAGTGGAGGAGATGGCGACGGCGACGAGATCTATGTTGGAAGGCGAAATGATGGTCGAAGGAGAAAGGAAAAGCTGGTACGCGGAAGCAAGAAGTCGTTTCCGGTGGGGGGATTGTAAGTGGAGAGTAGGTTACAGATTAGGGAAGGTCGAGTGATCCCAATGATGTTTGGAACCACTCCACGCCGATCATGAAAATCTAAATAAATAACTCTGATATGAGTAGATGCTCTGATACCAAGTAAAATATTCAAAGAAATATAATACTTGATATAAGTACTCAAAGAAACATGATGCCCACATATTGGCTTACAAAACTTATTCCCCAAGTAGGGGTGGCAACTGGGCCGGGTCAACCGGCGACCCACCCGCGACCCGGCCCACGAACCCAGCCCGGTTAAGGCTTTCGCGGGTTCGGGTCGAACCCGGTGAACAGTACCGGGTCGACCCGGGTCGCTATTTATGCGAATTGGATTCGCGAAACCCGGCCCACGAACCCGGTCAACCCGCGAATTGGACCCGCCAACCCGCGGGTCGACCCGCAAATTTCGACCCCCGACCCGTGAATTGAACCCGCGAATTGAACCCGCGGGTCGCCCGTTGGGTTTGGTGCCGTTGGGTTTTTCTAGCCGTTGGATTGGTGCCGTTGGGTTTGGGCCGTTGGGCACGGCAGCAGCAAACAGCTCTTAGTTGCTTGCTTGCCGTTGCTCTTTTTTTTTTTTTTTTTTTTTTTACCCAATTCTAAGCCTATAAATAGCCCCCAAAAATCTCCAAAAAAATCACACCTCTCTCTCTTACTCTCTCTACTATTATACATCAAAAAAAAATTTGAACAATTGTAGTAATCATCAAACAAGTGTACAAGGAGGTGTATACACGATCAAATTTCGGTCGTATCGGAGAACAAAATTCAACGTCTTCAACGTCTTCAACTCTCTTCAACCATCGACTCAAATCTACTTCAACTCTTCAATTGCGAAATCGGTAAAACGCTCCTCCATCTTTTCTATTATATTCTAATTTTCACGGTTTTTTTTATACGCGTATTCCACGGTGAACGGTATCAAAATATCTCTATCTCTCTTGTTTTTTTTTTTCGTTGTAGTTAAAATTATTGTTTGTTTTTTGAACTTCTCTATCTCAACCCTCTTGTTTTGTAGTTTTTTTTTTTGTATAATTCACCGCTTCTACATTGTAGATTTTATTTACATACCACATTACTACACTATGTCTAGATCACGCGGTAGCGGTCGTAGCGGACAAGATTCTTCCTCATCTTCACGTAGGCCACCAATTGTCCCAATTATTGAGCCCGCCCAAGATTACATTGATCCTACTATGGAACAATGAGGTACACACGACATGGATGTTGTAGGTAACATTCAAGTAGAAGAAGAACAACAACAACAACAACCCGAAACCACACAACCCCGTAGTAGTAGGAAAAGTAGAGGAGAAACTAGCGATTGGCACAAGTTTTATGAGTATATCCCGGACGAAAATATTCCGGGTGTAGGTTTGAAAGTGTGTAAAACATGTAGCAAAACATACAAATTCAAGAGGGGTGACGGCACCGGTACAATTAGTAGACACATACAACATAATCACAAAGAACTCCTTGATCAAATACAAGGCCAACAAAAAATTAACCCTAGGACCGGTCAAGTAGATAGCCACCCTTATGATCCCGAACTCGTCGGGAAATGGCCCGATTAGTCATTAAGGAAGAGTTGCCATTTTCCTATCCCGAGAGTAGGAACTTGGAAAATTTTAATCAAACGGCCTTAAACCCTCATTTTAAAAGAATTCCGAGAAATACTTGCAAATCGGATTGTTTTAAAATGTACGTTGAAATGAAGGACGCGTTGATTGCAATTTTATGGAGTTTAACTTGTAGGGTTAGTTTAACTTCGGATTGTTGGACGGGTGTCAACAATATTCCAACGATGGGAATAACCTGTCATTGGATCGACAATGATTGGATTCTTCAAAAAAGAATCATATCACTTGCGGCATTGCCATATCCCCATAGTGGCTCTGAAATAGCAAACCGTATTATAGAAATTTGTGATATTTTTCATATTCGCGATAAAATTATGGCTATTAGTTTTGATAATGCATCTAACAACAATGTAGCAATTACTACTTTAAATCTGTATTAAACCCTCCAGCTGACAATATTTTTCATGTTAGATGTGCATGTCATATTATAAATTTATGTGTTCAAGATGCATTAAAAATAGCTGATCCATATATAATTAAAATTAGAAATTGTGTACATTTCATTGCATTAAGTCCAAGCATTTTACAAGAATGGAAAGCTTGGTGTAGGGTTAGAAATGTTCCTTTTAGAAAATTTCCAAAGGATGTTAGACACCGATGGAATTCTACTTTTGATTTATTGAATGTTGTCACCGATTATAAAGCAGTTGTAAATAATTTTTGTATCGCAAAAAATATGCACAATTTTGAAATGACTCCGCCCGATTGGTTTTTTGCCGAAGCTTTGTTGAAATTTTTAGAACCTTTTAAAACCGCAACTTTAAAGTTTTCAAAAACATATGAATCTACTTCTAGTAGCATTTTTATTGAATTAGTTAGCATGATGCAAATATTTAACGAAATGTTAAATGATCCCTATATATATTAGTGACATTGTAATACCTGCATTTCAAAAAATTTTGAAATATTATTTTCCTTCTCCTATGTTGATTTGTGTTGCTACTGTTATGGATCCTCGTATCAAATTAGAAGGTACGAAGAATTTGATAGAAATGTTTTTTGCATGTTTAGATGACAATGTAGAATTAACAATTGATTGCGCTACTTTTTTAGTTCAGTTTGAATCTACATTAAATAACTTGTATGATTATTATGATAGACGTTTTGCTTCTAGTAGGACAACTTCTGTAGTTAGTTCTTCTTCTGGTAGTTCTAAAGGTAAAAGTAAAATTAGTGATAGAACATTTAGTCTACTTGAACAAATTCAGTCTAAAAAACCTAGGACTAATCAACCAAATGAAATAAATTGGTATAACCAACAGGATACTGAGCCTACTCTTTTCCCACTAGATATTTTACAATGGTGGAAAGAACATGAACACACTTTTAGTATTCTGTCTATTATGGCTAAAGATTTGCTAACTCCTCCTGTCTCTACAATTGCTTCTGAGAGTGCATTTTCTACAAGTGGCAGGGTTCTATCTGATTACAGAAACCGGTTGAAACCCGAGGCGTTGGAGATGCTCGTTTGCACAGAAGACTGGCTGAAGGCTGAAGATAGGACGCAAGGGAAAGCACTATCAAGTTCTACAAGTGGGAGCAACTCGCCCGAAGAACAACAACAACAACAACAATAGCTTTTCATCTTATGTTAAATTAGAAAAATTGTAGTCAATTAAAATTGTACATAAGAAATATGTTATTGTATAAAACTTATTTGTGAATTGAATTCTTCATTTCATTTCGTTATAAATTGTTCAAACTGTATCACTTAAATTCGTATGAATAAAATTTCAAAATTTGTTGTCAATTTCACTCTTTCAATCTTATTATTATTATTGTCACGATTTTTTTTGTTTATTAGTATTATTACTTACTTAGTATTATAATTAAACATTATTTGGGGATATTTGATTCAATTTGAAGAATTGTAGCATTATTACTTATTAGTATTATTACAAAATTTAGTGAATTACATACTTAGTATTATAATTAAACATCATTTGGGGATATTTGAAGAATTGTAGTATTATTACTTATTAGTAGTAATGTAGTATTACTTACTTAGTATTATAATTTTAAACTACCAAAAAAAATTACTTACTTAGTATTACTTACTTACTTACTTACTTAGTATTACTTACTTAGTATTACTTACTTACTAAGTATTACTTACTTAGTATTATTTTTTTTTGATAAAACTTACTTACTTAGTATTACTTACTTACTTACTTAGTATTATAATTTTGAAGAATTGTAGTATTATTATTACTTATTACTTTATTAGTAGTAATGTAGTATTACTTACTTAGTAATGTAGTATTACTCACTTAGTATTATTATTAGTAGTAATGTAGTATTACTTAGTATTACTTCAATTTAAGCTACCACAAAAAAAAAATTAAAAAATTAAAAAAAAAATATTTATATATATATTATTAAACGGGCCAACCCGCGGGTCGACCCGGCCCAACCCGGGTTGAGCCCTAAAGGGTTCACGGGTTGGGCGGGCCACCCAATTAAGATTCTGACCCGGCCCAGCCCGGCCCGTATAACACCCCAACCCGGCCCGGCCCGCCTACCCAAGCGTGCCAACCCGCACGGGTTGGGCCCGGCCCGGCCCGGTCGACCCATCTGCCACCCCTATCCCCAAGTTAGGAATTACATCTCTCAACAATATTACTTACTAATAATAATATTCTCTAATATTCCTCCAATATCAGTTATTATCTTAATTCTCTAATATTCCTCCGATGTTATTTACTATATTCTAGTTGACACATTTCAACATAGTTCCAATTCACAATCAACTCGCACCCACAATACACTGAAGTCAACCAAATAACAATCACTGAGGATATGAAACTACTAGTAAGAGCATCCACAGTCGTTAAGGTTAAAAAATGCATAAATGGATAAATGCATATAGCAAAGTGTCGTTTCACTGCAGTCGTAGAATGTTATATTTTACCATTTTAAATTAAAATAATATACAAACAAAGCTTCACATTGCGTCGGAGAGAAAAAAAATTAATTCGGTCGGACGCAACATGACCTTGCGTCGGAGAGGAAAAAAATATATATATATTTTTTAAATGGTGGGATGGCACTTGAAGTGCCGTCGGAGGAAGAAAAAAAAAAGTACTCGAACTGCAAAAAAAATTTTACAAAAAAATTATAAAAAATTACAAAAAAATACAAAAAAAATTACAAAAAATTACAAAAAACTACAGAGGAGGCCTGGAACGCAACTTCATGTTGCATCCGAGAGAAGTAGGGTTTTTTTTTGTTTTTTATGACGAACTTAAATTTTTTTTGGAGGGCCGACCAATAAATTTTATTTTATTTTTGTGCGACGGCACTTCGAGCTCCGTCGTTTATATATGCATATTTCTCATTTCAGTTCTTATATAAAGCAATCTACTATAGCGATTTATGCATAATATGCATATTTAGCCAACGACTGCAACGCTCTTTTTACAAAATATGTATATTATGTATATATACCAAACAACTACAGATCTCTAAGACCATAGCATTCATAAATCATAATCATAAAAATCATGCTCATCACTTTCATTTACTAATGACTTCAACATTCAATTCAATTTGATAACTTGTACTTCAATTCCGTTTGATCATCACAAAGTGTGCACCATTTAGATGATTATGGTTCAATCACTATTGATCCAATTTTTTTAGCTTTTCTTCAACGACCATTCATAATACCAAAATCAGACCATAGTGAAACCGAATCAAATTTTATCATTCCTTATATAAACAATCCCCAAATCACACTGAAAACAAATGAACAACAAATACACAAATTAAATAAAAGATGAAGGAATTCACCATCATTACATGCTTAGAGCATCCGCAACCTCCGCATTCTGGCAACTAAACGCACAGAGGCACTCCGGGCACTCCTCGAAATTCGACACAGGGAACGACGCCGAAAGCGGGCCCACATAGAAATAAACATTACCCTCATCCCTCACCACCTCATTGATCCCAAACCACATATACAACACCTTCACACTCGCCCCTTTCAACTCTTTCAACACACCAGGTTCCACCTTTCCTGTGACCCTCTTCCTGTACTTGAGCAAGTACCCTCCTTCCACCTTGAAATCACAGTCACTACCAAGCTCCACCTCAAACCTCCCATCTGCCATTAGGGTGTACTTCTTCACCCCTTGTGGTAATATCCCTTTAGGGAAGTTGAACTTATCAAGCATCTCATAGGCTGATGGGGAGTCTGAGGCAAATGTGAGGGAGATGAAGGTGAGGAAAAAGAGTACAAGGGTTTGAAGGGTTGACATGGCTTTTGGGCAAATGGGTTTGAAGGGAATGGTGGATTGTAAGGCAAAGTTGGGAGCTTTTTGGATTTGAATGAAAATTTGGGGAATTTGGGGAATTTGGGATTGAAGGAGGAAGAAACTTCTGGGAAGTGTAGAAAAATATAGACATCAGGAAAAACAGAGATGGGGTTTTGAGGACAGAGTACTAGTTTGGCAATGTTTGAATAAGGCTATATTTAAAATTTAAAAAAAAAAACACCCCTCGATTATTTTGATATCTGAAAAAACACTGCAATTATCAAATATTGAAAAAACCTTCATGAACTATGGTTCTCAGTATGGTCATCATATATATAAAGGTTCTATAGTTCATACTTGAGGGCTTTTACAAAATTTGATAGTTGAGGCTTAGGAGGTGTTCTGTCAGAAACCGAAATAGTTGAGGGGGTTTTTTTTATTTTAATTTTAATTTTTTTTTTCAAATTTAGCATGTTCGTATAATGTGTTGCTATATTATACTAATCAAATTACGGTATTTCACTATGTCATGTTCGCGCCCAATAATCAATTATGGAAGGGTCAGGACCGGCCCTGAGTTTCCGGGGGCCTGAGGCGAACTCCCAAAATGGGGCTCCCCATATACAAAAATAAAGTAAAATAAAATAAAATAAAATGTAAACAAAAAATTTGCACATTGTTAAAAGCAAAATATACAAAATATATAAATTTGTTTTAAATCACTCAAATTTAAAGTCTCAAATTCAATTCAAGTCTAAACCCAAATAATCTTCAAAAAAAAAAATTTAAAGGCTCAAATAATTATTTTTTGGGTCCTAATAACAGTATTTTTCTTTTACGCACAAAATACGTGCCTATATTTACAAGCGAATTACAAATTTGGGGGCCCTAAAATTGTGAAAACGCCGGGGGCCTTAATTAGAGAGTTTGGAATTTGATTTAGTTTTAATCAAAATATGTAAATGTTAAATCCTGTTACGAATTACAAAACCTAGAAGAACTAACCCTTGAAAGTTAGTTGTTCAAGAGAGGGAACCCAAGTTTATAACTACCCAACATTGGTTCTCCATATAACCAATGTGGGACTAAATTTGGATAATAACATTCCACCATGCTTCGGTAACCCACCGCCATCGGCGGTATTTACTCTAGGGACACTGGTCCGGCCTGAGACTACCAGTCATTTTAATCCAGCCTCTAGGTAGCTCTTTCAGACGTTCTCGGTGGCTTCCACTCTAGCGACACTGGCCCGGCCCAGGGCTATTAGTAATTTTAATTCAGTCTCTAAAGCGAATTAAGATGGGGTTTGCTCTGATACCATTGATAGAGTTCCAGACTGAGATCGCTCAGTGACTGGCTGAGATTGCAGCAGTTTGCGCCCAGGTCGAGTGCTTACCATGGCTATCACAATCTACAAGAAGAAAAGAGAGGAGGAAGAAAGGAAGAGGAGAAGAAGAAAAAGGAAGAAGAAGAAGAATAGCACTTTAATTCATTAACATCATAACCAAAATACATCTGCATCTAAAAATATAAAGGAAATGGAGGAAAGCCGTTACAATAGATCCCCCACTTGTGCGTTGACACGTAACACTTGCAACGCGCGTAATTACAAACAAAAGAAAATCTCCTAACAACCTATTCACCGCGCGTAATTACAAACAAAAGAAAATCTCCTAACAACCTATTCACCGTAGCAAGGGCCCCACCACCTATCACACCCACCACTCCAGCGCTGCCACCTATTCCATAAGCTGCCGGTAAAGATGGAAGAGAAGGGGTGTTAATGTAAAAGGAGTGCCACTTATTCACTTAAGTCTCAAGAAGAAAGAAAATATGTGAGGAACGGATACGCAAGGGAAAGGACCGAAAGGAAAGACTTCTACGGGAATACAACTTACATAGCTGTATCAGATTCCGTATATTATAATTGTGGTTGCAAGCATCAAATTTTTGACTCACTGAAATTCTGTTTTCAAATTTGAGAAAGCAACATCTTTGATTTTAGGCAGGAATCACACAGAACTCTCAACCTCAGGTCACAACCCTCTAATACATACATACAGAATATTTCAGTAGTAGGTGAGATTAAATTAAATGTATATATTAGAGTCCCGCAATTATTGCATAACTCCCTTTCTTCTCAACAAAACAATGATAAAAGTGCTTTCCATCTTATTCCCTACTATGTTTTCATCAAAACAGACAATGAAATTTAAGTTTCAAAGTAGCCATGACATCTTCTCAACAACAAGAACAATGCAACAAGATACAAAGAACACAGCGAAAATACCTTGCAATGAGGAGATGCGAGTCTGCACCTAAGATTCGGATAAATCAGCATGAAAAAGCTTATGAATCATTTATCACCATTCAACTCTGTTACTGCTCGTCCAATTGATGACGAAAATGAGTTACAGTCATTCAATCACGTTGAGGGCAAAATTCTCGTCTTGTTACAAAAAAATCCTTTATGTAAACTAATATAGAAGTTAAGGGCATTCAATCAGACTGATTGTAAAGAACCGTAAACGGATATCAAAATTGTACAAAAGAAGTTATTGCTTACCAGATCTTGATTCAGAAAAATGTAAACCTGGATCCAAAAGTCCGAATAAAGAAGTTTAAGCACACTATGACCTCAATAGGATGATTCAGTACCTAAGATTTTTAAAGTAGTGTCCTTTGTACTCTCAGTTTAGAGGTAAGAGTCTTCCACATCAACTTCTCATTGTCTGATTGAGATTCTTAACAGAGAATTGAAACAGAAGACTCAATTGAACCCATAATAACAGCAATGAAGGAGAACAATTGCTTCATACTTCCAAAAACATGGCCGTAGATTGCCATAATATATCAGCATTTATATTGTTCTAATTACACAACAAAAAAAATGGTATAAAATGTACAGGTTATATCTACCTAAAAGGGATGTCAGCTCTACTGTTCACATCAGGGATTGGAAGCTAGTGCAGTTGCTAACTGAATGGCATCCGCTTTATTCTGTCCGGACCTCCACACCTTCAATTTATCACCAACAAAACCGTCTTCTTTCCAGCATCTCAGTGAGTTCAATGAAAATGGACCATGTTTATTACCAGAAGGGTCTTCATAATGCCATATAGCTTTGCTGCTCTGATCACAAGCATCAGATGCAACTCTGCAATTTTCTCTGTTGACATGTATATTATCATCATCACCA
Source organism: Hemerocallis citrina (assembly GCA_017893485.1). Taxonomy (NCBI): domain Eukaryota; kingdom Viridiplantae; phylum Streptophyta; class Magnoliopsida; order Asparagales; family Asphodelaceae; genus Hemerocallis; species Hemerocallis citrina. Next base: position 198,710,740 of record CM030365.1, read on the forward strand.
TCTTCATCCAGATCAATAATTGGAATTTCTGAAATCTTTGTGCTCTTTTCCATCACCCTGTTATTCTTGGTTTTTCTTCGTAATTTACGTCCGGCAATTGAGCCGAGAACCATGGCCCCTTAAAGAAAGAGCAGTCAGTCAACCAAACCAAATTCAAAAAATTATATGCACCTAATAACACAGCCGGATTTGAATTAAGTAGTCATCTAGATTCAAAATTCAGTGACGGTACTTCAGCTTTAAATTGGAATAAAGCCACTGATTTTATTTTATTGTTCCTATAATGGCTTGCTAATTTTATGTATGGAGTTGACCTTGCAGCTATAAATGCAAGAAATGTAGTGCTGTCAGAAGGTAGAATCGAATATGGACAACATGCTCGATGAGATCAAAATTATAAGTTAAAGAGTTGGGTCCTGTTTGGGGACAAAGTAACCCTAGCATTGGAAGTACAAGGTATGCTAACTTTGTTTACCATACCTTAACTTCCAACTTCAAGTTTTTTCAACTTAATAAAAATTAGATAAGAGCGGAATTTGTTTTCTCACCTTTTGGGGTGAGAAAACTATATTTATCTAAATTCCACTTTGTTCCTCAACATGTCCATTTTAGGATAACTAGAGATTTCTGAAGTTATGAGGGTTAACATCAGTTATCTTAACTTAACTTTGTTCCCAAATAGAGTCTTGGTGGCTATAGATTCCGATAGTAGAAAATAAATGACAGGGATGATGCCATACACAGTGATTACCAATGCCACTAAAAATTAAATGGCAGGATTGCTACTATATTCTAGCTTGAACAGTCAACATCAGAAGTGTAATTTGGATGACAGGCATGTGTTATTGATTGCTGTGAGAACATTAACAAATAGAGACTACAGGGATGTTTGAACAATAGAGCTTGGACATAATAGTGAAGATTGAGGAGTGCCTGAAAGAAATATTTGCATGGAACAAAAGTAGTTTGGGCTAAAGTTTGGTCAATTAGAGATAATCAAACTGCTCATTAAACCCATAAATGACATTGCTAATTAACCCCATGAATGTTGAAGACTGGAGTATATAGTAATTCTTCGCAGTGCTTTAAAGCCCAACTGATAAGTTGAGGGCTTCAGCCGGCAAGGATGTTGGCTCTATGACATTGTCTATGTTGCAGTGTGCTCAAGTCGAGGACAAGCTTTGAGAATGACCAAAGGAACACCAAATGGTGAAAGGATTCATCAGTATAAGAGAATGTTCTTATCTATAGCCAATAGCAATAATGGATAACTAGTACACCACTTAAAACTCACCGATGAATAATTCAAAAATAAGTTGCATAGAATATGAAAACATTTTCCCTTCTAAGAAACTGAATTACAAAAGGTTCAATAGAAATTGTAATTGGGTATTATACACACAGAAGGAAGCATATGCATTTAGATTTTCCATTAAAAGTGTAGGAAAAGGCTAGAGCGCAAAACTTTCCCAATATATTTCAGAATTCTTTGTCATTTGTTTATTCATTCATATCTTCGACAAAATTGTAGCTATTTCTTTTCAAAATGAAATGGACAAGTGCTTTAATTGCATTAGTATAAAGAACTTTACCAAGGTTTTCTCTTCTGATTCCTAAACATGCTCACTCTTGACTGTTATTGTTAGTAACCTAAAAGGCTCGTTCAGATAATAAGGGAAGTGGAGGCAGGTAGAGTAAGCAACAAATTCAGTGAGAGTGGAGTTAATTCCTACCCCCACCTACTATATTTCCAAACCGGGCCTAAATTGTTATACCATGAACTGATAAGTTCTATCAGGCATCATTCACAACAATGAGCATATGATCTACTACATGAGGTCAATAAGCACTAGACCCACACTAAAAATAACGGACATGTTAGATGGTCAAGCTAATAAAACACTAATACTTTAATTGAGAATTCATAGAAAATGAAATTGGATAAACGTTAGATAATGTAAACATGGTGTGTTAGTACCTTGTCTTTTAGCAGTTCCTTTACAGGATGCAAACAAATTCCCTGTAAAATGGAAATACTCTTGAGCATTTTATAGGTCAATAAGAATATGTAAGGATAACATAAATAAAGAAAAAACAGATATCAAAGTTCTCGTTGTGGAACAGAATATCTAACTAAAGAAGTACAATTTGATAAAAAAACAAAAGCAAAATAGTTAACGGAAATCAAATAGTTAAAACAAATACGGGATATTTTCTAAATCATTGGCTAAAAAGATACAGAATTGCTAAACTTCAAATTTGTTTAGCATTAACCTTCAGGTTTTTGTCACTAACTTCTTTATCTGCTGAATCAATATCACAATAAAAACAATATTACTTGTAAAAGGGAAAACAAGATTATCAGAATAGCAAGAGTACACTATGGAAACAGATGCCCTTATACAACATTATAAGTTAACTACAAAAGCAAAAGTTTGAAGTGTGGTCTAAAACACATATCACAGCAACTGGATTAAAACAACCAGCCGCAGTTCTGGTAACATAAATTCAAAAGAAGAGGTAGAGCTTAAAATATCACACATATAAATGAAACTCTAGACCCTGCATTGATTCAGCTGCATCCCTCCTACTGATTCTAAATGGAAGCAAACCACACAAATCAGCGTCATCCTGTGTTAAATATTGATTTATAAAGTTTTTAATTTTACCTACATTCATCGCTTTTTTGCATTCACATTAACAATTTTGTCAACAGAGAGACTATTCCTCCAAGATGGATGCAATGAATGAAGACACTTGAGCATTGCATCCCACAAAACTGATGGAAAGATCAAAGAAAAGGCATGAATAGATTCATGAATCCAATTTATGGCTTGAATAGATCAATCCTTCAGTGGATGGATGTGATCAAAAGTCTGTAATGCAATTTTGTCAAGTATACCTCAAAAGGAGAAGAGCCTACTTGAATCTCCAAAAGGAAAATACTTATATAATGAAGATACGGTAGATACCAATGTAAGGTCTTACAGTGGTCAACTGAAAACTGTCCGAATACTCCTACTATATCCAATAGATGAAATAGTTAAAAAAGAGTAAACAGAGTTCAAGGGGAGTCAGGGCACCATTTCAAATATTCAATAGATGGAAAGTATACAAAAGTGACTTGACTATATCCATTCTGTCCAATTAACTGTGTAAAAAATGTATTAGAAGTAATTAGTTGAAGATTAGTCATCAGAAGGGCACTAGATGTAAGGGAATGCAACCTTTAAATGGAAAGATGTGATTGAATGAAATATATGGGTCCATGAAAGACATGGAGCAAAATTCACTTGCAAATAATAATCTAGAAAAGGATTAATGGAAACAAAAAGATGCATAGTGTTAAGTGGAGTTGCAAGGTGGTTCATAGAAAAGTGGCTTGATTCAGATAGTTCTGAAAATATGTTCCTCACATAATTGAATATTATAAGATGGTTCATGAATTATCTTGACAAAGTTAGGTAACACTAGCACCCAATCAGTAAGCATACAAAGTATTGCAACAACTCGATTGACAAATCAGATTACTAGTCCACGAAGCGAGGATAAGCCTGATGATTGCCATAAGTAGAAGCAATAGATCATCATATGAATAGATGTACCTAGATGCAACAAATGTAATGGTTGGATGAATCCAGCAACGGGCAGTCTGGCACAAGAAGGCTAAATTTAAGATTGAAATATTCGTATATCCAATAAATGCCATTTCCAAATAAAATTTGCTAGTCACTTTAAGGCATTTGTAGCATAGAATGCCTGACTCTTGCATGTACAAAGGAAAATAATGAAGGGAAAAAGCGGACAATTTAGGCAAGTCATAATACAAATCAATGCTGAATTGCTTAATATGTTCAACATTTTTTTAGAATAACCTTTGACAAGGTTCAAAAGTATCTTTTATAATAGACTGGTTGATTCAATGATCTCGCTTCACACAGTACGCCTAATTTCAAAAGAACTTTTCTATCTAAAGGTGATTCTATTTGCACATGACAAATTCTCTCTTTAAAGTTGATTTCAGTAGAAAATCACTCAATCAAATTGAAGGCCATATCCAATTGGGAATGTTAGAAATTAGAACTACATTGGTATGCTTTTTCTAATACCAGTAACAAATGCAGTGAAACTACACACACACACACACATATATATATGGGGGATCTTCGGTTGCAAACGCACTTTAGCATGCAAACGCATGCAAACCACCTAGGCTGTCGTTTGCACGCGTTGGCACGCTACAGTGCGTTTGCAACCGAAGATCCCCCTATATATATATAGGGCCGTTGCTTATGAGTGCTTAAGGGCACCATAGTTGTGAACTCCTGTATCGAATCCTGAATTGCTTACATGATTATTGTATCGTATATCGTATCGAATCGTATTGTGTATCCTAGGTTTTATTGTACACAAATTCAGGATTCGATACAGGAGTTAACAACTATGGTGCCCTTAAGCACTCATGAGCAACATCTGTGTGTATATATATACACACACAGATGCTGCTCACGAGTGCTTAAGGGCACCATAGTTGTTAACTCCTGTATCGAATCCTGAATTGCTTACATGATTATTGTATCGTGTATCGTATCGAATCGTATGGTGTTTCCTAAGTTTTATTGTACATACACAAAATGTTAACAGATATTAACTATGGATCAAACTACTTTAGAATATAAACAAATTTAAAATATGGAATCGTATGGTGTTTCCTAAGTTTTATAGTACATACACAAAATGTCAACAGATATTAACTATGGATCAAACTACTTTAGAATATAAACAAATTTAGAATATGGAACACTTAACAACCAAGATTAAGTGCTACTGATTTTTTATATGCAATCACAAAGGCACATATAACCATAGTTGTCAAATCGTGATACATATCATATATCATTTTCCTACAATATCGTACCACATGTCGTATCGTAAGATAAATTAACACATGCCCAAAAGTTAAGCAATCAATGATGCATCAATTTATATGATCATAGTTCATAAAAATATAGGTAAATCTAAAACTTTCAAAAGCTAAGGATATGCTTGTTGACTATTGAGTCATCAAAGATTCTTAATACCATTAAAAAGAATGAGCATGTGTCCTTTATATTACATTATTCATCATCCATAGTTCAAGACCTTACTAATGCATACATGATCTACTAAAAGACCTAGATTAAAAGACCTTACTAATGCATGCATGATTATGTACTACTACTCTTTAGTGATATAGATGTTTACAGATGTAGACATGGTACATACAGTCACCTATCCTATATCAAAAAGACCTTACAATTATAAGTGAAGAAAACCTAGCACAAGATATGAGAATGAGATGCTTTATTATTTGAACTAAAAGTACTAACAGTGTACCATTATTAAAGAAACTAATAGATTATCAAGAACAAGATGATCTAAACTAACAATGCAAATCTACTATTAAATCTTAACTTTTTAAGAGATAAAACTTACAAATGCACAAAAACAATGGACTCGAAGTAGCTTGGGAAAATAGCTTAAGAAAATACAATATTAATGAGAGAGAGAGAGAGAGAGAGAGAGAGAGAGAGAGAGAGAGAGAGAGAGAGAGAGAGAGAGAGAGAGAGAAGGGTGAAAAAGAGAAAGTAAAAGGGATGGAGAGGAGGAATCCCAAAGAAGAAAAAGCAGAAGAAGCAACATGTAATTTGCAATAAACACAGAATAAGATGCACGCAACAAAATAACAAAGAAGGAACCTTATCATTTGAAATGAAACTCTAAAAAATTGGGTTTTGGGATCTAAAATTGGCTTTCTGGGAATTACAAAAACAAAATCCAAACCTAAAAACATAAGTTATAATTTTCCATATCGCACTATATTGTATATCAGAGCAATATGTGTTGTATATCGCAAGATACAATAAGTGAGATATTTTAAGCTATAGATAAATCGCAAGAGATACGTGTCTAATTCATTAAATATCATATCGTATCGTATCGGGACAAATATCGTAAGATACACAATATATTGACAACTATGCATATAACGAATAAACGGTTAAAGTAGTCTTAATTTAGTCCCACATTTGAAGTAGATTTATATTACTTTCTGTACTCTCCTATATAGAAGAACCAATATATTCAGTTATATGCATCCAATAAAGTATTCTTTTATATCTGTATACCTTAATATGATATCAGAGCTAGAAAAGTATTCCACAAAAAATTAGGGTTTTCTTTTCCCCTCTCCAAAAAATAAAAAACAAAAACAAAAAAAACAAAAAACAAAACCAGCAGCCGCCGCCGCCTCTTCTTCTCTATTTCTACCTTCCTATTTCCTCCAAACCCAACACCCTAACCCTAATCCTCTCCTCCCTCCCGACACTGCCATCCCGCAGCTACCCCCTGATCTCCCGCAGCCGTCTGCAACCCCATCCTCTGCTCCCGACGACCGCTACCCACTAAACCCGAAACCTAACCTCACCATCTCCCGACGTCAGTTTCCACCGCCGCCCCTCGATCTCCTCCATCCCGATCGCATCCACACTCCTCTCCCGATCCTCCCCTCACCTCAAAACCATAACCCCCATCCTTCCTCTCCTCTCCAAACCCTATCCATCCACAACCCGAACCTGCTCCTACATGCACTCAAAACCCGTTACCCCCCCCCCCCTCTCATCCTGTTACAAAAAAAAGTACAAAAAAAAATCGAAAAAAGTCGACAAAAAAAAACCAAAAATGTCTCGTCATGCGCCCTGTTCTGTAGTGCGTGCCATTTTTTGATGTCCTCTCCAATCACCATCTATCATTCTCACCCGATTTCTCCTTCAAATCTAATCTAGATCTGCTCCTATGGCGACCTCCACTAATACAATGATGACCTCCCCTCCTCCAATGGCGCCCTCCTCTCCTCCAACAGTGGACCCTTATCTTTCCATTGCTGCTCCTACGAATAAGTCAACCTCCTCCCAATCTATCATTTCTGGTGAAGAGTATTGAGGACTTTTGTAACATGCTGCCCCCTCCTTCTGGTAACTCTATTGACTGGGGTAATGCTCGTCGTGTTTCCTCACATCAATAAATAATTGATTCAAGTACTTCTGAACATATGACTCCTTCATTGCTTTCTTCCTATTCTTTGCATCTAAATTATCATGTGTATTGTTGATAGCAACTTGTCCCTGTTGAAGGGGTGGGTGATATCTCTTTTACTTTGGACATTCATCTTACATCAGTTTTGCGTATTCCAAACTTTCCTAATAGCATATTATCAATTTCTAAACTTTGCAAAGATTTAAACTGTTTAGTGACATTTTTTCCTTCTCATTGTGTATTTCAGGATACTTCAATGACGAAGGTGATTGACACCGGTCGTGAACAACATGGGTTATATATCTTTGATTCTTCAGACTTGGCTTTTAATTCTTCTGCTGATCCTGAATTGTGGCACCACCGACTGAGACATCCTTCCTCTACAACCGTCAGGCACTTAGTTTCAGGTTGTGGACCTTCATTTAAGGTATCCTATGAGTCATGTGAATCAGGTAACATCATAGAGTTTCCTACTCATGACGCATCAACAAACATAGTGAACATTTGTTTAATTTAGTGCATTTTGATATTTGGGTCCTATTGGTTTTCCCACGTTTAATAACTATCGTTATTTTGTTATTTTGTTACGTTTATTGATGATTTCTCTCGAATGGCGTGGTTGTTTCTTTTGAAAGATCATTCTGAAGTATTTAAAGTTTTTCAAAAAAAATTGAGATACAAACACAATTTAGCACAACTCTTAAATGTTTTTGTTCTAATAATGCTAAAGAATACATGAGTTCTCATTTTCAACAATTTTTTCTCAACATGAAATACTTCATCAAACTTTTTGCGCCTGCATTCATCAACAAAATGGAGTTGCAGAACGCAAAAATCAACATTTACTTAGCACTGTTCGCTCTCTGAAGTTTAAAATAAAAGTCCCCAAGTTTTATTGGATTTTTGCGGTTATCACTGCATATTTTTTTATTAACTGTATGCCTAGTCTTATTCTTCAAAATCAATCCCCATTCAACCTAGTATTTCCATTAAAAAATCCATTTTCAATACCACCTCCAGTTTTTTGTTGTACTTGTTTTGTTCAAAATCTCCACCAGGCACTGATAAACTTGACTCGCGTGCTACTAAATGTGTACTTTTGGGTATTCGCATTTTTCAAAAGATTATCTTTGCTATTGCCTTTCACGAAAAAAATGTTTAACTCAGCAGATGTTTTATTTTTTAAACATAAACCATTTTTGAACATATTTCTTCCCATAATCCTGATTTACCAAGAGCTCTTGTAGAGAGTCTTAATTTTCCACCATATCCACCACCACCAACAGTAACATCATCCCCACCACCACCACCGCAACCACTATACCCACCACTTCAGATTTATGTCAAAAGACGAAAGGCTCGTTCAGGCTCAACCATCCAAGCGGTACCATCTGTTGTTCAACAAGTGCCAACCACTTCTGTCAGTAATATCCCTAACACAAATGATTTACCTATTGGAAATTGGAAAACGTAAAGCTTGGTTATAAGCATTCTTGTGTTTATTATTCTATTGCAAAGTTTGTTTCTTCTTCTAAACTGACCAGATCCTTTCGAGATTTTATCTCTTCTTTGGATTATATTTCTATTCCTAACAATGTTCAGAAAGCACTCAAGCACCCTGGTTGGACAACAGTCATGAAAGAGAAAATGCAGGTTCTTCAGCAGAATGGTACTTGACAGTTGGTTCGCCTCCCTGTGAGTGGTAAGACGGTTGTAAATGAGTTTTCACTGTCAAACATAATCCTGATGACACAGTCGACCGATTCAAAGCTCTCGTTGTCGCTAAAGGTTATACACAGGAATTTGTTGCTGACTATGCAGGCCTTTTCTCTGGTTGCAAAACTCACGTATGTTCGTGTTCTTAATTCTTTTGCAACAAATTCTTCTTGGCACATTAATCTGCTTGATGTCAAGAATGCATTTCTCAATAGAGACTTGAAAGATGTGGTGTATATACATCAGCCTCCCGGTTTTGAGCGACAGCGGGAGAATCTTGTATGTTCGCTAAAAAAATATCTTTATGGCCTCAATCAATCTCCATGAGCTTGGTTTGACAAGTTCGACAAAGTTGTGCCTTATAGGTTCTCAAGAAGTAAGGAAGATCATTCTCTCTTCACAAAGAAAGGAAGTAAAGGCATTGTTATTCTGTTAGTCTATGTTGATATCATTATCACAGGCAGTGATTCGCAAGGTATTGCAGAAATCAAACAGCAGTTAGCTCAAACCTTTCAAACAAAGGATCTTGGTCCGATTCGATATTTTCTTGGCATTGAGGTTGTACGCACAAAGGATGATATATTTCTTTCTCAAAGAAAGTAGGTCCTTGATATTCTTACTGAGAGAAGAATGTTGGGATGTCGCCCCAGTGACACACCTATGGATCACAATATTAAACTGTCTTTCTCCAATGATGCATTGTTCTTTGATCCAGGATGATATCACAAGCAGATTGGCAAACTCATATATCTCTCAGTCACTATGCCAGATATTGTCTTTGCAGTTAGTCGAGTCAACTAGTTCATGCATGCACTGATCATCACTCATTGAGAAGCAGTGGTTCACATTCCTTGCTACCTTAAGAAAGCCCCAGGGCAAGGGCTTCTTTTCCGGCCTGGTGATTCACTTTCTTTACGAGAATATTCTGATGCTGACTGGGCAGCATCGGTTGATCATAAGCGCTCAACTAGTTGGTATTTTGTATTCTTTGGAGGAAAGTTTGTATCTTGGAAAAGTAAGAAACAACCTGTGATAACCAAATCAAGTGCAGAGTCTGAATACCAAGCCATTGGGCATTTGGTCTCAGAAGTTTTATGGCTCAAATCTCTCCTTTGAGACTTGGCAATCCCAGTGTTATTTCCAGTTCCTCTCTATTGTGACAACAAGGCTACTATGCATATTTCTGAAAATCCAGTGTCTAATAAGTGCACAAAACATATCGAGGTTAACCGTCACTTTGTTCGAGATGAGTGGGAGAAGAAGGTAATTTCATTTTCATATGTCCGATCCGGTGAACAACTTGCTAATATTATAACTAAAGCACTACCTCCTAAACTTTTTCAAACTTTCTTGAGCAAGTTTGGCTTCGACAATATCTACGCACCAGCTTTAAGGGAAGTGTTAAAGTAGTCTTAGTTTAGTCCCACATCTGAAGTAGATTGATATTACTGCTATACACCTATATATAGGAACCAGTGTAGTATATGCATCCAATAAAATATTCTTTTCTATATCTATACTTTAACATAAACAATTTGAAATATTACAACCTAAGATACCGATAACTATGAACTTTCTTGTATAAATTCCAAAAAAGAAAATTTTCTCACAAAATATGTTTCTTATTTTAGGTTAAGTTCATAGTCCTTGTTGTCTTATTAAGAAGCGGGAAAATAAGACAATATCGAGTCTTTGGTTAATGATATATAAGATGAGATATCATCAAGATCCAAGAATATATAAAAAAATATGAGTAGGGGGAAGGGACAAGGAAAGAAAAATAAACTTACAAGTTGTCGTGTAACATACATATTTTACATAATTGAAAAAAAAGAGAATGTTAAGATATACACAACTATATATCTTTTTCATATGTTAACACTAGCATGTGGGTTTTGCCCCAAAAAATAACAAATGTCATAATCTAATGTTTTATATTTTATATAGAAACAAATTAACAGGTCTTCTAGTTCAAATACATAAACCTTATCCAAAATATCAGATAAATTCTACCATAAACCAAATACTTAAGTTAATATAAGTAGTTTAGTTTTCTTATACCAGAAAGTGTACCATATAGTGTATATTGAATCATAAATTATGAACTATGTATCGTAAATATTTATTTGTCATTTAACAAACATACTCTGATACTTCTAGTTTTGCTACTGAATCGGATTGTATCGTACGTATTGCAAGTTTTTAACAACTATGAAGGACACTCATTTAGCATTAAATTCTGAATTAATTAGTGCACTTTCCAATACAATAACGGCAACTTTTGCTAAAAAGAAGTGCTTTAATTAATTGAAATAATGATAAACCATAAACCAAAGACTTCAGTTAATATAAGTAGTTTAGTTTTCTGATACATTAAAGCGCATCATATAGTATATATCAAATCGCAAAAAAAGAGCTGTGTATCATAAAGATTTATTTGTAATGTAAAATATATACTCTGATACATCTAGCGTTGCTAATGAATCGAATCGTATCCTACGTATCACAAGTTTTTAACAACTATGAAGGGCAATCATTTAGCATTAAACTATGAATTAATTAGTGCACCTTAAAATACAATAATACCCAACTTTTGCTAAAAAGAAGTGCTTTAATTCATTCAAAATTTAATGCTAAATGAGTGCAATAATTCACTAATTAATTAGCAAAACCATATATATAAACCTCCCCACCCCCCCCCCCCCCAACCCCACACACACACTGTAACTCCCTGTTCCAGTTATACGTATTTTATTACGTGAATTTTTGTACTTCAATTTTTAGATTAGTTTTATTTTTCTCTTTGAACTCTATCTAAAGCCAGAATGTTTTTCTGATCAATTCCATAATTTTGTGATTTTCGACCGGAGTTTAAATACAAATTTTAAACCCTGATTAATCCTAATCCTAATCCTGCCTAATTCTATGCCTAACTCCACGACTTCTCCTCCTTGTTCTCATTTTTCCACACCTATGTTCACATTTTTCCATCCTATACTCTCATTTTTCCACCCCACACTCTTATTTTTCCTAACCTATGCTCCCATTTTTCTACACCCCTAATTATACACATGCAGCACACTCCTATGCCTTTCCTTCTATATATATGCATGCACTCACACACATGCATAACACATCAACCTCTCATTCTTCACTTCTCCTTCTCTTCCTTTGCCTTCTTCACACCCGAGAGCTCAAGCAATACCCGAGCTCCACTTTACCTTCCACCTTCGAGCCAACGACTCCGCTTCTACGATCCCGTGAACCCCGAAAAACAACCCGACGCCGCGCCATCTCCTCGTTGTTGTTGTCGCTCATCACCGTCGCTCACCGTTGCTACCATTGCTCGCTCGCTACCGTCTTGCCACCATTCTTACCGCCGTTGTGCCACCGTCCGTTGCCGACGTCGCTTCTTTCCGTGGTTAACACTACCACCGTAATCGTCACGTTATAAGGCAAGTACCTTGTACACTATTTTTGTTCTCGTACAAGCATTTTCCTTGAACTCGTGGCAAGTAGTCTAGTTATCATCATATTTTATTGTCAAACTCCATTCTAGTCACTTGTTTCATGCTATATTAACTCAACACTGAACCGTTAACACATTTCGAATCGTGTTATCGAATATCGAATATTCAACCTTACTATCTCTAAATTTCTTGACCTTGCACTAAGAATTCGATCATGTTCCTGATACTGAATTGAAGATTTTCTACGTGGAAATCGTAGCTCATCGAGTCCCGAATCCAGAACATCTTACGATTTTTCAATCGGATGTATAGATTGTGAGATATCGCGATTTTAGTACTGGCATATCGTGAATTTCTGAACCTGCACGGGATTACTAACCGGTACCTTGTACCGAGAATTTGACCATATTCCCGACACTGGATCGAAAAACTTTCTACATGAAAATCGTAGCCCTTCGAGTCTAGAGATCCGAAACATCCTACAGTTTCTCAATCCGATGTATAGATTGTGAGATCGCAATTTTAGTATTGTGACTCCGAATTTCCAGAATGCGCGCGAAACATCGAAACCAGAGAAGAATGAATTTGTACGCATAGCTACTGTCTCTCGAATGTATCGTGTGAATATGCGTTGGAACCGAAAGAGTCTACTTTCTAGAATCTCTGACGGAATTGAATTTGCTTTTCTGTAACAACGGGAAAGTGAATTTGAATGCAGATATGTCAAGTTGTCTAAAAATTCATCTCTACGTTTTTGCATATAAACCCACTATTTTTCATATTTAATGAACTGAGTGTATTATTGTTCTTGTAATAATAACTTGCATAGATATAATAGGTTGATAGAATGCATTTTATACCACTTGATAATTCTATAATAACTACTCTCGATACATGTACTCGTTTTACATCTCATGTCCTTGATTACTGCCCTTAATATTTTTCTTGACTAAACTATTTGATTACACCGTTCCACTAGTCGTACCAACTGCATGTTCATAATTAATTATAAACGAATAACAAGCCGGGGTTATAAGAGTATGGCTTAATAGTGGACAATATAGGGGTGTATACTCGGAAGGGAGCCCGTGTTTCCCGAAATAGTAATTCTTGATTCTTGATTCTTGATTACATAATTCTTGATTACATAATTTTCGATTACATGATTCATGATTACATGTCTTGATACTATCACTGGAAGACCCGAGTACATAATCCTATAGAATTCACTACTTAAGTCTAAAGTCACATGATTGATATGCACTGAACTTGTGGTATGGGACACAGGATTGCGTGCATTAGATAAGTTAATAAAACAAATAAACTTGAGATTTTCACTAAGCATGATTCTCGATTACATGACTCTTCATTACATGACTCTTGATTCTTAATCACATGATTCTCGATTACATTATTCTTCATTACATGACACTCGATCATTGATTACATGATTATCGATTAACTGAGCCTAGGTTATCAATTGCTTATATCTTGAAGTCTAGACTACACTAGTTACAGTTATTACTTACATGATCATATTGTCCCAGTTCCTTGCTTACTTCCATATTGTATTTGTACTTCTACTTCTTATTTCTTCCATGTTACATCTTGTTATATTACCCCTTTTACTGCTTGTTGATACTTGCTGCCCGAAACTTGCTCTAACGGGAACTTTTCTATTTTTCTTTGAGTTAATAATTATACAGATACTGATGGACCCGACGAGCAGACTCTTTAGACAATCATTGCTGCTTCCTTACTACTTCATGTTGTTTTTCTTTCAGTCGCTATTTTATCTAGTTGTTATAGGGAACTGCTTATCATATTATTTTAATTCTGGCACCTTGTACTCCCGGGCATCTTGACCCGATGTTGATGAATTATCCAAATGATGGTTATTCTATTTTCAGCTCATGTGATTATTATATTTGCCTGCGTGAATGTGTTATAAAGATCTTGTTGAGCTTATAATTGTACAGCTTATGGATGATGTATATCATTCGCTGGGCCTCAGTTACGTGCCTGTATTTCCGTATAGTGGGAAACGGGGCGTGACACACACAAAAACCCCACCAACCAGAAGATTCCACAGAGGTCTTGTTAAAAACTCTGATGTGCAGTGCACATGATTTTTTCGATGATATATGCCCTCACCTTCCTTCTCTTTAAACCCTAATCCTAATTCCTTCTCTTTAAACCCTACTCCTAAGAACAATTCCTATGACTCCAAATTCAAATCCCTCGACCCCCAAATACTCCATTTCTCGCGACAGATTTGACCTTGGACCCATTATAATTATGATTAGGGTTTTTAAAAGGAGCAAGATGAAGGAGAATAGGAGTATTCGAGATTAGGGGATTTGAGCTTGGAAGGAAGATGAAGAAGCATTGAAGTGTAAGGTTGAGGAATATGAACTTAGAGCCAATGGAATTAGGCTTAGGATTAGGGTTTAGAGAGGAGGAAGATGTAGGCATTTTTGTCTTTTTATTTGCCAAAAGATGTATAGTGCATGCAGGGAAGCTTCCTTGGTCCATGCATCAAGTCACTATGATCGTTTCACCTGTTTTGTTTCTCTTAGTTCTCATCATTAATCTCCTTCACAGCTTATGTCATTCATTGCAAGCCAAACAGTGAAAAGTTGAAGTGGATTAAAAGCAAGGTATAAGGTATCTGATTGAATCGGGGAGGATTTGCATGAATTTTTTTCGTACTGACCCACTTTTTGAAAATATTGACCTAACTGACCCACTTTCGAAAATATCTACCCAACTAACCCAGTTTTGGACATATCAGCATAAAACTCTCTCAACAATAACGACATTGTTATTTTGATGTCGTTGTTGCCAATAGTGGCACCTATAAAATAAAATAAAAATTGTTGCCGCTATTGGGAGTAACGGCATCTGTTATTTTCATGTTTTGAGGTTTGAGAGATACTGACTGCATCAAGGTCGAAAACGGGTTTGAAGTTGATGTACCAGCACGAAATTTGGAGTACACTGTGGATTATATTGATGCCGCTATTGCCGTTATTAGGAATAGCGGCATCAGTTACAAGCGATTTTCAAAAAAAAATTATGGGTGCCGCTATTGGCAACAACGACATCAAAATAACAAATGTCGTTATTGTCAATAGCGTTTTATGCTGACGTATCCAAAACTGGGTCAGTGGGTAAATATTTTCGAAAGTGGGTCAGTTTGGTCAATATTTTCAAAAGGTGGGTCAGTATGGTAAAAAATTCGCTTTGCATAGTAAGGAAAACCGTAATATCAGATCGAATTAGTTTTTCCTTTCATGTCAAAACTATCTGAAACCTTCTTGAATGTCGGACTAACAAGTAACTAAATACACAGGGAAAAAGTAGTTTGATTTGTTTAGATCCCAAAAAATTGTGCCTAGCTCACAAACTGTAGGTCACTACATAGATAAAGTGCTCCCGCCCGATCGCCGACACCATGGCCGGATGCAGCTCCCTTCTTCCTCAGCATCAGACCTGCAAGAACTATGGTTCGTGTACCAGAGCTGAAGGGAAGAAGATGAAGATGAAAAGGAATCAAGAATCAATTCTATTTGACAAAACGAATTCAGTTGCAAATTGGGGCTTATATCAGCTCGACTCACGTGCAAAGCACGTGTTACAGTTGGGGAAAAAATATTTGACAGTTGAGCTAGGTCCCACCTCTTACTAACCTATCTATTACATTCAGCCACCTGACACGTGTGTTACGCACACTTACAAGTACACTTACAACTACATGGACTTATATGAAAGAATACAAGGCTTATATGGAAATAACCCACAAAAGAAAGATACTCGCACAGGGACTGAAACATAAGGAAAAATGACTGATACGTAACAATTCCTTTCTTTCTCGTAGATGAGACAGCAGCCTCCATTGGATCCAAAGTTCAGGGAACTGGATGAATCCTCCCCCATCAAAAGGAGTATCCATGGTGGCCCAAAAAGTAGGGAAACACCAATAGATATCCCAAAAACTCTCCCATGTAGCTTCCAACTCACTGCCACGCATCCATTGTATCAAAATCTCTGTGATTGCTATACCCCTCTTCAGTACCATTCTATTGGCCAAAATTTTGAATGGAACAGGTCCAGCTTTAGCATAGAAAGCAGGCAAGGAAGGAGGAGCAGGGGGCTCACCAACATGAGTCTTCAAATGTGAAACATGGAATACATCATGAATTTTAGCACCCTAAGAGCCTATATGCAACTGCACCAACCTGCTTAATGATTTTATAAGGCCCATAGAACAATGAAGACAACTTATGCACTCTATGCCTACCAACTGAAACCTGCCTATAGGGTTGCACCTATAGGGTTGCAGCTTGAGATAAACTAGATCACCCACAACAAAGATTTTATTTGTTCTATGCTTGTCAGCCATGGTCTCCATCCTACCTTGTGCTCTAGACAAGTTGTCCTTCAACAATTGCAAAGCAACATCCCTGTTAACCAATGCATCCTCCCAGCTTGTACTCCAGCTGTGTGAGGAACATAAGAGAACAGAGTAGGTGGAGGTTTCCCCAAAAAAATGTGATAAGGAAAGAACCGAGATAAGTTGTGCATGTGTATTGTAACAAGACTCTGCCTAAGGAAACCATTGCAACTATTATTGAGGCTTATGAGCAGTAAAACACCTCACATATGTCTCCAAAACCCTGTTAATCACTTCTGTTTGGCCATCTGTTTGAGGGTGGAAGGCTGTACTCAGGCACAGCTTAGTTCCCTGCATGCCAAGTAGTTTTTTCCTAAAGTTGCTACTAAATATTGCATCTGTATCACTAACAATAGACTTGGGGAGGCCATATAGCTTGAAGACTTGAGAGAATAAAACTCCAGCTACAGCTTTAGCAGTGAATGGGTGACTAGGGTGTGACTGAGAGGCAGAAAATGTGAGAATTTGTGCAGCCTATCCACCACCACTAGGATAGTAGTATGTCCAATACTCTTAGGCAATCCATCGATGAAATCCATGTTAAATCCATGTTGATATCTTTGCTCAGGAATAGGCAAAGGCTGCAAGAGTCCAGCTGGAATAGTACTTAAATACTTATTCCTTTGACCAGTAAGTATCACAAGATTTAATAAAAGGCTAAATTTAAAAAAAGTACACAAAGGTTTGGGCCAGTTTAAAAAAAGTACACAAAAGGTTTTTTTTAAAAAAAAGGACACAGTTTAAATTAAGTCCACTGGGTTAACTAGGGTTAGGGTTAGGGTTAGGGTAGGGTTTAAAAAAACCACTTTCATCTTTCATTTTGTTTAAAAAAAACCACATTAGTCTTTTATTTTGTTTAAAAAAACATCACTTAACTAATCAGGTGTTTAAATAACCCCCCCCGAACTAACCCTAACCCTAACCCTAACTAACCCAGTGGACTTAATTGAAACTGTGTCCTTTTTTTAAAAAAAACCTTTGTGTACTTTTTTTAAACTGGCCCAAATCTTTGTGTACTTTTTTTAAATTTGGCCTTAATAAAATCTTTGAGTTCTCTTTTCGTTCCTTGCCAATATACTACTCTTGAGAGACTGCCATGATTTGTCCACTCCACAATGTCCTCCTTGGGGGTGAAGACTGAATATCTTACAGGAACCACTGCTTAAGAGAGGAATCAGGACTCAACAAAACCCTTCCCTTATAATAGTATACACCATTAACATACCCATACATGCTACCTACAACACCCAACTGTGACTTGAGAAGATCATAGAATGGATTTTTACTAACCTCTTGCTGCACCAACTGTAGCCATTTATGTTGTACAATAGTTATAGCAGACAGAGAGCCTTCAGCATCTTCAAATTGTCTACACAATCCATCCACCATTACATTATCTCTTCCCTTCTTAGTTCTTTTACTCCACCACAAATTGATAACCATGAAGTGTAATTAACCATGCATGCTGAGCCTCAGTGTATAATCTATGTTCTAAGAAATGTTTGAGGGGTTTGTGGTCTATCTTGATAATGAACTGCCTCCCCAACAAATATTGTCTCTACTTTTGCACGGCTAACAAAATAGCTAACCTCTCCTTCTATGTGGACAGAAATCTTTTCTTACCCTTCAACTCTTGGCTGAGATAGACAATGGGATGATCTTAATACATTAAAACAGCCCCCAACCTAGAGCCACATGCATCACATTCCAGGACAAAAGGTATGTGAAAATTTGAAAATTGACGTATTGGTGGGGATATGAGCACCTGTTTGACTCTCTTAAAGGCAGACTGAGCTTCTTCTGTCCACACAAAGGCTTCCTTTTTTGTCAATTCTACCAAGGGACCTGTCAAAGAGCTGTAGTAAGCTATGAATTTCCTATAATTGCATGTTTGGCCAAAGAATCCTTTTGATGCCTTGAGAAGTTTTGGAGTAGGCCATCCCTGTATGGCTACTATCTTCTCTGGATCCAAAGTCACACCATCTAAAGACACTACATGGCCCAAGTACTCCACTGTCTCAGGTCCAAATGTGCACTTACTTAACTTGGCATACAACTGATTATCTTGCAGGATCTGTAGGACTACACCCAAGTGTTGAACATGAGCTTCAAGAATGCTGATGTGCACAAGAATGTCATCAAAAAATACACGACAAATTTCCTCAAATAAGGTCTGGAAATATTGTCCATAAGAGACTGGAAGGTTGAAGGAGCATTGGTTAAACCAAAATGGCATGACTAAAAACTCATAGTGGCCCTCATGTTTGAAATGTAGTCTGGTGCACATCCTCACTCATTCTAATATGATGGTATCCACTCCTCAAGTCCAGCTTGCTAAACACCACTGCTCCATACAGTTCATCTCACAGCTTAATCACTGGTATTAGGTATTTATCCTCAACACTGATATCATTTAATCCTCTATAGTGAATGCACATTCTCCAACTTCCATTAGGTTTCTTAACCATAACAATGACAGAAGAATATGAGTTGTGGCTGTGTCTAATGAATCCTGAGTTAAGAATATCCTGCACAAGCTTTTCTATCACAATTTTTTATGCCAAGGGTGTTTGTAAGGTCTCTAACTGATTGGTTTGGCTCCAAGGACTAGAGGGATACCATGATCACAAGATCTATGAGGGGGGAGTCCAATGTCCTCTTTGAATACCATCACATATTGCTGCAGGACTCTTGTGTAAGTTGGATGTATATCAGTATCAGTTCCTTCATCTCTTTCAATCTCCTGCACTGTACCTGCCATTTGTAACAGCCAACCACCTTTTATATAATTGAGATTCTTTAACATAGACTTAGCTATAGAAAATTTCCACTCAATAAGCAAAATACCCCTAAATTCTCAATACTGGTCATCCAATTGAAACTTGGTTCTCTTCTCCTTCATATTTCACTCATCTCCTAAGGTTTCAATCCACCGAGTTCCCAGCACTAGCTGACTAGTGTCCATAGAGAGAATATAAAGTCTGCTACAAATGGGACTCCTTGACATAAAAAAAATTTACTTCACACAACCCTGAACTGCTCAATTACCTCCGTCCAGCTACAATCACCTCCAATTGCATCTCCCTGTTGACCGGTAGCTGAATTTTCTTGATAATATTGACATCATTAAAGTTGTGAGTATCTCCTGTATCCAAGAGGGCACATACAGGTGTGGATTTAATTGTTCCTTGCACCCTGAAAATTCTAGGGTTAGTACTGCGAGTGAGGGTGTGTAAAGATATGGCTACTCTGTTTTGACAAGCTTGGAACTTGGTACCATTTCCTCTTTTGTGACTTCCCTACCCTGTTCCTCCTCTAATTTGTCTATATAATCAGTTGCATTACCATCTATGGCTCTAAGAATTTGCATAAAAGTACTCCATTCATAAGCTCCCAACATGTGCATGAATGTTTTACCTGCACACTTATGACCCCTAACAAACTTTTCATTACAATGGAAACATAAACCTTTCTCACTTCTCCCCATATACTTCTCTCCATATACTGCAGGAAATGAGGGTACATTTCCACCCATAGCAGGTTTAGTTACAGGAGCAACTGATACTGAGGAGGGTTTGGGAAACAGAAAGGTCCCCGCAACAGCTGTACTAGGTTTAACATACCTCCCAGGTTTCCAACTATTCTTCTGCTCATTAACTATGGATTCCTTGCAACAACCTCCCTGTATGCCTCCAAATTAAGGGTGTTTGAGTTTCACCTCCTTCTTTAATTCTCCCATTAAGCTAGAGATATAACAACTGACTATTGAGGATTTGACCATGGGTTTAACCAAGTGACTATACTTCAAGAACTCTCTGATATTCCACCCTGTGCCTACTTGTAGCAGTTTATACACGGTAGCCTCAAGGTCATCCAACTCAACAGAACCATACTGTAACAGCAGCCCCTTCTTTAACATTTCCCAATCAATCCCACCCTCTTCTTGTTGCTCATACCCTCTCCACCAAAACAAGGCCTCTCCTTTCAAGTAATACAAGCTGAATGCAAGCTTTTCCTACTCACTAACATCTTGGGTATAGAAATGGTGTTCTATATGATAGATCCAATATGTAATATCTTCAGAACCATCAGAACTGGAAAAATCGATCTTGGGATGTTTTAGGAAAAGTATCACTAATATCTTGCTTGCGACCTCCAATTCTTGGTTCTTTGCTCCTCTGGTGGCTATCTCGTCGGACATAGCCCCTTTGCTCATCTTCATCAACGCTAAGAATTAGGGTTCCGACGTCGAACAATTGGTGATTGCCAAGAACTCCTGCTATCTTCCGAAGATTCTCCACTGTCTCCAGAGTGCCAACGCTCTTTTGATCGACGAGATCGGTGCCCGTTGCGTGAATCTTGAAGCAATTCATTCATCGCTAACTCCAATGGCTCAAATCTTTCTTCGAGACTGGGTCGCTTGTGAGCTCCGTTGCCATTACAAGCAACATCTCACGCAACTTGATCCCTAGTTCTAGGCCTAGATCGAAATCTAGGAAGCCGATTCGGGTGCGGGGATGCGGCAATTTTCAAAAAAAGTAGGATGCGGGTGCGGCTGGGATTCGACCAATATTTAAATAATTTATTTTATATATTATATATTTATATTTATATTTATATTTTTGTATAGAAAAGCAAAATCATTGTTAATAATCATACATTAACCAAGAGATTTCAGTTCAGACAATCACAGCAAGCAAGCATATTATGTATATTTGAGTTCATACAATCACAACAAACAAGCATATTATATTATTATTATATTTGAGATCATACAAACACAACAAACAAGTAAACAAGCAAGCAAAAAAAAACAAGCAAAAAGGATTAATTAAGGTTGTACGGACTTTTGTGGGGTCATACAATCACAACAGGAAACAATAAAGGATTAATTATGGTCATCCAATCACAACAGGAAGCGAAAACTATATAGGGTTCTTGCACGCAGGGGGGGGGGGGCATCAGATAGAGAGAGAAAAAGTGTGGGAGATAGGTTTTATTTTTTATAGCAAAGGCTCAAATCCGCACCCTAGCCGCACCCATTAAAATTTTTAATATAAAATAATGGACATGCACCCCGCCGCACCCTGTGCATGTCCCGCCGCACCCGAGTCCGATACGAGTCCGACTCGGGTGCAAGAGCCTCCGTAAAGAGTCTGTGCTTCCTAGATCGAAATCCAAACCCAAATTCATGGCGAGGCCTCTTGATCGGGTTCTTGAACGAACACTTTTTTAGGAATCGGTGCAGGCTCTTATACCATTGATACCATTGTTCCAGCCCGGTCGCCGACGCCATGGCTGGATGCATCTCTCTTCTTCCTCGGCATTGGACCTGCAAGAACTAGGGTTCGAGGACCAGAGATGAGAGGAAGAAGAAGAAGATGAAACGGAATCAAGAATCAATTCTATTTCACAAAATGAATTCAATTACAGACTGGGGATTATATCAGCTTGTCGACTCACATGCAAAGCACGTGTTACAGTTCAGGAAAGAATATTTAACAAATGAGCAGGGTCCCACTTCTTACTAACCTATCCATTACATTCAGCCACCTGGCACGTGCGTTACGCACACTTGCAAGAACACTTACAACTACAGGGGCTCATATGAAGGAACACAAGGCTTATATGGAAATAAGCCACAAAAGAAACATATTTGCACAGGGACTGAAACATAAGGAAAAAGGACGGAAATGTAACAATTTTTTTCTTCTTCTTTCTCGCAGACATAGATAGATAGAGATCAGCAACAACAGCCTGCGTTGGATCCAAGTTCAGGGAACTGGATCATAACGAGTATGTATCGAATAGATAAAAGGGGCTAGTCCGGTATTTTACGTTCAAGAGCATTCCACTTTAGTTAAATCGAGTTCAATATTATAAGCAGGCATCAAGTAATCGTATGACAGCATATATGTAGATCGGTAACTCATGCTTTTCTATGGCAAAGTTGCTATAAAAATACTGTGGCTAGAAGCCGCATGATTTGATCTAGTTGACTATGGATCAAATTTTAGTTCCATCACATATGTTTTGAACAATAAAGAATAAATTCCTTTCAACCGGTTGGTTCAACTTGAACCTGTTCTGCCAGTTTATTCTAGTTCATCAACTTCTTTAAAGATTCTCCTCGTTTACATGGAACCAGATTCTGGATGAACCTGGACCGACCAGCCAGTAAATCCGGATTTGACAACACTGTGCCTAAAGATCCACAGTTGAAAATAAGGAAACGGACTGCAACTGCAACATATGGTATTCTACTTGCTTTTATCCCCAAAGCATAACAATAAAGGAATAGAATTCTCCAATTTAAGGAATGACGAAACATACATTGCCAAATGCATCTTCCTATGCATTCTATAAAGGATAGTCTTAGTGTAAATATAGAGACATAGAGCAGTTCAGGAACTCGGTATAAATATCAGATTTCGACCTGTCATGTATATAATAAAACACAAAGAAAGCTATCAAGTGACTCTCATTCAATAGGGTTGAAATCAATGGTCCAGATCTAACCTCACAAAACATATTTTCCCGCCTTAATGTTTTCCCCCAAAACTCAAATTCAAATCCCCAAAACAATTTCTTTATTTATTTATTTATTATTTATCTCTCTCTCATGCATTCTCTCTCAATTTACTAAGAAATTTATATTTTCAGATTTTAGGTTTGTAAATTTTCAGATTTTTTATGCATTTTTTTATTGCTCATGTTTCATTGAAAATAGCAAATATCTCATCAAAAGTTAAATTTCATCATTTTTTCACTCAAATATCTAAAAAGTTGGATTTTACACCCCCATTTATAATTATTTTTCAATATATACTAATGGAACATGGACTTTTATTTACAACTAATTATTGTTTTACTATTCAAACTTGAGCTACATAATTGTAGTTTTACTGTTTACAATACTTTCATACGTTGTATCATTCCGAAGACGTGTCGTAGGCACGTGCCCACGGGCAAATCTAGTTTGTCAATAAAGTAGGATATATCATAAGTATCAGTTGTAAATCAGACCCAACATGGCTGCTGCATGTTAGTATCCGCCAGTATCTCAAATGATGTCATTGACTAAATCTTCTAAGAAATAAGCATTACCTACAATACTGGAAGAAAAGGTACTGGATCATTAAATACAATGGCAATAAGGCCAAATATATAGTATGTTGTATGCCACACTAATAGAAGATAAAATAACCAAAGATAAAATAACCAAGTTTCACACAACTTGTTAAATAGCATCAATCCTTTACGAACTGGCTTCTAAAACCAAATCGAGAACAGTGCAGCTAAAGAGAACTTTAGGGGGTGTTTGGTTGTAATGGAGTTCCAATTGTGGATGCATGCAACCCACCGCAACCAAAATCCATGTGAGCGGAAGGTTGCAATAATGACAAAATGTTGCAAGTTGCAAAATCTTATTAGTTGCAGCCTTACAAACATTCTAACTAGGCCACCTGTAGAATTTAGTTGCAAAATGGTTTAGTTGTAATGCAACCAAACACCACCTTCGTGGCTAGTTGGCAAATCCAGGCCTAACATTTCTGATAACTCCAACGAACTTAGCTTCCAAAGATCCCGAAACAAAGATTTGAAGACAATACATTTAAGACATAACAGATTGAAATGGCCATGCCTGACTTTCCAATAACTCTCTTATCACCGTATGATACCAATAACACGTTTATCACTGTATAAATGTAATAAAGAAAAAGATTTGTTAATCCAAAATCTTTCATTCCAATTTTCATGGGCATATATCTAGCATAGAAGGGACAACTTTGCACAAGTAAATATGAGGAAAAGATCTGTCCGGAATGAAGCACGAGGCTGATCAAATGGCAAGGCATTTTAAAGCAAAGAGGCACAGAACTGTAGTTCAGTCAACAATAAGATAACCATATACCTTACTTTGGGAGATTTTTAATGGATAGGAGTAAGACAGGAAGAGCAAGCAAAGTGTATGTAAAACTATTTAGGAGCATATCAAGTTGTGGCAAAACGCAAAAATGAAGACCGATTGCAGAACGATAATAATGAAGAGTTTAAATTATAAATTATCATTTCAATGTACACATAATATATGTGAGTCTATTCTCATCAGAACTGGCTAAGGAAAATATAAGATTGATAAGGTTCCACTACGTTGTAGTAAATATGTCCTAGCGCATTTTTTCCACAAAGTCTGAGTGCATAATAAGTGATATCGCACTTCCAGGATCCTATAGTGGACTCAACGTCTAAAGCATTGAGAAACATTAAACACAAATATGCAGATGCAAATGCAAGGTATACGATAAGGTTTCACTACATTGTAGTAATATGTTCTATCGCAATCGAAATTTACAAACATTAAACACAAATATGCTGATGCAATAAGGTTCCACTCCACTAAGTACGAAGGCATAACAAGCAAGTAGTTATCAGAATTACCCACAGATATGGAATACAGATTTCTGGAGATTATATGCAGGTATCAGTTCAAAAGCAACTAGTAGAAATGCTAACTAGTATCTTGTCGAGTCTGTTTTAACAAGTTTAGCTTGACGAACCTTCAATTTCTCTTGGATCTTCAGAACCAGAAGTATTTGTGCCTGCATAATAACGTCAAAAGGATTGAGCTTCACAGCTTTTAAAATTTATGATTGAGCTTCACAGCTTTTAAATTTTATCTGCAACTAATCTCCTTTATGAGTATTGAAAAGAAAATACCAGAAAAGTATAGCAGCAAGTATAGCAGTAGAGTATATCTGAAACAAAAAAGCATGCCTTTGTTCTATGTATCACCCTAGGCGGCGTCTGCCTAGGCCCCTGCCTAGGGGCTAGGCCGTCCTCGTCTAGGGCCTGGGCCTTTTAAAAAATCGATTTGGCTGCCTGGACAGGTTTTTGGTGTGTTAAGTGAACCGGTTCACGTAAATCCCCACATTCTCAAAATCCCCAACCCCCGTGCCTCTCTCTCTCTCACTTCCCAAAAAACTCAAATTCCAAAATCAGAAATCTCTTAAATTGCTCGTGCATTCCCCAAATTCTCAACTTCTCAAATTCTCAAATCGTCAGAACCTCAAATCGATCGCTCCTCATTGGAATCTTGATAATAGGCAATACGCAAAACAAGTGCTCTACCATTGAGCTAATTCTCATTTGTGATTTTTTGAGTTATTTTTTTAGTATTATGTATATCCTTTATTTTATGCAATATTATATTTTCTTATAAATATATTATAGAATATTTTTAAAAAACCGCCTAGCCGCCTAGGCCGCGCTTACAAGGTCGAGGCGTTAGGCCCCCATTGGCCGCCCCACTACCGCCTAGCGACTTTTGGAACACTGGACTAGTTACCAAGATTACGTCGTTACGAGGAATGAGGATCGCTTTGGTATATGACCGAAAACAGGAATGTGGAGCACCAACCGAAAACAGGAATGTGGAGCACTGCCTGTCCTAAAGCGTGGTGTGCATGGGGTAGGCAACTTCTGGTTGCTTGATCAAAACAAAATGTTTCTTTTCAACAAAGAATTATACAAGGTTGCAAGGGACTCGTGCATACGGATTACAATATCAATATTATGTATATACAGAACACTGTAATTGTAATTTGACTATATATTATGTGACCATGTGCCTCATTGTTACAAATTAATAAGCTCTCATTATGTGTGATATATTCTACCATGGTGAATATACTAGTCATTCAATAATAAAAATAAATGTAACAAATCATAAATGTATTTACGATTCGCTCTAAAAAAATTGGGAAAGATTCAGACATCCATCTCGTCCAAATAACTAAAGTACCAAGTTTAGGAACATTCATTCCAAATTTCATATTGCATGAGATTTGGTGTTTTCTGGTAACCAGTGTTCTAAAAATCCTCCTAGGCGGTCGCCTAGATGCTAGGCCGTCCCCAGCCGACTTGCCTAAGACTTGGGCATTTTAAAAAATCGGTTTGCTGCCTAGGCGGGTCTAGGGTGGGTATGGGCAGGGTTTTTTTTGTTAAGTGAACTGGTTCACTTAAATCCCTGCATTCTCAAAACCCCCGACCCCCGGGCCTCTCTCTCTCTCTTCTCAAAAAAACTCAAATTCCTAAATCAGAAATCCCCCTAATTACTCTTGCTTTCCCCAAATCCTCCAAATCTCAAATCGTCAAAATCTCAAATCGATGGGCAATACGCAAAACGAGTGCTTGACCATTGAGCTAATTCCATTTTAGATTTTTTGAGTTATTTTTTTAGTATTATATATATCTTGTATTTTATGCAATATTATATTTTCTTATAAATATATTATTAAAAAACTGCCTAGTGCCTAGCCGCCTAGGCACCGCCTACCGCCTAGCAATTTTTAGAACACTAATTGCATCACAGATCAATTTAAAATTTAGCAATATAAATATGTGATTTTATACTGAAAATCATATCATATTCCTGATCATCTAGACTGTCATGGGTCAGGGTTGGGGCTGTAAAATGAACAGGACGGTACATCGTCCGTCCGAATCCGGCTCGAGAAATGGCCCGACTGTGGACCATCTGAACTCTTATACGAACAGAACTTGAACAAATTATTAGGTCCGATGCTTTACCGAGTCCGGTCCGTCCGAACAAACATAGTCTTCTGCTTTTATAACGAACCGAGCCCGAACTATTAAAATTTTATCGGACCTAGACCGAGCTGGACATAAGCTCGTCCGAGTAGAATTTCGGTCCGTGCTTGAACATATGGTTATCTGGTCCCGTCCGGTCCGATTGATAGCCCTAGCCAGGGCAAGAGGATTCTTTTGACGTCCATGATCTAGGAGACTTTTGGGTCTTCCTTAGTTTACTTGCATGGGCTTAAAGAGTGACCAGGAAAAAGGAGAAAGGTCCCTGAACAGAAGGGTAGTATCACACCAATTAAGCATAGCTTATGCAACATGAACCCTGCAAAAATTTAAGGAGAGCCGTGGATCTGAACTCCTTATCAGCAGAAGAAACGTGGACTTTCCAAACCAAAATATATAACACTCTGAGCAACTAGTCTCAAGCACCTCCTCTGCCAACATGCTGATGTCAAAAGCTAAAATAAAATAAAGGGTTGTATCACATGCCCGTGGCTCACCTGTTCTAGGATTATAATAACTTTGGATGATGCAGGAATAGTGAATCAGATTCAAACAATTTGGTTAGAGTTTATTTCTCTTCTTCTTATAACCTAAATATAAAAGGAAATGAAGATTTCTTGGCAAGCCACTCATGCAATGCCTGTTTAGTCAGATTCTCATGTTCCTTTCTATTATAGCCTAATCTTGAAAAGTGATATGGCTAAAAATAGAATTAAATCGGGCACGAATTTTAAAGCTCTCAGGGGTAAAACGGTAATTTCACCTACAAACGGGTCGGAAATGGGAACTGGATCTTTCTTCAAAGCCCAATAACCCAATAACCCATAAACGGATCTGTCTTATTGGGTATGGGTAGCAACCCGTTACAAACCAATTCAGTATTTAAAAAGTAATTCAAATTCATGGTTATCTCTATGAAACGATTTGAATTCTACATCTTATCCAAAAACACCGGGACATAGGGATAAATCATTATCTTTAAACTGTCTCTAAAGGCGACTATAAATACCCCCTTCCCCCACCATAACAAGATAATCAATCTTTTTCCAAAAAAGCTCTTTCATAATCTTCCTAATTACTGACAAAAGCGTCGGAGGGTTCGTTGTCAAGATCCATCCTGGTGTATCGAACTTTTTTGCAGGTCAACGGCAACAACAAAAAACCAGTCAAATGCCGGTGAAAGTCAACAGATTTGCTTTATTGTTTCCAAAAAGAATCCACAAATTTATCTGTTTGCTCCCACACCAAAATTAGCAACAACAAATTGGTGCCGTCTATGGAAAACAGAAAAAGCAATCCAACCTTCATCAGCGAAAGTAGTTTCAAAACATGCATCCGAAAGAGAAGGGGAAGGCAGCGGCCTCCAGCCGAAGTCACTCCTCTTCCTCCTCCAGTCCAAGATGTTCTTCCTCAACAGTCTCCTCAATAGGCCCCTCCAGGGTCTCGGGGGGCTACCCAGGGGGGCTCTCGTCGAAATCGTCCAAAGCAACATCCTCTTCATGACCATGTCTCGGTCCGCAATCCTTCAGTTGACTCTATTTATGGCTTCTCAAAGCCCTCATGAGCAAGATCTCCGTCAAGTAATTGTTAACCGCCAGCAGGGGATTGACCTCCAAACTCGCTTGAATGGATGGAGAGCCCTTGAGGGAGTCCATCAACCTGAGCACCCAGGGGCCTCGAGAGTCCGGACCCTCCGTAGACCGAGGACCAGAAGATCCCCTCCCCCGAGGAGGCGAAGAAAGTCCCCTCCACGTCATCGACGGAGAAGTCATACTCCAGTAAGCCGAGCCACACCTAGGGATCACCGAGCTGGAGGGACACCAGTCACTCAGGCCGAGCTCCAAAACTTCAAACAAGATATCATGTCAGCTCTTAATATTGCCACGGGTCAGGATCAGTGTGCCCTAACCCTCGCCATACCGCCACTGATGAAGGAGAGTCCCAGGGGTCGGCTAGATCTGACCGAAGGGATGACTCGGTCCGCCGCCGTCTCTACGCGATGAAGAGCCGCCTCAACAAGATAAATCCCGAAGAAGAACGGGCCAATAAGTTCCGACCAAGCAGACCCCCCTTCTCTAGGGCCATCATGGAAGCTCCGGTCCCCGAAGCCCGTAGGACCTGCCCGATCATATCGAGAGTTTTAAAACTCTCATGATGATTCATCAGGCATCGAATGTGGTCCTCTGCAAGGCCTTCCCAGCAATATTGAGGGGACCAGCGCGAGAGTGGTACTCCCATCTAACCCCCGCCTCCATCTTCTCATTCGAACAGTTTGAGGAGCTCTTCCTCACCCACTTTGTGGGCAGCCGCAGAACCGAAAAAACAAGTACATCTTTGGTGACCATTGACCAAAGAAAGGGTGAACGCATAAGAGATTACGTTCGGCGCTTCACCGCCGAAGACCGGTCTATTGCCTCCCTCAACCAATCAGTAGCATCGGCAGCATTCTGGCACAACGTCACTAATGCCGACCTCAAGGCCTCCCTTGCCAAGAAGCCTCCTCGGGACTTCTCAGAACTCCTGCTTAGGAGTGAGAAGTACATCCAAACGGAAGAGGCTCTCAATCCCCCCCCACTCATGAGGAATCATCTTCCGGGAACAAACGGAAGAATACAACAGACGAAGGGTCCCAGAAATTTCAAAGGGACGACAATGGCCAATGCCGCCCAGCTCCTCGTTTTGAGAAGTTCACCCTCCTCAATGCTAGTATATCAGCAGTTCTTATGGAGGTGAACAAGAAAGGGCTACTCCGCGGTCCCCCTAGAATGAATACCCCTGACAAGAAAAAAAACAGGGATAAGTGGTGCGCTTTCATAGGGACCACGGCCACGACACGGATGATTGTCGGGCTCTTAAAAAGTAGATCGAAGAGCTCATACAACAGGGACTCCTGGTCAAGTCCATCCGAAAAGACGGGACCGATCTCCCACCCCGAGGAGCCTACAAGCGAACAGAGAGGTCAGCCGAGTTCCAAGATTCCAAACCTGGGGCTATCCTCCACCTTATCCATGGAGGTCCAATGGGGGGAGAACCAAACTCCTCCCAAGAGGCCTTCACTCTATCGTAGAAGTAGGATTTCAGTTTTCAATAAGGCCGATGCTTATAACGCGGCCAAAAGCATGTAATAATGGCTCGCCCCATTGAAGCGGCCACTTAGTTTGTTTCAATAAAACTTAGCTTTTTTCTATTGAAAATTATTGCGTTTGCCTCATTTCTATCTCTATGAGTCACATCTACGACTCGCTAAATGATAAGTTCGGAGTCCAACTTGTCCTACAGGGTTGCTCCCACAACTTACTAAGCTCAAAAAACGAGTTCGGAGTCATAACACTTGGTTCGACGTTACTTTAGCTGCTTGCAAACAAGCAAGTGCGGGGCAGCTCACCATTCAGAATTGCTCCTACAACTCATTAACTCTCTTAACAATAAGTTCGAAGTTCAACACTTGGTTCGATGTTACTTTTGCTACTTGCGAACGAGCAATGTACAAAGTTGTTCACCATTCGAAATTGCTCCACAACTGTTGAAATTCTCTTAACAACAAGTTCGGAGTTCAATACTTGGTTCGATGTTACTTTTGCCACTTGGGCGCAAGCAATGTACAAAGTAGCTCACCATTCGAAAGTGCTCCCACAACTGTTGAAACTCTCTTAACAACAAACTCGAAGTTCACAATCATGGTTCGAAATTGCCCTTACAGCTTGCAAGTATGCGGTTCCAGGGCTCAAAACGAACATTCATACTACTCCCACTACTGGTTAAATTTTGCAACAAGAAAGTTCGGAGCTCAACTCTCCCCTAGAGTTGCTCCTCAAACTTGTCTCCCAAACGGCTCTCTCCTAGAGCTTGGTGATGCTCTTCGCTCCGCTCGCCTCCAGAGCGGACCTCTTCTCAATGAGTTCGGAGCACAACTCTTCCCTAGAATTGCTCATCAAACTTGTCTCCCAAATGGCTCTCTCCTAGAGCCTAGTAATGCTCTTCGCTCCGCTCGCCTCCAGAGCATATCTCTTCTTAACGAGTTCAGAGCTAAAACTCTCTCCTAGAGTTGCTCTCGCACTCGCCTCCAAGAATGGATCTTCCTAAGAGCCATACAAAGCACTTCTCAATTTCATGAAGACAAGTATGTTGCGGGACTATTTTGACCATGAAAAAGAATAATTCTTCAACTGACTTCTGAAGAAAAATTGTATATCGTCGAGTCAGCTTCGAAGCAAGTGGTCAAACACCCCAATCGGACCTCCGTAGCTCCGCAAAAATTAGTTACGGTGAAGCTCGCCACGACCGTTCGCCAAGCAACACAACAGTTCGCCAAACATGACATACAGTTCGCCAAGCGATACGTTCGTTCACCAACCATCGCGAGCGTTCGCCGCATTCAAGCATTCGCCAAACGGCCTGAGCCAGTCGAACAAACAGTGATCCGATCAAAAAATGAGCAAAGTGGCGTTGACCAGTCAACGATCTAGAGCCACGTGTCCCTCATCTGTAGCTCAATGCACGCTTGCCATGCTCGCCGTTCAAGTCAAACAGACGCGGATCCGAATGAAAAATAAGAGAAAAACTCCTCGCGATCCGCGCGCAGATCAAGATCTACAGCTTAGGTTTGCCAAACAAACAAAGAATCAAACAAAAAAGGGGGGATTTAAGGATTAACGGGTCGGTTCGGGTCTGAACCCGTTTGGACCCAAAACCAAGCCACCACCCTCCCACGTTTTCTTCTTCTCCTCCGACTTTTGGCGCCAAAAACGAAACCCACCACCTTCCTCGTCGAGCGCTACTGTCTTTGAGCTCCACCCTCGCCAAAACTCCTCGTCGAAGCTGCTCGATGAGTCCACTGTGACCCCTTCTTTCTCGCTAACCTCCACGACGATCTCCTCTCCTCGTCGCCCATGCGAAGCCCTCATCGCAGTCACGAGCTCCTCGCCAGAGCTCCCCCTTCGTCAACTCCCTCGCCAGAGCACTTCTTCGCCAGTCTCCACAGCGACGAGCTCCAATGCTGAGCTCGAACCCATCACCAAACTCGCCGAGCTCGCCCAACTCCGAGCTCACCTCCACTGCTCGATCAACTCCTCAAAAAATTCCACCACGCCGAGCTCGTCTCTCCTTCAGCGAGCTCTTGTCAACGAGCTCAAAGCTCCTCCGCAACCGAGCTTGAGCTCCTTGACCAACTCCTCACCACGTTCGCCAAGCTCCTCGCCGTCGAAAACCTCCATTCCTCACCGAGCTCCACTCCACCTCTGAGGTCCACCTCCATTCCTCGCCAAACTCCTTCCACCGTCGAGCTCGACCTCATCACGTTTGCCAAACTCCTTCCACCGTCGAGCTCGACCTCACCACGTTCCCCAAACTCCTTCCACAGTCGAGCTCGACCTCACCACGTTCGCCCAACTCCATCAACGAGCTCCACTCGTCGAGCTTCGTCGAACCCAACGTTTCCACCGTCGACCTCCAAACACAGAGCTCCGACTCCCCATCTCCTCGCCACCTCCACTTCTCTCACCGAACCCCCAAGCTCCCCCATTCGCCGATCTCGAGCAAACCCCGGCAAGCTCCCTCGACTCCGAGCTCCTCTCGCTGCACAGGGCGCTTGAAAAGTGGGGATGAGGTCGGAGAAGGAATCGAAGACGAAGGGGAAGGAGGAAGACGAAGACGAAAAAAGAAGGCGAAAAAGGAGAAAAAAACCAGGTCAACGGTCGACCGTTGACCAAGTCAACGGGTCACCATTGACCGCAACATGTCAGCATGGCGATCGCGGCGAGCAGAGACGTTTCCGAACGAAAAATGGAGGGAAATTGCCTCCTCCCGATGCTTACTCGTCTGATCATGATCAACGCACAGTATTGTGCCACGTGTACAGGTAAATTTTAATTTATTTATTTAATTATTTGATTGGATTAATTATTTTAAAAATCCAAAAAAATTAATTAAAAATGGAAAAAATTAATTAAAAATTCTAAAAATAGTTATTAATTCAGAAAATAATTTTAAAATTCTGAAAAAAATAATTA
Organism: Hemerocallis citrina; assembly: GCA_017893485.1. NCBI lineage: Eukaryota > Viridiplantae > Streptophyta > Magnoliopsida > Asparagales > Asphodelaceae > Hemerocallis > Hemerocallis citrina. Next base: position 198,744,075 of record CM030365.1, read on the forward strand.
TTAAATTAGAATAATTAATTAAAATTTTTGGTAATTAATTATTTAAATTCGGAAATTGAATAAAAATTCAAAAAAATGATTAAAAATTGGAAAAAATTCAGAAAAATCTAGAAAAATCACAAAAAATCCAGAAAAATCTGAGAATAATTTTGGGAATTTTACAAGCTCAGATCGACACTGTTACACCTCGAGCAAGATCCAAACTCCCTTAAGTACTCCGATAAAATCTCGTATGCCATTAGAACAACAAAACTACTCCTCAAAGGCTGTTAAACTCAGTCTTCGGGAGTGGGGGGCTCGTGATATGGCTAAAAATAAGATTAAATCGGGACCATTCAAATCGGACACGAATCTTAAAGCTCTCAGGGGTAAAACGGTAATTTCACCTACAAACGGGTCTGAAATGAAAACTGGGTCTTTCTTCAAAGCCCAACAACCCATAAACGGATCTGTCCTATTGGGTATGGGTAGCAACCCATTAAAAACCAATTCAGATATTAAAAAAGTAATTCAAATTCATAGTTATCTCTATGAAACGATTTAAACTCTACATCTTATCCAAAAACTCTGGGACATAGGGATAAATCATTATCTCTAAACGGTCTCTAAAGATGACTATAAATACCCCTCTCCCCCTACCATAACAAGGTAATCAATCTTTTTCCACAAAAAGCTCTTTCATAATCTTCCGGATTACTAACAAGAGCATCGGAGGGTTTGTCGGTGTATCGAAACTTTTTGTAGGTCAACGGCAGCAGCAAGAAACCAATCAAACGCCGGTGAAAGTCAACAGAATTGCTTTATTGTTTCCAAAAAAAATCTACAAATTCATCTGTTTGCTCCCACACCAAAATTAGCAGCAACAAAAAGACCACAAAAAAATTCTAGGAAAAAGTCATAAATGCCTATTATAGAAGAATGGAAACTTGAGAGTAGCTTGTGTTGAAGATTCCTCCCTTCCTCTCCTCTTTTAACCCTATCTCAGATTCATCTAAATCATTTACCCGAGCTCCTCTCTTTTCTCCTCAACCACCTGATCCAATTATACCCATTGATGATAGCTTGATAGACAATCTTAAGAAATCCATTAATTCTTCTATAGTCGATAGCTGCACCCATTGTAACGCCCCGCACTCAACCCGTACACACACAATTAACTAAATTCTAGCCACGCCTACCACAGGCTGCCTCAAAAGGGTGTCCGGAAGGAAGGTAACCTTTCTCATTGGCTTTCCTAATATATCTCTTTTTTTTCCTTCCTAGTCACTGATATGGGATTATCAAGCCCAAGGTCAACCCACGGTCAAGCACCTAACCAGCACACACACATGCATGCATTTCTTCCTATGCTCCAAAGGAAATTTCCTAGGGCCATCATCCATCAATATCCCATAGGATCATCTATAGACCCACATCTCTCCACGTCACCCCTCTTCTCTTTTTTTTCCTTTTCTTTTTATTATTTATTTATTATATATATATATATTATTATACAATATTATATATATACCCGCTTAAGTACGGGGTATTACACACCCCTCCTTAAGAACTCAGCGTCCTCGCTGAGCCCGGAACTTGCAACATGATTCAGGATCCCTTTCTAACCGATGTGGAGAGGATTACCCTGATTCTGCTAGTTGTACAGTCCCCTACCCAGGCTGTAATGCTCCGCACTCACTTTTTACCAACGATGTGGGATATTTAATCCCAAGTCAACCTCGGTCAAACACCAGACCAAACCAGCACATGCATGCATTCTTTCTTTCTTTCATTTTTCCATTTTATTTCCTATGCCCCATAGGAAATCTTATAGGCCCACCTCTTCATCAATCCTTTGATCATAACCCATAGGATCTTCTATAGGCCAACATCTAATACCAACCACCTCTTTTCTTTATTTTATATATATATAATATTATATATATACCCACTTAAGTACGGGGTGTTACACACACCCCTTCTTAAGAACTCAGCATCCTCACTGAGCCTGGGACTTACAACTTGATCCAGGATCCCTTTCTAGCCGATGTGAAGGGGATTACCCTGATTCTGCTAGTTGTACAGTCCCCTACCCGGACGACCTATTCCAACCTAGCTCTCTCTCAGGCGTACATCTTGCACACACTTGGTGTCGAAAGTCGGCTCTGATACCATTTGTAATGCCCCGCACTCAACCCGTACGCACACAATTAACTAAATTCTAGTTACGCCCACCACAGGCTGCCTCAAAAGGGTGTCCGAACGGAAGGTAACCTTTCTCATTGGCTTTCCTAATGTCTCTTTTTTTTCCTTCCTAGTCACCGATATGGGATTATCAAGCCCAAGGTCAACCCACGGTCAAGCACCCAACCACCACACACAAATGCATGCATTTCTTCCTATGCTCCATAGGAAATCTCCTAGGGCCATCATCCATCAATATACCATAGGATCATCTATAGACCCACATCTCTCATTTCCTTTCCTTTCTTTCTCTCCACGTCACCCCTCCTCTCTTTTTTTCTTTTCTTTTTATTATTTATTATATATATATATATATATATATATATATATATATATATATATATATATATATATTATATTTCTATATATAATATTATATATATACCCGCTTAAGTACGGGGTGTTACATGGGCGATCTGTCCCAACCTAGCTCCCTCTCAGGCGTACATCTTGCACACACTCGATGTCGAAAGTCAGCTCTGATACCATTTGTAACGCCCCGCACTCAACCCGTACGCACACAATTAACTAAATTCTAGTCACGCCCACCACAGGCTGCCTCAAAAGGGTGTCCGGACAGAAGGTAACCTTTCTCATTGGCTTTCCTAATATATCTCTCTTTTTTTTCCTTCCTAGTCACCGATATGGGATTATCAAGCCCAAGGTCAACCCACGTTCAAGCACCCAACCAGCACACACACATGCATGCATTTCTTCCTTTGCTCCATAGGAAATCTCCTAGGGCCATCATCCATCAATATCCCCTAGGATCATCTATAGACCCACATCTCTCATTTCCTTTCCTTTCTTTCTCTCCACGTCACCCCTCCTCTCTTTTTTTCTTTTCTTTTTATTATTTATTTATTATATATATATATATATATATATATATATATATATATATATATATATATATATATATATAAATAATATTATATATATACCAGCTTAAGTACGGGGTGTTACACCCATTTCGGAGGGGGTTCTTCTAGAAGAAGACAAATTCACTGAACATATATATAAGTTTAAAATTTCTTGAAAATTATAGGAAGTAATCTCTAGATGTCTCTCTTGAGTAAAACAAAATATTATTTTCTTGGCAGAAAATACAGTCCGAATTTATACATTGAATATTACAAAAGTTATAAATACACCAAAAGATACATTCAAAAATTTCCTAATTTCAACCCTTTCTATCATCAAACATACACACACAGTTGCTCACAATTCTCAAGGAATTTTGTGCTGCTTAATGCAATCAAACATGCAGGGCGCACTCGACATTCAATCCAGAGAAGTCCTCTGGTTATGCAAGCTCAACCCGAGGAAGACTTCTACAGTGTGTGTGTGTGTGTGGATGGGTGGGTTTTAGGCTTCATAGATACTTTAGTCTTCACATATTCACTCCGAGCTTCCATATCATTGATAAATAATTGGAAGCAGTTTGAAGTAAGTCTGTGTCACCAGAATGGGTAGATCTGGTAATATAATCCAACCCACGTCGGGCATCAGGTGGGTGGGTGGGTTATAAGCTTTGCATAGACTGATAGACATTGTTACTGAATCTGGTCACATATTCACTCCAAACTTCCAGCACATAATAAATAATTGGAGGCAGTTCAAGGTTAGATAAATCTGGAAACGTAATCCAAGCCAAGTCAGGTATCAGGTGGGGCACACCTTTGGGAAGCTAATCAAGGATGTAGAGCTCCTTTAGAAAGGATGAGGACACCAATAACTTTTCTTATAATGAAGATGACCCGGCTTTCTCATGAGGAACAAGGAATGGTCCTTGATCTGATGTAGATCTGAGGTTTATGTCAGTTCTTGATTTTATTGAACACGATATTATACATATTTTGGTTTTGTTATCATATTTAGGTCAGACTTGGTACAAGGCTTAGATACAAACTTTTATTTTGCTTCGGTACAAGGCTTGGTACTCATGTACTTATGTTGTTGTTGGGTGTTTTTACTGTCACCTTGTATATTTTCTTTTGAAGAGAATGGGAGAAATATGCAACTCTAGTCATATTTCAGGTTCGCTCTATTAAATCAGGATACCCTAACTCACCATTATGAAGCTCAGGCCACCATTAATTTGCATGCAATATGTACCTGATGTTTTCAAGAGAACCAAGTACCTCATCCATTAATACGCGCAATCAAACTACTGACAATACTCTAAACTCTGTACCTGATGTTAGTATTAAGATGAAGCTAGGAAGGGGCATGTAAATATCAAAAGAAAACCATCTAACTACCTTTTAAGAATATAAGTTGAGTCAGAACCCTAATGCAGTAATTAAAGAAGGCTTTAAATTCCCTGTTAATCATGAATCCAGAACCAAGAGATTGACTATACTAACTAACAAGGATGCAGAACGAAACAGATTATGATATAGAACAGGAGAAGCATCAAAGAAAACTATATTACTCCTCTTAAGTGTATGGTTTGTCATTTACAAATAATATGACACTAGCTAAAAAGAACAAATATTATTACCTTTAGCTGTTTTTACAGCAACATTCTCATTGTAAGGAGCTACATTCCCTGCTACACACGTTCAAGAGGCAAAATTAAAACACATTTTCTGCATTTTTCTCTTTAACATTAGCAAAGAATAATCACCTACAAAATCAACAAAGAGACAACAAAACAACAATAAAACGGTACAAAAGAAAGACTTTTTACCATCAGTAAGAACAATATCACAAACAGTAGCAGATAAATGTACAGATTTTTTTCCTTCTATTTTGTGTACTGTGAGGCATAAGCCTAACTATTGTAACACCCTGACTTTTTTCCTGAATTATGTGATGAGGACATCTTTCCTGTTTAGTTTATTTCAGTACCATTTTTGTTTCTGGCAATTATAGCCATATGTAATCTTTTTGTAATTTTTTAGATTTTGAAAATATTTTGGAGATGTGTTTCAAGATATATTTGAGCCTATTTAAAGGCCTTGAGATTAATGAGAAAGCATGCCATTATTGATCAAAAAAATCTATGTTGAGTTTTGCTCTTCATTTTCTCTCCTTTGTGTGATACAATTGAGATCAAATTAGGGTTTGTGATAAATCCTAATCCCATTTTAGAATTAGTGATTAATTCTAAAATTTATCCCCAATTAAAAAAATCCCAAATACAATCTCCCCTTTGTGTTTTGCTCTTCATTTTCTCCTTTGTGTGATACAATTGAGATCAAATTAGAGTTTGTGATAAATCCTAATCCCATTTTAGAATTAGTGATTAATTCTAAAATTTATCCCCAATTAAAAAAATCCCAAATACAATCTCCCCTAATCCCAATTTCACAAATCCCCTAAATCAAACCCTAATCCCCTCATTAGCCGCTGCCTCTTCACCTTCTACTTCTTCTTCTTCCCTACCCCGACCCCCACCAAACCAACCTCACCGTCGTCTTCTTCTTCTCCAATCCCGGCCCACCGTCCGCCATCACCTCCTCCCTCTCTCGCTACCACACCCGAAGCCCCAAATCCATCATCGACCCATCCCCAGTTCTCGTCGCCACCCACTCCCGCAACCCCAACTCCGGCGACCCATCACCACCACTACCAAACCGTCTCCCCCATCCCTTCCTCTTCCTCGACTTTACCAACAAACCCAACTCCTTCTCCTTCCCCTCCACTCCCGATCAAAACCTGCACCCTAAAAGCAACCCCGACTGCCCTCCCAACGTCGACCACCCCGTCGCACCTCGCCGACGCCGCCACCAACCCGCCGGCGACTTGATCTACCAGCCCTTGCTGTTGTTGCTGTCGCCCTTCTATTGTTGCTGCGTTGCTGTGTTCTTGGTTACTGTCCACTTCGAGATCAACGCTGGTTGTCTACGTATTCGGTATACTCTTTCCACTATTAATATTTGTGCTTTACTGCCTTATCATCTAGTATATTATCTGATTTGACTGTCGACCACAAAATACTGAGATTGAGTGATCCACATGCTAGATTAGAGTACGAATTGGTATTGCACTTTTTACTTGCTAAAACACATAGGGATTTACTTATTGATTATAAGTTTGAATTATTAATTGGGACTGTTACATTTGATTCAATTCTTGAAAACCCATCAAACCTGTTAACTGTTAAAATTTCCAACTTAGATCCGCACTTTCATGTTGGTAAAATTAACCTATTAAGATTCTTGGAAATTCTCTATTTTAGGGTTGGTTTTACATCATTATGTTTTTTTTTTTTTTTTGGGGGGGGGGGGGGGGGGGGGGGGGGGGGTGTAAAATACTATAGGAGAATACAGATTAACCTAAAAATGACTTAAGATGGTGAGACAAAATAGAAAATTGCTAAATATCTCCAGGGATATCTCTCAAGGTCTTTACATTTCCATATATATGTTTTCACATCTTCAATATTCTCCATAGCTCCACTGTCTTCAAACTGCTAGAATCTCTAATAACAATGTAACAAACAGCTCTTACGGTTGTCTTCGATGAATTGTAACAATAAAATCAATAAACCAGTAACAATGTTGGATAGCTTGTCAAACCTTTGTTTACTATTTGGAGATTCAGTGGTTCAGTCACATTGGCCTCAATATCACCTTCCATATCTGCACTGACTTCTAGAACCTCAGCCTCAGTATCAATTTCTATATCTGCAATGACTTCTGGAATCTTTTCCAAAAGTCGCATTCTTTCCTCTGGCTTATTTAGCAGCTCTCTTCTGTCGATATATTCATTAAGCGTAGCACCTAACAAGTTAAGGTAACATAAAATCCTATGTGTTGGGAATGAATAGTGCTGTATTGAGTCACTAAGTAAAAAACAAATTATACAATGTGAAGGAATGAACTCTTGCAAAAGGATATTCTTTGCGCCATCCCTTTTCATTTGCACGATCTATTTGCTTCTGTAACTTTGCAAGCTCTTTGTTGATCCACTGGGATAGAACAAAAAATTAAATTGTTTAAGAAATGAAAATAGGAAAAAGAATGCAATAAGAAATTCAGGGCCGACAGATACATAGATGTGGGTTTATTTGATTCCTCATTTCAAAATCGATACCCTATTATTAAGATAGGGAATTGCTAGCACCAAAGCTGGAAGCAAATCTATAGGCTCGCCATACAAAAAATATAAGCAGTCCTGCCAAGATCACTTAATATTTTAGAACGAAACATACTAATATCTATAGATCATCAATATCATCTCAGCCTTTTCCTGTCAACATGGGAAACTTGACACCAACCCTCTCTTGGTGCCAGTTTCCTGATGGGAAACTATGGAAGACATAGGTGCTTTTCGTAAATCATAATGCTAAAAGAGTAGGTAAACTCCATTTAACATCTTCTAGATTGAAAAGTAGGGATGCCCCCCAGATCAGATATACCGCCGGTCTGGATCCGCATCCAGAACGAACCTAGATACGGTTACTGAAATCATATCATTCACCATGGTAGATAAGGATCTCGATATCAAATCGGATACGAACCAATCCGGTGTGGATCTAAGATCTTAAATACAGATAAGGATATCCAGAAACTTATATCTCTAAGCTTAATATGTGTTATAATATATACTAAACCCTCTACACTTACCTCGACTTTGGAGTTATGGTCTACTGGTAGGGTCTTTGACATGGTGCCAAGCCAGGTCTGAATTCCAGACCTTGGTGCACGACAATGGCCCTCAACAGGCGTGTTACAATATAAATATTAACCCTAAACTCTTACCACAACTTTAGAGTTATGGTGCTAGATTATTTTAGGGTTAGGGTTGAAGGAGGGAGTTGGTGGCTGGATAGGGTTTGAGTTTGTTTGGACTTGACGGGTGAGGAAGAACAATACTTTATCGATATTTGACTAGAGACTACAAGATTTCTAGTATAGGAGAGAGTAGAGAGTGAAGCACTTATTTATCCTATGTGGGACTAAATTAAACTACTACGACAACACTACTTTAATAATACACTATAATTTACGACTACATTAGTTATAACTATACTTAAATACTAACAGTGTTTATATTAATCTAATCCCAAATCAGTAATCACAGCTCCAATTCTTTAGAATCGGTAATTTACTACCCTCTCTTCACCTAGTTGTTATAGGGCAAAAAGATTTTTATGTCAGAGCTGAGGCAAAATGCCTCTCTCTCACTTTCGAATCCAATGGTGATTTTCCCTGTTTTACCGGTGATTTCGCTTCTCTCCCTCAGGCCATATAGCCATATCTCGTTCACACTTACGGCCTTGCAAAGCCCAAAATGCAGCCACTTTCCCCCAGCCAACTAGGAATGTTCACCTGAAATACTATACGTCCTTTACTATTATTTTGAATGGTAAGACTTAAAATGATCTGGTTCTATACGATTCTAGTTGACTTTTGTCCTATCAATCTCTGCTCTTTGCTCATGTAAATGTACACTTTTTTTTAGCAAAAAGTTAAACATGTACTCAGTGATGTTGAGAGAGAGGGAGAATAATGAGGAGCAGTTCTGCTTCTTGCCAGTGTCATATCAGACCAATATGAAGCCCATTTAAATATCAGTGTACAAAAATGTAAAGGGGAATTATGGTTAGCCTGCATGTTGGGTGATGAAGAAAGTCTAATTATTAGCTCTCTTCTTGTAATAGAACATTTCTTTTTTATAAAAAATTCCCATATTTTCCTTCTATATTCATATATCTACCTGTTTTGCGTAATATCCATATTATGTATGATCCATATTTGTATTTGAAACTCCTATATCAGATTCATATCAATTTCTCAATTTGTCAATTATGGACATATCGATTTCTCAATGATAATTTGTACCCATATCAGTATCCGTGTTTGGTAAACAAATATGGATATAAATTGCCCATATCCAATCCGTATCTGAGTTGGTTGCCCGTAATTAGAAGGCCTAGAAGAGGGAATATGACTGATTCGCTATAGGGAATTACCTTCAACTCTTAACGGAAAATTAAAACTAAGATCAAATACAACACAATCCCAACAAAAGGGGAGTCAAAATAATTCAGATTAATTGATACATGAAGTAGCACCAGGTTCTAGTTCAAGAAATGGTGAACCAGTTGCAACATTTTAACAATATAAAGACATTAATTATATCATCTAAGGTACTTACATGGTTCATAATATCTTTGTGGACACTTCTTGTCTTGCTCTCAAGTTCCACCTGACAAATTGACACAAAGATTAGAACTTGTAGCATAAGGCCACTAAAGGAACTACATCACAAGGTTTAGAAGGAAAGAAAGAAAAAATTAAAAAAGGAAATATAGAGTTGAACTATAAAGAAAAATTATCATTCATGAATTGTAATTCGTGACGACTACAAGATACTTTTTAGTTGCAGTATAAGCTTTAAATTATACAAGCGGATTGAACACTTTTTAGACCAAGGGTCATGCTAATTATACTACTACTAGTAGTACATACTACAACTTTTTATGAGGGTGATAATCAAAGGGTCCACAAGTTCCAACAAAAAAAGGGAGGGCTCCACCACTAGTGTCATTCCCTGAAGTACATACTCCTAGAACAAAACATATTGCACACAATACATTACCTTGAACCATTGGAAGTGTATTGAGGTATGTGAAAACATTGAACTTGTTCTTGTTGGTGAATTTAAAGCACTTATTAAAGTCAAGTACCTTTCATATATCTGAAAGAATATCCAAGGAATACAAAGTGTCAACCCTACTTATTAAAGTTTATTGTAAAGCCACTACAAAACTATTTTAATAAATCCAATATTTTCATTATTGATGCTCTTTTTGTACTATTCTCAACTTCCATCTTCTTCTTTCAAATGTTTCCCTCTAGACCCTTGTGGTATGATCAACTTCTTTCCTTATAAAGTAAAGCATCAGAAACTGTAGTCTGCAAGGTCGTATATATAGGATAACAGTATCGTGTCGGATGACAAACTTTCATATCAGATATCAGTGATATTCAAAAAATATCGGGTTGCCATAACTGAGGAAGCAATATTATCCTAAATGTAACTTGAATGGCCTTTACATACATTTAACTGCCTGATGCAAGCAATATAATAGTTACAACCAAAATATAGGATTGCCTAAATGAAATTCTAATTTAATACATAAAAGAAAGATATCTACATATTAAAGATTAAACATACTATATAAGTAAATAACATAAGAACTTACACGTTAAGTGAGAAAATGATGATACAAGACGCGACATCAAGGTCATGTAAGAATTAGGTTATAGCAGATATGATGATGACGAAAACTGGAGATAAAGTTTTGCTTTCTTATTTTCTTTTTATTGGAACTATTGATTTTGAATCAATCGGGTTCCGATTCCCATTGGGTTTGAATCCAAACCCAAAAAGAAACCAAATCACCCTTGTTTTCCAATATCGGGTTTATCATCAAACCATTATGTCGGATGACGGCCAATACATGCCATAACGGGTCCAAAACGTTATCCATTTCTAAAGTCCATTTCGGTAACGGTAGCCTAGTTTAAATGTTATAAAGGCCGTCATAACAACCGTAATGGACAATATTTAAAACACTGACTCTGTATTATAATGCTTATAGTTATAGATGGGGAAAGATGAATAGACTATTTACTAGGAGTTCGTCTGTAGAAGAAAAAAGGAGACAGCTTTTTTAGAAAGTTCACCAATTCGCAAAAGGTCCAAAAATGTAACCTTCTCCAAATTAAATTTCAGTCTATTAGATCTCACAAACACGCAACGAAAAATGCAGATATGGTTGAGGAAATGAATAAAAACGACTACCTTTTTTAAAAAATTAAACTTCAAAAGTTTAAGAAAAGCTGATGTGGCAAAGGACAGAGAATAAACTTTGAACCTAAAACTGCGGCAGCTTTACTAACACTGATGAGTTTAACAAAATTATAGTGGTTCTTCAAAGCCTCTGCAGCTTCCATGCAATTGAAATAACAATAAAAAAACAGAAACATCATACTATACTGAAAGTTTTACCAAAAAGACCCAAATATATATATATATATATATATATATATATATATATATATATATATATATATATATATATATAGCGAAGTATTTGCATCAAGCATGGTCTCCAAACTCGGTAATATCGGATATCGGGTGCTACTAATAGGTAATATCGGACATATCAGGATTACCGATAGGAATGTTTTCAGTCTGACTAGGTCAATGCATCTTGGTATTGGCTGAGATTTGATACAATCGTATGAAGTATGGACAAAGTCAACTGTAAGTGTATCATTTAGATTTTGTTAAAATCAAACTGGACTGATCGGCTATACAAACTCACCTTGTACAGTTTACCGATTCAAACCACAATCTGAATCCAAATTATCAAACCTTAATTTAAGATGCCCTCATACACATACTCAGGTAAAAAACACATGTCCGCACATGCTCCATACGCCTAAGTCAACACATGCATACACATGCACACACAAGCGTGCGCACTTGGACACTACACATCGAGAGAGAGAGAGAGAGAGAGAGAGAGAGAGAGAGAGAGAGAGAGAGAGAGAGAGAGATGCTGACAAAAAGTTCGAACAAATAGTATCAATCGATGAAGGACCTCCTAAATAGTTACTTGGACTGTACAGAACAATACACCACTGATCATAATCAAATCCAAATTTAAGCATACAAGATCATGTACGTGTATGTGTGAGTGGGAGTGCGAGATGGAAGGGGATGCAGAGAAAGCAGAGGGATGAAAAAGTGAATTCAAACAGTTGTTGGTGATAAAAATAAAGGAAACTACTTTAGAAAATCAATAAATATTTTATAAATTAAAAGTTCAGGAATAACCAAACACCCATGACTTTCTTGATATAGATATGGTTAGCTCCAACTTTCAAGCAACCAGGAGATATGTTCACGCATTTCAAAATCAACGAAAAAAAGTAAAGAGAACCAGTGGAGGAGCTTACAATAGTAGGCCGTTTAAAGAGGCCTTTCTTCACTAGCTGACGGAGATCTTCGCATTCCACCTGCAAACAAAAATCAATTTGGCACAGAAATGGTGCCACTTTCAGTCCCAAGAGAATAATAGGAGGAAAAATGACATGATTTGTGTATCTATAAGGATCAGTATATGAGCAAGAATTGAATGAGTGTTCACCAGAATATTCATTAGCCGTTGCAAACCTCTAACAAGAACTTTTGTAATTTGATTATAACGGGCCCTCTACAGCTAATTTTTCTCAGTTAATAAAGTAGACTAGCTCAGTGGTTGAATGCAGGTCTAAATTTGGTTATCAGTCCCTATGCTGCAGTTACTTTGAATCTAATGTATTTTAATTCTTTTAATTTAGAGTATTTAACTAAATTTATTTTTAATATTAACCCTGAGTTTCTAGTACATTTACATACCCCCTCAAGATGCTTAAGTTGTTTACAATCACCACCCATTCTGTGATAACGGTATCAGCAGTCCAGATCGTTTCTGATTGCATCAAAGAACCTTTTTTGTATCGGCGACTCTCTTATAAATTCCTAAAATATTAATAGAAATTTGATATATTTCGATAATGGATGTTAGTTATTTCAAGTTTTACTGAATTCATATAAAACACGACTGATGGAACGAACTCACCGATTCTTTATATACAAATTCAATAATGCTGTTCGCATGGAAATGGATCAACATAAGAAGGGTGTTTAATTTGCATGAGTTATATGATATGCATGGTACACTGAACATTGGGACACACACCTTATTTAATTTCAACCTCTAATATTATAATGGGAGAATTGGGGTTGTTATTTGTAGACAACCAACCATCTAATCTCAGCCATTTATTTTTAAGTTGGAGTTATATTAACCATTCATTACTCAACTGTAGTTAGTTACCATAATACCCTCAAAGTTTAAATTTATTTTCGACATAATTATTTACAAAAGTGTCACTCATATAAAATAAAAGTTGGTGTCACTAGGGTCATTTGTAAAAAGTATGCAATGAGTAAAGGAAGGTCTTAGGTTCGAGGTCGGATTACGTCTTAGTATTTACTTAAATAAATAAAAAAATTAGGACGTGCATCACACGTGCAGATTACTAGTATATATAACTAAACTCCGATGTAAACTTATTTTTTTTTTACATTAGCTTAATTGGTAACTATCATGCCTTCATAATTTGGACAAAACACACTGAAACCCACAAAAAATCATGAAAGCTAGAAATATTGTACGGTTCCATGTCGCTCCCTCAAATGGATTGGATAAGCCAAATCCTATTGTATACCCATCTTGATGTCTTGGACCATGATTTAAATATCATAGAAAAGTTCATATCTAGATACCTAACCCAATTTTACTCATAATCTCCATAAAATGATGACATGGAAGACTAAACATTTATTGAATAGCCATGCGTGGATCTATGAGTGGTTAAGGTTGGTCAAGGGAATCTGCCAATTAAGACATGTAAATGGAGAAAGAGTTTATAACATCTAAAAACACAAGTTTCCTCAGCAAACTCCCTCATATACTCTAATCAATGGAAAGACGAGGGGTATGTAAAGACCCTTTTGGTTCTAGTTTCTAGTTTGATACTATAACAGATAACTGCAATTTGAGAAGTTATGACAGGATTATCTGAAATAATTCTTGAATCCCTTTGTTCAAATGAGAATACAAAAAATACGTTTGGGGTGTAGAAGCATAGGGGAAACTGAGAAGAAAGGGATAAGAAAGGGGAATTGGAGGGTTGGGAAGGGAAATTAGAGAGCAGGGGAGAGAAAAGGAGGGATAATGACCAACTGCCCAGGAGACGCTTAACTAATCATAAATTCATTTTATCATCGACTGACTATATAGAGGCAGACATTTTTTAAGAGTTATTAACATTATTTGAGCTTAAGAAAGATATAATTTATTACTTTATCAAACCTTCTACAAAAACATAAATAAAATAACTAAAATATTGAAAAGTATAATCCAAAGTTATTAAGTGGTAATCTACTAGAACAGTATCAACTAGAATAGTATCTTCATCCATTATTCACATTTGTACCCGTCTTACCACTTGTCTGTCTTCAAATATTTTAGTATAGAACATAGTATGGTGAAAAATTATTACATACGAGGCTCGTCACTGGAATAATTATGTGGACATTAAGACGCAGATAGAATCTTGAGCGTTGCGACCAAGCTACACGAGATGGGCATAACCATCTCATCTGGGGTCTATTTTCGACAATCAATGGCTCAAATTGCAGCCAACAGCAAATGCATGATCTTCACACAAAGGCACCATATGCACCTGACTCAAAGGGGTTAAACTTTAGATACTTTATATAAATTAGGTCATTTATACCCTCAAATGTATCATTTTCTATTTTAGGTATAAAAAAAAGTATACCCCTAAATGGGTTAGGAAACAATTAATAGACTCATAAGAATCGGACTTCCATGGGTGGTTGTAGGATGGGACTAGCATGCGATTAGGTTGCATGAGAGTGAGAAGTTTAGTCCATATTGGATAGGTGAGGGAGTTGAGAGGTATAGAGAAACCGATGAACCCAAGACTACCAACCTAAGCTAGCTCTGGTAGGGGGAGGCCTTAGCCCTATGACAGGGACGTGGCGGAACCAGGTCATCATTGCACGAATGACCTAGGGTTCTTAGGTATGAGCAAGAGTGGCCCTGGGGTGTTATATTCTTATTCAATATTAACTTTTAAAGATTGGAGAGAGTGGTCAGACAATTTAGTAGTTATTTTTGGTAGATGGAATACTAGACTAAAGAATCATTTTACTTTTTGTATTTGATTTCACACTATTATTCTACTAAGGCTACTAAGGGTGCGTTTGGCCTAACTTTTTTTAGCTTTAAAGCTACTTCAGAAGGAGAAGCTAGAAAGTACAGCTTTGAAATTAAAAGCTGAAGCTGTTTGGATAGTCAGTTTTTTTTTTTAACTTTAAAGCTACTTTTAAGCTAGAAGTTGTTTGGCATATATCAATTAAAAGCTACTTTTATACATCATCTTCACCAAATCCCTAATCCCTAATCTCCACCAAATCCCTAATCCCTATGAATTTTTATACTTGATTTACTTGTAATTCTCTTATAGAATCATAGTTGTAATTAAGAGAAGAACATCAGTTTGTTATATATGTTATTTCAGGAAAGACTGATGCGAAAGATAGACACATAAGTTCTGCAGGAGAAGCGATTGGGCTCCTGGCCGTTCCTGGCAGCAATACCAATTTGAAAATGTTCGATCTTTTTTGCAAAAGACATCAATTTATGTTTGCCGGTGCAAGTCGTTGCTATTGAGGAGTGATGAGATCAAACCTAGCAGTGATGAGATCAAACCCTGGACCGAGATTTTCCCCATTGACGGCAAAGTTGAGATGGACTTGCTTGAGATCAAACCCTGGACTGATGAGGTGGACTGCTTCTTTGGGTTTTGATTTGTTGGGTTTTGATCTAGAAGAAGAAGGGGAGAGTTGGGTTTTGATTTGTCACATATGTTTTGATCTAGAAGAAGAAGGGGAGATCAAATCGAAGAAGGGGAGAGTTGGGTTTTGATTTGTTTTTTTCTTTGTTGGTTTTGATCTAGAAGCTAGAAGCTAGAAGCTAGAAGTAGATCTTGGTAGCTTCTTTTAGAGCTCCTTTTTCTTCATAAAAAAAAGTTACTTCTCTTTTTGTAGAGCTTTTCAAAATATATGTTTGGCCCAGCTTCTCCTTCTAAAGGAGAAGCTAAGCTAATTTTAAGCTGGGCCAAACACTACCTAAAAAGGGATCAAGGTCGCCCAAAAAAAAAAAAACACATGGATGGCGTTTCCAGTTAATCACCATTTTCACAATATTAGTCTCTCTAGTTCTGTTGTGATTCTTACAGAAATTGATGATTATTAGATCCTTACAGGGAGTGCAAGTTGGAAAACAATGTAAAGGTACAAGAAGTGAAAGAACCTCTAACAGTGGCATCTAAGACAAACAGATATGCCTAAGATCTCTTATGCATGTAATTTGTTGTGCATGTTTCTTGTGTGCTTAATTATTACCAGAAGTCCAGAAAGCCGTCCTCATTTTAATGGGTTATGGAATTTAAAGCTTTTGCCAGATTAAGCAGTAATCTGGTAAAGAATAAGCAGTTTCAGCAGGTTATTTAGCTTTTATCCCACACGTTACTGCTGGGGTTGGCACTTTAATATACTGAAAAACCAATTTTCACTAATGTATTATTTCTTCATATATGATAGTTAAATCTATTTCTATTTTTACAAGGAAACTCATACTATTGAATAATTCATCACTCAAATCTGACAATATCATATAGCAAATTCTCAATGCATCCAACATCAGATAAAAGAAAAGGTCACTTTAAGTAGTAGTTGCACGATATAACCACACAAAAAATATCCACAAGAAAACATCATGAAGCTTTTAATAGACAACTTTAAACACAGAAACAAGCATGCATAAACACAAACATATAGTTTCCTAAGATGCAAAATAGAATCATATAAACTAAAATTTATTATGAATATTAGACATAGGAGATAAAAGAAAAGGTCACTTTAAGTAGTAGTTGCACGATATAACCACAAGAAAACATCATAAAGTTTTTAATACACAACTTTAAACACATAAACAAGCACGCATAAACACAAACATAAAGTTTCTTAAGATGCAAAATACAATCATATAAACTGAAATTTATTTATGAATATCAGAAATAGGATTGAAAAAGGTAAATAGAACAATTCTACGCATTATATGATTCCTAATATATGTAACCAAAATGTCCTCGTGACAAGATCATTAAGTATACCTCCTCAATGTCATCATCTGATAACATAGATATTTTGATGTCCCTTCCGAAATTTGAGATGCATAGGACAATATCTGTGCTTGTCTCTCCTATCTTGTATAATTGTTGAGCCTTCTTTATACCTGATAAAGTTTTTTTTTTAAAGGACACTTCTCCAGCAAAAGAAAGGATTTAAAAAATATATCAAAAATCACATTAAAAAAACAGTTGAAAAGTAATACCTTTCACTTGCCCAAGCTGATATGCCTTCTCCACCGAGTAATTGAAATCTGTAGGGTCATTTTTTACCTTCACAAAGCAACCTACAAACTTGTCTTCAAAAGTTTCAGGATCCTTAAGGAGTTCCACAATCAGAGACTTTTTCAAGTATGCAAGTTTGATATTATTTACTACTATTGCAGCATAAATGCCTTCCGGCACTTTCCTTTTGTGACAATATAGTTCTGACCTTGGGGTTTTACTATCTGCGGCAGAACTACTTTTAGATGAACCAGGAACCTTCTTTCCGTAATGATTTAGTTCTGACCTGGGAGTTTTACTATCTGAATTTGAGTTCCTTTGCTTTTTACTAAAAGTTACTCCCTCATCCTCCACTGAGCCAAAAGACAGTTCCTCATCTTCATCAGAATGTTCTTCCGCTAGATGTCCCCTTACCAGATCAGAGATTTGATGATATTTCAACTTCTTTTTCCTAAAAAGGAACTGCAACCTCTCATCCGGAATTACATGGTTTTTTTTCCTCTTATTCTGATGAAACAGATTATTTGATTGAATGTACGCTTTTACAATATTAGTAACATCCAATTGATGAAGTGGTTTAGTCGTATCTTTTCCAATGGATGCAAGAAATCTAATTAACTCCTCTGAAGCCCAGCCAGTAAAAGTTATTTCCTTTCTTGACTTCTTTATATGTTTCTTGATCCCAGTTCGTTTTCCTTTGATGTCTTTAAAATATGATTTTCCATCATCAGAATCGTCTTCAAGATCATGAGGCTCCGACATTGATTCTTCTTCAGATAGCTTATCAGGTAACTTCTCAGAGTCTGATTCAATCTGAAAACTCCCACCTTTATTCAAACGCTTATCAGCTACTTGAATATCCTCGAGGGTCAATCCTTCCTGGTCCTTTACTAGTAGTTCCCAGTATTCCTTAAATAAGCATTCATATGTATCTCTGTTTTGAAAATCAACCTCTTCCTACAATAACAAGATTAACGATAATAGGTGGATGCAAACTTACTCATACAAGAACAAGTCGCATAGCAATTTCAGTGAAACCCTAAATATTTGAAATAATGTGTGTATTTGTTTTATTCGATTTATAGAAGAAACACATATGAGGTAAATACAATGCATGCAACTTCCACAGGAAACCAATTTCTTATCTCAGCATTTCCTTCTTCAAGGGATCGACAGTAAGATAATTGAAAATATGATTGCGCATATGAAGTACGCTTTTCTAGCAAATAAAAAATATGGAGTACACTTCTTTCCCCAATGATGTCCTACGTCCTCTTCCATACTCATCCAACAGAACCTAATATGCACAGAGGGTCATGTATATAGTATATACAAATAATCCTTGTAAGTTATTGGTATTTGAGTGACTTAGATAGGATAGAAAATGATTGCTGTAAATTACCAGGACTTCAGTGAGGCTTTCATAGTTCCGTATAAGATTCATAGAAGGCAAAAGGCAAAAGGCAAATAGAGAAATAGAGAAATGAGTGATCTCAAACTATGCATAGCACACACTTACTTGGTAGGGGATAATTGTCATGGAATGAGAATATGTCCAATTGTCCATACTGTATAATGCATATTACCAATTACCTACCATAACTCTAGTGTGTCTATGTGTTACATACATACATATAGAACCATCAACCATGATGTACAACAGTATAAGTATTACAAATAAAGACCATCCATAATCAAGGGTGTGTTTTACATGCATACATATAGAACCATCAACCATGATGTATAAGTACTATAAATAAAGTTCATTCATAAATGAAGGTGAGCAAGCACATACATAGCCAACTGAAATTTTCACCATTCATTTTAAGCCTCATAGTTAAAACATGAGAGGATGAATAATCATGTATTTAGACTTGCCCATTCATTTATTGTTCTAGTTTCAGCAAAGCAAATATTGTATAACAAAAATGGACAACATCTGTTATAGGCATCTCACATCATGCTTACAGGTGAGATGCCAAATTTTTCATTAATATGTGCTACAGGCTATGGGAGTCATGGCTATGGGAATCATATCAATACTGAGAATCAAGAACTGGGTGCATGAAGATAAAAATATTAATTTTTCATAAATGTTTTCATGTCTATCCATCTGCTTTTTTAAACTGAAAATACAAACACATACACATGCATATTGCACCTATATATTGCACCTATATATGCATGTATGGTATCTATCGGGAACACCTTCTCTTAGTACCATAGTTGGAAAAGCTCGGTTTTAGCATAAAAGATGCTCCAGCGTGAAATGTTCAATTTCAATGAACCTTCAAATGCAACATTATACTTCTTATGCTATTCTACGGTATGGTACTCACTCTATTTCACTCCACTGAGTAGCAAACAGTGATATATTTATTAATTTGGATATATTTATTAATTTGTGCATTCAACAACTTCTTTACCTATTAGTCTAATTTTAACAAAATAAAACATTTAAACTTGTTACTTAACTACATATTTCATTTATTATTTAGGATAATGTGTTTAAAACTAAAACAAATTCAAGTAGCTTATGGATGAAACTAGGATGTTTGCAGTATGTGCCATCACTAAGCCGGTGTTTATATTCACATTTTGCACTTGCAACTAGCAATTGCACTTGCATCAAACCAAACACACCTCTACAGAGCTATGTTTCAATCTATCACCCAACAATTAACATAGCCAAGTTAAAGAATGTTAATCAAACAAGAACAAATTCAGAAAAGGAAATAAGATTCATAAGGTCTTGTTATGAAAGTTCACCCCATCAGAATCAACGTGTCTCTCTTCCTCAATCATCAATGTAACTCTTAAGCAATTAATGCAGAATCCTTTGGTCTTTTTCTTCACATGAGCAAAGTCCGCCGATCTAATACACGAGCGACAGTAAGAGATTGGGCAGCACAGGCACTGGAAAGTAGAGCTTTTTCCACAGTTGCATGTATGTAAACCTGCCAAATAAATTTACAAAGCCCTTACAGACTATTCCATTGTCAATAGCACGTCAAATCCCAACCGACTAATTGCATAAACCAAATGAGAAAAAGCGTGGAACAAATGAAATTTAATATAGATTGGATGGCAAATCTAAAGCCAAAATACACCAAAATATTTATTTATCCTGATATAGTATCTGGCCGATGCAGCCAATGCAGGATACATATAGTCTCCAAGGAGGGCACTTGCCCCCCATAAAATTTAGGTGTTAAATACAATATGCCCATAAATAGATATAATTTTCACTTTAATGTTTTAACAAGATTAAGAAGGCAGCCTCCCCATATATTAGAACTAACAATTCCTCATGGCAGCTATGAAGCACGGATACGGATAGTGTATCCGGTACGCGGATACGCCGATTTCTCAAATACTAGGATACGGGTACGTTAGGATACGCTAAATTTTATATTAAAAAAATATTATAGATATATAAATAGTAAACTAAAATATTTCATTCAATACGAACATGAAAAAATAAGAAACAATAACATGGTAATTAAAATTTATACAAGCCAATGTCAAACAAAACATACTAATGGATCATTCCAAGTTTCCAACAACATCAATATCAATATTACATGACCGAAATGTTCAAATAAAAGTAGACTAGTCTTAAACTTATTCAATAGAATCAATATCATAACTACATCTATCATAACTTCATAAGTCATAACCATGAATCAACCAAGACACTACAGTACTACATCCAACTGTCATATATTTATCATCTTACAGAAATCTAACACTCAAACACTAAAGCAAATAAAGATACAGCAACTTATACAATAATAGCAAGTAGTCAATCAATCAAAATAATAGCAAGAACTACATCCTACATCTATCATTTTTTCGACGTCTTTTAATCAAATGAAACAAAATAATATTTTTCAATCAAATGAAATTAGGATTTCGAAGGAGAAGATGATGAGAATAGTATATATATATATATATATATATATATACCCCTTCGTGTATCCAAACAGTATCCAAGAGTTTCCCGACGTATCCAAGAGTATTGCCAGAGTATCCGATCTTTTTTTCTTTTTATTTTAAATAATTGCTGGGATACGTATCTAGTACGTATCCGGCAAGTATCCCACCGGATACGTATTTGGTACGAGATACGCATCCCCGGAAGAATATATGTGCTTCCTAGCATTGCAGCTGGCAAAAAATATTAAAGTTGCTAAATCAGTTTAAAAGAAATCTTAACATATTTGATTTAATCACCTCCTTTTCTAGTTTTTCCTATCATTCTCCCATAATTTTGTAAGTAGCCACAAGAAGTGCACAATCACCAACCGAAAGTTAGTAAACTAAGTGTCTCTCTCATTTTAATTCCCTATACATTTTGTTTGATATGCTAATACTACATTAGTTGCCTATTTCTCATGTAGGAATGACCTAACAATTCTATTCATACACACAAAAGAAAGAGAGAAAATGAGTTGTTAAGGTAAAATAAAACGAAGGGTAACAAGTAAATAAGTTTAATATGTTAATAAATTTACCCTATTGAATGTTTAGTGTAACTTTTTTTGTTAGTTCTTAAAGTTGGTAAACAAGACATAGGAGAATGAGTTGGCAATATAGTTATGGGACTCTTTTCATATTTTTAAATTCTGGCTCCGCCACGGTTTGTGGCTAAAGAGAGTAATGATCTAGATACAACATCATGCATGTGTAAACAAGCCATGAAGTTGTTCCACAAATAGGTAGCCAGTCTGAGGACCAAATTGAAGGGTGTTGGATAATTATATTTGTACATTCTGAGCAATTGAAAAGCAAAGAGAGGATATGGCCAATTATGGGTAACTACAAGTTTGACCAAGTGAAAAGCCAAATAGAAGGAATTCATTACCTATTGATGCCCTAGTCCCCGAATTGATATCTTAAAAGTTATTTATCCTGATCTCTTTGCATTCTTTGTCATAGAAAAATTTCTAACAGAGAAAAGGAGGAAAAAGTCAATGCATAAGGCTTTCAACTGATGGTAAATCGAACACCTAACTCATAATCCAAACCCCCATCTCTCTCTCTCTTCTCCCTACCTTCCAACAAAATATCTCCGTCATCTCCTAAATCTGAGTGTTGTATCTCTCTCTCACCCATCCGGCAAACCTAATCTCTTAGATCTGAAGGGGAAGGAGGTCATTTTAGCCTTCTCCCTACTCTCCTATTTTCCCAACATATCCAAATTGACGAGTGCAAGTAAAGGTGAAGATGACTTCGCCCTTGGGTCTCTACACCATGGTAAGGGTGGGCGGCCAGATCTGTTGCCAAGGTGGGGATGGTTGGTTGGATCAACTACCGTAGTGGTGATGGCTAACCGAATTAGTTGTCGTGGAAGATGGATCTTGCAAAGGTGCATATTTAGGGAGTGAATCGTGGTTCTTACCACGAATCTACAGGTTTTGATGTTTCTTAGAAGGAATCATGGTGTTCACCATGGATCTCGTAAGTTTTGGTGTTTCTTGGAAGGGATCAAGGTATTCACCATGGACTCACAGGTTTGGAGGCATGGATCGTCTCTTTCTACCTTGATTCGAGTCTTGTTGGTCGATGTTGGTGCAACCAAGGAGACCTAGAGCATTTGTAGGTGCAGCCAAGGATGCTAAGGCACAAGTTAAGTCGAATTGTACAATTTTGGCAGAACCAGGGAGGGCTAAGGCACCAACTCGAGGTTTTTTTGTCGATGTTGGTGTAGCCATGGTAGCGAGGGCACTACGTCAGATCAAATTGGGCAATGTTGGCGAAGCTAATGGGTTTGGGTGCTAAATTGGAGCAATTTGATTGATGTTGGTGCAGTCAATGAGGTTTGGGCACTAAGTCGAGAACAATCGTTGGATCTTGGTGTATTAATTGACATGCAACCACTGGTTAGCTTGGATTGCTCACGCATTTATGCATTCACTTAATGGAACGCATGAGGGTTTTGACCCCACGGTTTTATCTATATAAAAAACTGAGGATAATCCAAGTTTTTGAAAATAGAAATTCCATGTAGATGAGTATGTGGTAATCAGATAGTCTTTTAGTTATAAAACCACTCAGGTTATGCTTAATATACAAGAAAAGCAGACAGGTTTTAATATTTTAGCATATGAAACAATGAGTAGCCACATAATTTGAATTAAAAAACTATAGAGATTAAACAAACAAGAGAAGAATAACTTACTGCAAGTCCAGCGATCATTATCAGACAAAACCGACGTATCCTTGCCCAAACAATCAGGATGATAAGCTTTAACGCATTTTCTGAAAAAAACAGAAATATAGTGTAAAGTTAAAATGTACTCTACATCAACTTATCACAGAAGTAATTTTAGTTATATGAAGCAAGCTATAGAACAGATATGGAATATTGTTGCAAATCAGCTTCAGTATTATAATTAATTACAATAACTAATATCACTACACCATAAAGTTTTCAGGACTGAAATTGAACAACACTTCCTATTTTTTTACAAAAAAACTGATATCCAAGCTTTTAGGCCAGCTAGGATCAAGTACATCCAAGTCACAAGGCCGCAGCCCACACACACTTAACCCCATATACAGTCATACAGAGAGAATTGATCATGTGATAACTAGTTCTCACGATAACCTTCTTGTGAACTCCTTACATAGTCATCACATGGATGATCCAAATTGTTCATATTGTTTAGAATAACTAAATTAGTTTAAATATGTAAAATCAAGTTGTTTGAAATTCATTTGTCCCTCCATCATGTCACTATAAACTATAACGATATTCAGCCACACAATTTGTAACACTTTAATGCATGGATAAACAATTCTCAAACGACTTGATATCTCATCCGTAGACTAATTTAGATATGCAGATCAAAAAGAACTGCACGGATTTTTCCATTTATATCCCAAAAAAAAACACGTGATTCTCACCGAAGGAGTTCTCACATGATCATAACCCATAAATAAATAAATAAATAAATAAATATATATATATATATATATATATATATATATTGGCATTAACTGTTTGTTCTAATCACTAGGCTCCACACTTCCATGAGCTTGCTAATTTACATCCAAGATCCTAGACATAAAAAATAACCAATTTTGGATTCTTTTCAAAGGTTCAGAAAAGTAGATACTTGGAAGTTTTAAAGCACTCCAGTGAAGTAATATATTAGTTAAACGCTAACAAGCACGGACAACGGTGCAACAACAAAGACATGATGTGGCATTTGATCCCCCAGATGATCAGCATCATTCTCTTTCTCTTGCTAGAGGTTGTGTGTTCAAGCCCTCAAGACTCTTCATAGTTTGATGCTTTTGGTAACGCTGGTTATGAGTTTGATTTCCACAACAGTCACAAAATTTAAATTTTTTTGATGAAATGCACATCTAGCATAGTTTATACATGATTATTATTAAAGATTCTGCACCTGTAAAATACGTATTTTTCTTCCTCTGGAGAATGTAATTTTTTGACAATCTCTTGACATGAATCATGCGACATTGACATATAGCCTATCAATATATCGATCAAATTGCAATGTTGACACATGTCACTCATCAATTAAGTCCCAATAGTCACCCTTAAACACACAACATGAAAACATACATGCACATTCGCCCATATAATCAAACCAAAATTGATAATAGTACTATAACAGTAGCTAAACTCAACTATTTTACAAGCAAATAACAGTAAAATTGGACAATTCAAATCCAATTTCCAAATCCCATAACTTAGGCACTGTTTGGTTGGAGGGGAATGGAGGGGAGGGGAGGGGAGGGGTTTTTTAATACTTTTCTTGTTTGGTTCATTTTTTAGGAGGGGAGGGGAGGGGAGGGAAATGGGAGGGTGCAACACCCCTCCTGAGCCAATTTTGGCTCCCCTCCAAAAGTGGGGGGATTTGGAGGGAAGAGAAAATAGGGCTAATTTTTTAAAGTGGCTGGACTAAATTGCCCTTTAAATCTAAATCCTAATATAATAAAAAACCTCTCTTTCTCCCTATCTAGTTGCCGACTGTTTCTCTCCAGATGGATGATCAGCTTTATACCTAGAAGAGTATAACGATGATAAATTGACCCTATTTTCCGATTACTGAATAATCATATTAATTTTGCAACAGCTTGATGAATAAATTCGTTTTGCAACTACTTGATGAATAAAGGAAACTGGAAGTATGCAGAACAGTAGTTTCATGTACTTCAACGGGAAGTAATGAACATTTTGGATCATATGTTGTTAGAAGTTATTCGTATATGAAATTTTCTCCCGGTTCTTTTCAATCTCTTATCTTCTTTCAATTATACATCTGAAATTAAATAACATATAGGTAGAAGGGGTCAACTCTAGTATTTGGTTATCAGTTTCTTCTTAACCAAAAATCTTTTAACAAACTTAAATTGATTAAAAATTATTTACATTATCTATTTCCTATTCTACCCTCTAAATTACATGAGCCAAGACATCAACAGAATCATGGGTATGGAATGCAGAGGCAAGAGAAACAGAATTATGCTATTACTTACCAGCATCTTTGTAATGAAATCTGAACCAAATTGTTTGTGATCCAATTTTTTACCAAACTATATACTGATAAGTGATACATCAACTCAGTTGATGTATATATATATCAGCTTGATTTAGATCAGTTATCAAGCTCATCATAGTTAGCTGGTTTTGCTCCAATCCACATTGGAATGAAGGGTCTGGTCTCCTCATAAATAGTTCGTTGTTGTTTCAATTCTTATTGTATGAAGTGGTTGTATGAATTTCTTATTATATGCAAAAGGGTATAAAAGTAATTTTATTATAAAATCCATTTCCTCCCCTAGTGAACCAAACAAGAAAATAATTATTATCCCTCTCCTCCCCTCTTTTGAACCAAACAGAGTTTTCATTAAATTCCTCCCCTCCCTTTCCCTCCCCTTCCCTCCCCTCCATTAAAATCCCTCCCCTCCCCTCCCCTCCTTCGAACCAAACAGAGAGCCTATGCTTCATTTCCCTAAGGCTGATGCTACAAATCTCACGAAATTATACAACATCACAACATTCACATGCAAAAATCATCCACATAAAGATAAACGACAACATCTCATCACTAATCAAACAAAACTAATGCTTTAAAAACGAGTAAGTTGAAGTGATTCTCACTTGAAATCGCAAACAATGAGTTCTCCTCCATCTTTGCAAATGAAGCAGTAATCCTCTGAGTTATCGTCATCCTCAACCTCCACCTCCTTCTTCTTCAAGTTCTTGCCTTTCTTCATCCTCTCAACTTTCCCAACAATGGGTTTTCCTCAAGTTTCAACCTTTTCGCCTCAAATAAAAAACCCACTTAGAAATCCCCTCAAAACCCCACGAACTCACCTCGTTCCTATCGCTCTCACTTACTCACTCCTTTCGAGAATGGGGGCAATGGGGACTGTTGCTGCAAACTTTACGCGTGAATCGCGCATCAAATTCCATCGTATTTCTAATTTTCTATAATCGCGGAAAAGGATAAATAAAATCGATTTTTTCGGTACTTACGCACTTTTTAAGAATAATTACGGAACTGACCCACTTTTGGAATTATTTACCAAAGTGGCTCACTTTTGAACGTATTAGCATAAAAAGCTATTTACACTAACGGCACATATTATTTTAATGTTGTTGTTTCCAATAGCTGCATTTCTATAAAATAAAAAATTTAGATTTCGCTATTGGGAGTAACGGCATAGGATGATAGGAGCTCTCTAATTTGAGAATTATGTGCTCTCTAGCTTGAAAAAAAAATTGTAAATGTGTAATAATTTTATAACTAATGCCGCTATCCCTATTAACGACAACCTTAGAGCATCCACAGTCGTTTTTCTCATTTGCTATAAAATGGCAGCTACATTAATAGCAAATACGATCGTTCGCTTCAGTCATCGTTTGCTATATTGTTTCTCATTTTTTAGAAAAAAGCGAGCGACGGTATATGATATACCGTCTCATCGTTTAAAATAAATTAAAAAAAACAGAATTACTAATTAACTATTAAACTATATTAATTAACTAAATTAAATAATATAATAAAACTAAACCTAATTAATTAACTAATTAAACTACATTTACTACTCCTAATCAGCATTAATATCATTAAATGCCTACCAATCAGCATTATAGCATTAAATGCCATAATTTTGAGGGACGGGGTTTGATACCCCGGACGGGGTATCATTCCCCGTCTGAGACATTTAAAAAAAATTAATTTTTATGGGTAGAGACGGGGTATCATACCCCGTCCCGTCCGACCTATTTTAAAATAAAAAAAAGAGAAAATTATTGAGACGGGATATGATCTTCCGTCTTAATCGATTAAAAAATTATTAATTCGGAGAGACGGGGTATCATACCCCGTCCTTTATAATTTGAGAAAGCTCATTTCGTTTCTCATATTTGAGAAATGAGAATAGAACGTTTGCCAAAAAATGGCAAAATGAGAAACGATTGCAGCGCTCGTTTGCTATTCGTTTGCTATAATATGGAAAAATGGCATATATAGCAAACAACTGTGGATGCTCTTATGCAGTATGTCGTTATTAAAGATAGTGGCATCAATATAATAGTACATATATATAAATAGTGGCACTCTCTTCTTCTCCCCCCTTTTACTTTATCTTTTCTCTCACTCCACTCCCGAACCCAAAACCCCAAAATCCTAGATCTCACACCTCCCCTTCAATCTGTCATCTTTCATATCCAAAAAATTCATAAAATCATAATCCATAAACCCTAATCCTCACCCCCCCCCTCCCTAATTCCCTCCTCTCTCCCTCCACTTGGATCTTGGCGTCAAATCTTCTAAAGCTCAAAATAAATCAAAAATTGCCGAGCAAATATCAGAGTTAAATTAGTGGGGAAGTTGCTATATATGCTCTGATATTTGTTCGGCAATTTCTGATATATTTCGGGTTGTAGAAGATTCGGCCTAGGTAGAGCAACACCCCTTTTTTTTATAACTAAGGCTATTGTCTTCAACAACGGCCTAGAATATAGCAAAAAATTTGAAGTTTTTTGGGTGCTCTCTGACTTGACCAAGGTAAAAAGAGCAACAAATCATAGAGCAATACCCCTTTTATTTATACCTTAGGCCGTTGCTTCCTCTGTGACTTGCCCAAGTTAAAAAGAGCAAGAAGTGAGAGAGCAACACCCTTTTTTTTACTAGTTATAGCCAAAAATTTGAAGTTTTTGTGTTCCTTGGTGACTTGCCGAAGCTATAAAAAAAAGGGGTGTTGCTCTCTGACTTATTGCTCTTTTTAACTTAGCCAAGTCAGAGAGCACCCCAAAAACTTCAATTATTTGGCTATAACCTAGGCTGTTGTTGGGGACAACGGCCTTAGCTATAAAAAAATGGTGTTGCTATCTAACTTGTTGCTCTTTTTAACTTGGCCAAGTCAGAGAGCACCCAAAAAACTTTAAATTTTTGGCTATAACCAAGGCCGTTGTTGGAGACAACGGCCTTAGCTATAAAAAAAATTTAAAAAAGGGTGTTGCTCTCTAACTTGTTGTTCTTTTTAACTTGGCCAAGTCAGAGATCACCCCCAAAAACTTCAAATTTTTGGCCATATATTGCAAGGTCAGTGGATCAGTGGCGGTCTTGCAAGGTCTTGCAAGGTCAGTTCACCGTCATATATTGGTCTTGGACCTCGACGTGGTGGACTCGAAGAGGATGCACCAACCTACACGAACACAAAACACAATTATTATTAGTGTAATAACAATACCACTATATACAAAATGCACAATACAAATTAATAATTTTCTTACTTCTGTGGAATATTCACCCCGACCACTAACAGATGACCTTCCGCTTCCCATCGTTCAAACAATTATCTGTAAGAAAGTTCGCATATATAATACAAATTGTTTACAACAAAAAAGCATATATATAGATACGAAACAAAATACATGAGGCAACCGCAAAAACAACATTCAAAAAATACCAAACTTTGCGAATGGGTCTAAAATGCCGCACACAAGCTACCGCAACTTGTAGAAGCGAGTTTGGACTAACGGTCTTCAAAAAACGACCGTGTATCGCTTTCACTCTTGAAAAAAGAGCGAAATGCGATCCACAGACGCGTATATCTAACCATGGGTGAGAACTTCTAACCACAAGTTGCTTTTTCTTGTGAGTGGCGCAAACGGCCTACCCGCAAAATTTCATAATTTTTGAGCCATTTCACTATTGTAAACTCGTTAAATAAATAACAAAATTCATGAGAAAACCACAAAAACGAAGGTAAAAAAAAATTATACTTTATGATTGGGTCGGGCTCCCCGTACACAAGGCAATGCAACTTGTACAAGCGAGTTTCGACCGACGGTTTGAAAGATACTGCCGTGTATCGCTTTCAATCTTGAAAAAGAGTGGAAACTGATACATTGACGTATCTCGCAAACCGTGGGTCGGAACTCGCAACTACAAGTTGCGTTGAGTTGTGAGTGGTTAGCCCAACCTACTCCCACAGTTTCGTATTTTTTGGAATTCGTTTGAGCAATTTTCTAGTGAGCTCGCACTAAAAAATTCTAAGGTATATAGAAGTTCTTTCATATACGCGACAATACAACACAAACGAGATGCAAAAATTCCGAAATTTGGCCGTTACATCTGGCACACCAAACACAAGCCAACGCAACTTGCAGATGTGAGTTCCGACTCTCGGTTTGTAATATACGACTGTGTATCGCTTTATATCCATTTTATTAAATAAAAGTGATAAACGGACATATTTTACAAACCGTGAGATCGAAATCGCCACTATAAATTGCGTTGCCTTTTGCGTGGTGAGCCCGACCAAGTCGTCAAATTTTGGAATTTTTGGATCTCGTTTGTTTGTTTTTCCTATATTCTACAACTACAACTAACACTACATCTACAAAAATATCCACAAAGTATATACAACACACATGATACAAAAAATTGTACACTCTCTAAATTGAAGACTACCACGAATAGTACAAAAAATCAAACTAAAAAACTGAAGAAAAAAATCAATAAATTAACATAGTTAATTATACTAAATTGTGAAAAAGTGAGTACTTAGTCCAAAGAGAGAGAGAGAGAGAGAGTTGTCGAAGATGTGAGGAGTCGCTGCTATAGACAAACAAGTTGTAGAGTCTACGGTATCGTAGAATTTGTGCTAGGGTTCGGGTGAGTCGGGGAGATTTCGGATAGGATTAGGGTTTGGAGTATTTGGGAGAGGGAGAGATAGATAGAGATAGATCAAGAAGAGGGGGAGATCGAGAAGAGTTTCAGATTGAGCGAGAGGAGGTTGGAGTAGAGCTAGGGTTTGGGGATTGGATTTCAGGAGCTCTAGATAGAGAAAGAGAGTTATCGAAGAGTTGTGAGGGAGATGGCTCAGATCTGAGTATGTACATACTTAGGCCGTTGTTGGAAACAACGACCTAGGTTGAATTTTTTGTTTAAAAAAAACAACCTAGGTCGTTGTTCCCAACAATGGCCTAAGTACAATTTTCTTTAAAAAAAAAACTTCAAACAACCTAGGCCGTTGTTCCCAACAATGGCCTAAGTATAAGTTTTTCCAAAAAAAACCCACGCCAAAAAAAGCTAAGTCTGAAATTTTTTTGCCGTGAAGTTTCAAAATTATTACCCCTCCGCTTTTAGGCCGTTAGTGGGAGGCTTTAGTGGATTTCGACCTGAGCCGTTGATCAAGATCTTGCAATATCCAACGGCTTACGGGTGCGTTTTCCAACCCGTTGAAAATGCACCCGTTTTCAATAGAACATTTGCCTATATATATGGAGTAAGTCTATTAAGAGCTGGGAAGCTGAGATTCTTATCGAGAGCTAGGAGTCCCAACCGTTTGATTGCGATCCGATGGTCCAGATTTGATCCGACCATCAACTCATATGTTGAAGGGCAAAACAGTCATTTCTCAGCTCAGAACTTTTTCATCTGAGCTACTCTCTCCTGTTCTCTCTCTTTCTCTCCTTGACGAATCCGAAAAAATCTCAGCGCCCCTGTAAAAAAAACCCTAGCTTCGATGCGTCGCCCATCTCACCCGTTCTCTCTCTCTCTCTCTCTTCGATGCGTCGCTCATCTCTCCCATTCTCTCTCTCTTCGATGCGTCGCCCATCTCCCTTCCTAAGCATTTTGAAGCTAGGGTTTTTGATTTTGGTACATTTTAATGGCAAATGGAGTGTTGGGTAATGGCAAATGGAGTGTTGGGGTTTTTAGGGGTTTGGCTGTTATCGAAACCCACCCGATCGAAACCCACTTGAAAGCTTAGGCAAAATGGGGGTTTTAGCAGACACTTAGAATACAATACTTACTGTAATGAAAAAACATACTATAGGAATGAAAAAACACTTAGAAGACAATATTTACTATAATTATTTTAGTAGGGCTGAAACTCACTTGAAAGCTTAGGCAAAATGGGGGTTTTAGCAGGCTTTTTACAATCATGTTTGTGACAGAAGTATACATTACCTTTGAATCGGGTGGGTTTCGATAGCAGTCAAACCCCTAAAAACCCCAACACTCCAATTGCCATTACCCAACACTCCATTTGCCATTAAAATGGACCAAAATCAAAAACCCTAGCTTAATGCTCAGGAAGGGAGATGGGAGACGCATCGAAGAGAGAGAGAGAGAACGGGAGAGATGAGCGACGCATCGAAGAGAGAGAGAACGGGTGAGATGGGCGACGCATCGAAGCTAGGTTTTTTTACTGGGGTGCTGAGATTTTTTCGGATTCGTCAAGGAGAGAAAGAGAGAGAACGGGAGAGAGCAACTCAGATGAGAAAGTTCTGAGCTGAGAAATGACTGTTTTGCCCTTCAACATATGAGTTGATGGTCGGATCAAATCTTGACCATCGGATCGCAATCGAACGGTTGGGACTCCCAGCTCTCGATAAGAATCTCAGCTTCCGAGCTCTTAATAGACTTACTATATATATATATATATAGGCTTCTTCCGTTGCAAACGGGTCTGTGTGCACAGACCCGTGCGAACTTTAATTTGGACCGTTGGATCTTTGATCCAATGGCCCATATATTTTTTAATGAACTTTTGCCTTAACCCGTCATTGGAAATGACGGGTTAAGGCTAAATTTTATTTTAAAATATAGCCTTAACCCGTCCTTCCCAAGAACGGGTTGAGGCACTCTAAATTCATTTAGATCTGCATACAGATCGTCTTCTTCGACGACTTTCTCTCTCTCATTCTGTTTTCTTCGACGAACCCACAGCGAAAAAAATCCTAATCCTTGATCTAAACCCAAATTACCCCTCCTCCGTCCGCTCCCCCTCCTCTCTCCTAATATCTACTCCAAACATTGAAACCCAACTCTCTCTTCCCCTGTTCGAAAGCAAATCGAAACCCTAGTTCGGCCCCAAATTGAATCATTGTCTAAATTCGGACTTATTTTATAAGGTATTGACTATTTCTTTACCTCAGTAGATATATTTGTGTTTATTTTTTAATTTGTGTATACTAAATTATTTAGAAAGTGGGGAAAAAATTATTTGCCTTAGTAGATTGTAGATGTAGAATTGGGAAGACTTTTAGTATATTCAATTGCTGAACATTTTTATTTGCCTTAGTAATTTGTAGAACTAGAATTGTATATACGAAATTATTTAGAAACTTTTTAGTGCAGTTATGATTGAAAACCCTGCAAACGACCGTAAAAAAAATACGAAACTTTGCGAGTAGGTTGGTCTCACGTAGTACAAGCCACCCTAAGTTGTAAAAATGAGTTTCGACTCACGGTTCGAGAGATATGGCCGCGTATCGCTTTTGGTTGGAAAAAACCAAGTAAAGCGGTACACGGCCATATCTCGCAAACCGTGACTCGAAACTCGCTTCTACAAGTTCGGGTGGCTTGCGCTACGTGAATTCGACCAAGTTGGAAAGTTTTATAAATTTCGGATGCCGTTTGTGTTGTTTTCTCACGTTCTTCGCATTAGAAGTTTGTGACTTAGAATTTTTTTAGTGCGGTTAGATTAGAAAACCCTTCAAACGATATCCAAAAAATTTGAAACTTTGCGAGTAGGATGATCTCATGTAGCACAAGCAACCTGAACTTGTATAAGTCAATTTCGACTCACGGTTAGAGAGATACGGCCATGTATCGCTTTCGGTTGAAAAAAAGCCAAATAAAGTGATACACGGCCGTATCTCTCGAACCGTTAGTCGAAACTCACTTGTACAAGTTGGGGTGGTTTGCGCTACGTGAATTCAAGCAAGGTGCAAAGTTTTATTAATTTTGGATGCCGTTTTGTACGGTTTTGTCACGTTCCTCGCATTAGAAGTTAGTGTCTTAGAATTTTTTAAGTGCGGTTAGATTAGATTACCCTTCAAATGACCTCCAAAAAATACGAAACTTTGCAAGTGGGATGATCTTGTAATACCCCGCAAAAATAGCATATGGCTATTTTTGCATTGTAATCCGTGCGCAATTGAGAATTGCAAACAATTATGTCTTTTCTAATAATAATTGATTGTTATTGAGAAATATCAAATATACTGTCTATCTTATTTTATGCTTTTGGAGGGTTATTTTGAGACAATTTTATGTATTTTGATTGTTAGTATTTTAAAGAGTGAGAGTTGGGGTTTATTTGAAATGTAATGGGACTTTGGGGCTTATATGTAATATTCCCCTTATAATTAATTATTTATCTATTATTATTTATTTATAAAACCCTACCCCACCCCACCTTCTCCTTCTCCATTTTTCCGTCCGTCTTCTCCCGTTCTTCCCAGCCGAAAGAAGGAAACCCTCGGCCCCCTCTTCTCCTCTCCCTTCCTCCTCCCGTTCGCCCAGCCGATCGAAGGAAGCCCCGACCCCCACCTCCCTTCTTCCTTCTCCTTCTTTCTTCCCTTCCGATTTCCATCCCGACCCCCACCTGGGAACCCATTCGGCAAGGATTCCCCCACCTCAAATCCCCTCCGATCCTTCGTCAAATCCAAATTAAATCGAGGGGTAGACTAAATGAGGGATCCTCTACATGGTGATAGTGTCGGATTTTCGAATGGATTCGGGAAGGTAAAACCCTAATTATTTTATTGTATAAAATTTAGTCGGGTTAAATTTTATTGAGTAGGAATATTAGGGTAGAGAGATTTAGAGATGATTGGAAGTGGTAGATGTGAGAAATTAGTGGATTGTTAGAGAGATTGTAAGTTATTAGTAAATTGGGGTTTTGGGTTTGTAAAAGAGAATTATATGGATATGAATTAATTCTCGTATAGTAATGGAAATTGTAGTGGGGCTATTAGAATATTTTGGGGGTGATTTAGTAATTGTTTGGAAATAAGAATCTCGTCGGCATTAGTTTATTACGTGCATCGCACGTGTATATCCCAAGCATTCAATAAATGCTTGTGTGATATTTGGGATGTTGTTATTAGCTTTTATAATTGATTTGGACGATTTGAGTGATTACGTGCAAAACGCGTGTGCATCCTAAGCGTTCAATAGAATGCCTGTGTGATATTGGAGTTAGTATTATTATTTTCCCGTAACTGTTTTTGGATGCTTGAGCCTTGATTGCTTTGAACTCTGATGATAGGATATACTGGCGGCTTTGGAGGCGTGGTGGCGCTTCGAGTCTTCACGGGACAATTTGTGAGTATGATATACGTTATTTTTTACGCATGTGGTGTGTTATAAAGATTTTAAATTACGATTTGCGGTGTATTTCTGCTTCCGTATCTTAGTGTAGCATGAGTGTTTGAACTAAGGATTTGTATGGACACTCTTGTATGTGTCCACATTATAGGTTAAATTTCATATATTATCGAGGTTGGTTGATACCTCAAAATAAATTGTGGAGTGCAGCTGGTCTGAAAGAACAGAGCTGAAGCCGATTGCTTTTGGACCGAAGTCCGAAAGGTCATAACCAATTGTATATGTATGATCTTGCTATGAACATTGAGAGAAGTTGTTGGTATGGGTTTATTTGATGATTCTAAAGTTTAGAAATTCTAGAGTTCGTTTGGTAAAGGGTAGTAAACGCTCTGCTGAAGGAGTGATTGAATGTGTGTGCTATGTTGGAAGAGTCGTAGCTCATGGTGTGAGATGAATCTAAATGTAAATTGGGGACTTGAGCTCTTAAATATTGAGAGAGTCGCCCACTATGGAATTGTTGTGGATCTCCCTACCCTTCTAGAAATCTGAGTGTGTTGAATTCCGATGAGCGTAGCTTGGGTCACAGCTAATGCTAATTTCTTGAATTATTCCATCGGATAATTGATGAGGAGCCCTCTGCATATCGCAGTGTGATGATTGTACGCTATCGGATTTTAATGATGTTTTAGCATTTTATCTGGGACTTAGATAAGTTCTTGTACTTAGTACTCATCGTGGACACGAACGGGTCGTACGGACTGCGGTCCGGTGAAATACGACGCTATAGGTATACTGCGGTATATCTTTAAGTTCGTCACGGCTGTTGAATGGGATCCAGGTATATGCTAGTGGACACGAATGGGTCGTACGGACTGCGGTCCGGTGAAATACGACGCTATAGGTATATTGCGGTATATCTTTAAGTTCGTCACGGCTGTTGAATGGGATCCAGGTATATGCTAGTGGACACGAACGGGTCGTACGGACTGCGGTCTGGTGAAATACGACGCTATAGGTATACTGCGGTATATCTTTAAGTTCGTCACGGCTGTTGAATGGGATCCAAGTATATTCTAGTGGACACGAACGGGTCGTACGGACTGCGGTCCGGCGAAATACGATGCTATAGGTATACTGCGGTATATCTTTAAGTTTGTCACGGCTGTTGAATGGGATCCAGGTATATGCTAGTAGACACAAACGGGTCGTACGGACTGCGGTCTGGTGAAATACGACGCTATAGGTATACTGCGGTATATCTTTAAGTTCGTCACGGCTGTTGAATGAGATCCAGGTATATGCTAGTGGACACGAACGGGTCGTACGGACTGCGGTCTGGTGAAATGCGACGCTATAGGTATGCTGCGGTATATCTTTAAGTTTCGTCACGGCTTTGAACCCAACCATGTCATACTATCAGGAACTGGAAGTAGACCAAATTAGAATGCATTGCATAGCGAGGGTTCGAATCCCTAAACTTGGTGACAACGGCGTGATTTGGAAAGTATGTAGTATGGGATGCATACATTTCCAAAGTCTCGCTTGCATTAGACTAAGTACGTTGGCTTGACCTGGGTCACATGTAGTATGGGATGCATGTGCATCCAGAATCTTGCTGACATTAGATTAAGTGCATCTGTTCTATATTCTGTATTGTTGCATTAGACTCAGGTCATGGCATACACAAACACTAGAAAATTAGAATACACGTTTATTTCCATTTAAGATGAAGTATGAGTGTGGAAGTGATGTATTGCGAGACGCGATGATAGGTGTTGTAAGAAATGAATGAATGCGGTGTTGTGTGATGTGAGATTGGGAAGGAAGATAAGTCGTGAGTTTGTAATTGCAATGAATGGTTGCTTAAGGTGTAAAGTAATGGGCCTTAAGCGACAAATTGGAATGGTTTCCAAACTTATGATAAGTATGCTGTGAGCAGGTATGGATATGCATACAGAAGGTGATGCAGTGAGTATTTGATGGGAATTTCCATTTATGATATTTACATGTTCAGGTTTACCTTGGTATTCGTAAGTTCATTCTGTTTTACTTATAAGATTAATTTATTTGCTTATTAATAGATTATACTCACACCAGAAATGGCTAACCCCTTAGTGTTTGGGGGGTTAGGGAGTCTCTGGACTACCTAGGCCCCTACTGTTACAGGTCCTCAGCGGTGCAGAGGTGAGGTGTAAATTCTGTGGAGTGGGGCTTCATTCTACAAATTGTTACTTAAGGTTAATTATGTGAATAGTGACTTTTATGCTTTAAATTGTATTTCTGATGTATAAGTATGTGGATGACGATGGAGAGTAGAGTGTGGAGTGGCATGATATGGTTTGGACCCGTATCCATCTTGTTGTGGAGTACCGGGCACTGTGGTAAGCTTTTACAAGTTATTTTCAAAAAACTTACTACGTTTTCAAAAGGATTTATGGTTTTTAATTGATAATTGATAAACCGTTATGAGTTTGGCCCCCAGAGCATATATATATATTTCCAGTGTGATGATGCTCATTTTGGCCTGGGGAGCCCGTGATATTATTGCCTGTGATGTGAGCTACGGAATTTAGAGCAGAATTCCGTAAGCTTTTTGTGTTTCGGGGTAGAAATTACAGGGAAGACTCTGCCGAAATTTTTCCTGAAACACAACTATCTTAGTTTATGGTTAAAGTGATATAGAAATTGGAAGAATTGAGTTTGGAGTCAAAAAAGGAAAAAGGGCAGGCGCTACAGTTGGTATTACGAACTGATATTTGTAATTACTGCGGGGTAACTCTGTATTGAATAAAAAGTTTTAATTTCCAGCATTTTGTGTATCGTGACTAATTGAAGGAAAGATCTTGGCATGTGTCACGGTTTCCCAGTTATATGGGAATCGGGGCGCTACAGATCTCATCTAGCACAAGCAACCCGCACTTGTATAATTCAATTCCGACTCACGGTTAGAGAGATACGGCCGTGTATCGCTTTCGGTTGAAAAAAACCAAAATAAAGTGATACACGACCGTATCTCTCGAACCGTTAGTCGAAACTCACTTGTACAAGTTGTGGTGGCCTGCGCTACGTGAATTCAAGCACGGTGCAAAGTTTTATAAATTTTGGATGCCTTTTTGTGGGGCTTTCTCACGTTCCTCGCATTAGAAGTTAATGACTTAGAACGCGTTTAGTGCGGTTATACTAGAAAACCCTTCAAACGACCTCCAAAAAATACGAAATTTTCCGACTCGGATGGTCTCGCATATCGTGAATCAAAAATCACTTCTGTAAGTTACGGTGGCTTGTGCTAGGTGAATTAAAGTTACGGTTTTGTGACGTTTCTCTAATAATATGTAAATAAAGTGAGAAAGTTATCATCACATTCCGTAACAGGTTTAGTAGCCCTAACTGTTCTCCTTTTCACGGTTTCTTAGGTATGGACAGTTTTGAAGGAAGTTCTGTTGTCGGAGAGAAATTTGTTCGTGCGCAACAAATTGGCGAGTTTCTTCCTCATGTTGACGAGCACCTAAAACTGAAGATTGGCATGACATTTCCCACTCTAGAGGAAGCGAAAAAAATTTATTCGTCATATTACAAATGTGCGGGATTCTCTATGTGTAAAGGTGGAAATAACTACAAGGAAAACGATGTAGTGGATAAATCATATGTTTGTAATAAAGCCGGGGAGTTACCGAATAATCAGAATGAAGCTAGACGAGAAACAACTTCTAGAACAGGTTGCAAATCTTTCATTCATGTCAAACTAAACCCACAAAGTAGTTCACAAAGTAATTCGTGGATTCTTTATTCATTTAATGAAGCACACAATCACGAATTTACTTCACCCGATAGACGTCACTTGCTACCTCGAAACTGTGAATTGACAAATACAGATAAAAAAGAAATTGGTCAACTTACCGAAGCTAATGTCCCTGTATGCAAACAAATGCTATTCTTCGAAGGTGCAAGTGGAGGTAATGAAAAAATTGGTTTCATTGAATCCGATGTCAGAAATCTCAGGAGAGACGAGATGGAAGGTTTAAAAGGACACGACGGGCAAATGCTACTTGAGTTCTTTGAATCCAAAAAGGAGACCGATCCTTTATTCTATTTTGATTACCAATGTGATCCCGAAGGGTGATTGTCACATTGTGTCTGGGTGGATGGTATCGCTAGAAAGAATTATGAAGTATTTGGGGATGTTCTCTGCTTTGATGCAACCTCCAACACAAACCGATACGGGATGTTGTTTGTACCATTTGTTGGATTCAACCATCATTGGCAATCAATATTCCTAGGTTGTGGGTTCATCCCAAATGAGAAGGCATCCTCATTTGAGTGGTTCTTTAAAAAGTGGCGAGGAGCAATGACTCACGATCTGATGAACATCGTGACAGATGAGGATCGTAGAATAACATCTGTAGTTTCTAAAGTTTTTCCAACCACGTCACATAGATATTGCATTTGGCATATTTTGGATAAATACTTTATGAATACTTGGTCTGTAGGGGATGAAGTCCTGCCAATATCTCTCTACCTAACCCGTTATTGGTGATGACGGTTTAAGATCACCTAACCCGTCATCGTCAATAACGGGTTAAGTAGAGAGTTTTTTACAGAACTTTCGTCTGTGTAGGCTCTATGTGCTTTTGTTGATACATATACAACTTCACAATTTTTTTTAATTCACAACAACTTCTACAGATGATAATTTGTTCATTCAGCAATTCACATTAATCTTGAGATACTTATAGTTTTGCAGTGTCTTCGCCTTTGTGGTACAACTCTTCAAATTTCCAAGATATAGTTCGGAGAATATAGGGATACGGGTTATATCTTATAACAGTTTTGTACATCAAACATTACAAACTGGCAAATACATGTTATTTGAAAATACATAGAATGCATACATAACTCAAGCGAATTGATATTACAAAGTCATTCTTTAACACTTTCATCCAAATTTGAAATTAATTTAGTATACAAGTATATGCTAGGTTTCTTCTCAAAGAGGTAGGAAGGACTGCTGACTCTGCCTTTTTTTGAATGCATAAGTAGCAGTTATCCCCCTACATACAATTTAGCTCACTACAATTACACAGAGGCAGTAATTCTCTGGTTCGTGGGATAGAGTAGTAGTGGGTGTAACCGTATATTCAAAGTACTTGACAACTTCTTGACATGCACTCCTCATATTCGTACTATTTTTTGCATGATTGTGAGGTGTGCATGCCAAGAAGTTGAAAAATAACATGAATACATTGTGACACCCACCACTACTCTGTCCTACGAAACCAGAGAATTGTTGCACTCTGTGTAACAATAGGGAACGAATGTGTATGAAAGGAGGAGAATTACTACTTATGCATACACTCGAAAAGCCCCAAAAAAGAAGACTAAGGGGAATGAAGAAAAAAAAGACAGAGCCAGGAGTCCTCCCTACCCCTTGAGAGAAACCCAGCATGCACTTGTACACTAAAGTAGACATGCATATGTCTCGCTACTCCTGCATCTTCAGCTTCTTTCTGAAACAATGTTATGAAGAACAGCAATTGAAGGAGACTCTCTTTGAACTT
The DNA here is from genome assembly GCA_017893485.1 of Hemerocallis citrina. Classification (NCBI taxonomy): domain Eukaryota; kingdom Viridiplantae; phylum Streptophyta; class Magnoliopsida; order Asparagales; family Asphodelaceae; genus Hemerocallis; species Hemerocallis citrina. The sequence continues at coordinate 198,784,497 of CM030365.1, forward strand.
AGTTTTTTTTAGAACTCAAACTTCTTCCCCCTTCAAGAAGAAAAGATTATAATGAAGTGAAGAAGAAAAGATTGGCTCCTCCTACATTTTTTAAACAATGTTATTTGCAGTGTCTCCTCCCTCTTTTTTTTCCTTTCTTCTCTTCATTGAACTCAAGAGGCATGAACTCAAGAGGCATAGTTATAGGGAAATGAAGAAGGAAGGGTGACGGACAGCAAGCATGCGGTAACATGCACAGCAAACAAGAATGCAAGAAAACAAGAAGAAAATGAAGACGAGAATACATTGATACACTTCTCAAAACTTTGATACACTTCTCAAAATGCAGCAACAAGAACGGCAAGCATGAACAGCAATTTGATACACATCTCAAAATGCAGCAACAACAACAGCAATGTACAGACCAAGTATTCATAAACTTCTGCATATATTTGTCTACTTAACCCGTTGTTGGTGATGACAGGTTAAGTACACTTAACCCATCATCACCAACAACGGATAAAGTAGATAAATATATGCAGTCCTTTATGCCAATACTTGGCCTGTACATGATGAAGCACTGCCAATATATGTCTACTTAACCCCGTTATTATGGATGACGGGTTAAGTACACTTAACCCGTCATCACCAACAACGGGTTAAGTTGACATATATTTGCAGTACTTTATGCGAACTTGGTCTGTAGATGATGAAGCCACTACAAGGAATTTGCCATATACCAACGGACACCTATAGTGACGGATCTCTAAAACCATGGGTATAGGCATCATATACCTACAGACGTGTAGTAAACTGTGGGTATAGGTATCCTATAGCTTTAGAGCTTTTAAACACTGTGGGTATAGTCCATAATTTATTCCCCCCCCCCCCCCAATTTTTTCATTTTCCCTCCCCCCTCCAAAAAAAATATATATATCATTTATACTTCTAAATCCCTCTCTCCTGAACCCAATCTCTAAATCCTCCTCTTCCCGTTGTCGTCGGCCCCCTCTTCCCGCTGCCGTCGCAGACCCCTCTTCCCGCTACCGTCGTCGCCCCCCTTTTACCGCTACCATCGCCCCATCTTCCTCACTTATTTCGCTGCTAGTTGGATTTTGGGATTTTTGTTGTTGTTGAGTAGATCTGAGGGTTTTGATTACTTTAATAGGATTCGGAAGGATCGGGTGATTGGTTGCTATAGTGATTTTGCAAAGCGAGGATGTTGAGCTCGTCGCAGTCAACGATCCGTTCATCACCACCGATTACATGGTATAACTCTCAGATCTGTGGATCTGTGATTTTTAATTAATTTTATGAATTTTAGTTAGTTTTTAATCTTGATCGAACTTTGAAGTTAGGTTTGAAATCATCAGATTCGTTTGATTCGTTGTTAATGGTGCAAACACAATTAACATTTCAACCGGGGCTGCAATTCTGGCTGCAGCAGCTGGTGCAAAAGTAGCAAAGGTGAAAGAATTGAATGTTTTTAATGAATGCTAGAAGGTCACCAATATGCTGTAATTAAGTTTGTATATTTTTTGTAGCAAGGAAACCGCTCCAGTTCTTCAGCATGTGGTAGTGCCGATGTATTGGAGGCATTGGGGGAAAACATTGAACTTGACCCTGAGGTTAGTATGGTAGTATTAGAGTATAATTTGTTGGTAATTAGAAAGAGAATGCCTGAATAGCCATGTTTAGGGTGGTCCTGAGATGAAGAGAATTCTATTTGCTGCCTTCGTATAAAAAAATTCCTTTGAAAATCTGAAACCATGAAATGTGCACATATGAATTGTTTCCACCATATGGCTAAATCTTGGGTCATTTATTTCGGGAACATTTATGTAATTACTCTGGTAGAAAGAATACCTAGAACACATATGCGTCGTAAGTATTTATATGCTTTTACAATGGACTTAATGATCTTTATGACTTCTACCATGTCTTTTTTGAATGTGTGATTTGCAATCCTTAAGATATTGGTCCCACTTATGTTGAAATTCGTGAGCATTTTAGGTCAATACGTATAGAGATCACTCTAATATCTTACTCTTTTTCATTCTACAAAAGGAGGTAAAGCAATGTGTGAAGCAAGCAAGCATTGGTTTTATGATTTCTCCCAAGTACCACCCATCTATGAAAATTGTGGCTCCAGTTCGGACATAGCTTAAAGTGAAGACAGTGTTTAATATTTTGGGTCCATTGCTAAATCCGGCACAAGTACCCTATGCTGTTGTTGGTGTCTATAATGAAAACATAGTACGTGTGAATCTACTTGTACTGTTTTTTTTTGTCGTAGCATAAATTAAGATTTTCTTTTCTCTGTATTACTACATTACTCAGTCAGTTCTATACCAACCTTGATTTTCAGGTTACACCTTTAAACCGGAGACGAATAAGTATACAGCTTAGCATGGTAGGCTTCTACTCAGTGAGCAAGACTAGGATACACCTAACAACTTGAACAGAAGTGATTAAGAAAGAAATTGTTGTTGTTAATTTGATAGAGGTGGTAGCCTCTTAACTGAGTTTAATGGTGATAACCCCTTAAGTGAGTTTAGACATATCTTTCTTTCTTATGGAACATGCTTTTCTTAGAAAAATGTTGTCTATTTACTTGAGTAATTTCTTCTTGATTCTACTCAAATTTACTTTTGAGCATTAAAAACTTCTTATAACAAATTCTCTGTTTAGGTTCTGAAAATGGCTAAAGCACTGCAGCGATTCGGTATGGAAAGAGCACTTGTAGTTCATTCAGCAGGCTTAGATGAAATATCTCCACTTGGTATGGTCATTAGATAACTCCTTTTATTAGGCCACTCTTCATTAGACTTCAAAATATCCTTATTTCGGTAAACCTTTTTTCTGGGATATATTTGTGCAGGACCTAGATATTTTCTCGATATTTTCTGGGATAGATTCGTTTGATTTGCATCTTTACTAGGACATTCTCTGACAACACCGAATTTTATTTATTCAACATACCTATTACTCCATGTGTATAAATGAGACAACATCACCGTAATTGGTTAAGATTTCTTAGATTGGAATGCGAAAAACATGATGATTGTATCTCCTTGTATAATGTGGCACTTCCTCCTGCTATCCTCTCGAGATTTGATCTTGTCTATGTTATGATCGATGAGCCTGATGAAAACATTGATTATCACATGAATCGTGATTAGTAATGTGATGTTTTTAATTAGTGAACAGTGATTATCACATGAACACTGATTAGATCGACAAGCCACACTTACAAAGTTTTCTTGATTAGTAATGTGATGTCTTTAATTTGCGGGACAATGAACAGTGATAATCAAGGATGCACTACTCTGCTTTGAGATTAGAGTCTGATTGATTCATTTTTTTGTGTGTGGCTAAATACACTATTGTCCTAATAGGAAGGGATGAGAAGATGTAATAAGCTGTAAATTTGGCATTCTTTGTTTGTGTTAAAGTTTTAGTTGATCGATCAGTATCAGAATGTAACAAGTTGTAAATTTGATTACCTGAATGAAACAATATCCCAATATTTTCAAGGATGCACTACTCTGCTTTGAGATTAGAGTCTGATTGATTCATTTTTTTGTGTGTGGCTAAATACACTATTGTCCTAATAGGAAGGGATGAGAAGATGTAATAAGCTGTAAATTTGGCATTCTTTGTTTGTGTTAAAGTTTTAGTTGATCGATCAGTATCAGAATGTAACAAGTTGTAAATTTGATTACCTGAATGAAACAATATCCCAATATTTTCAATTCTGAGTTGAACTGTAATGGTTATGAATCTGTGATTAACATGATCGATGTTGATTTCTTGTAATGATTATATCTGATGATGAAGAACTAAACAAACACAATAATGAGGCTTGAACATCTCAATCAGAAAACCATCGCTAAAACCTATAGCAATGGAGTTTCAACCGTGGGTATAGGAAAGCAAAAGGTGTCTTTAAAACCTATACCAACGGATACGAAACCGTTGGTATAACACCGAGGTTTTGTCCAACGGGTGAAAAACCGTCGCTATAGGCTATAGTGACGGCATTTTGCCGTGGGTATAGCTAATTAAAAACGACGGAAAAATATGTCCGTTGGTATAGGTTTTACGGGCTATACCAATGGTTTTTTGCCTTTTACCCACGGATTTTTACTGTCACTATATGTCAAATTCCTTGTAGTGAGCAGTGCCAATATATGTTAACTTAACCCGTTATTGGGGGTGACGGGTTAAGTGAACTTAACCCATCATCCTTAATAACGGGTTAACTATACATATATTGGCAGTACAAATAATTTTAACATTGTTTGAAAAAGAAAATGTAAAAAAGTTTGTTAATAAAATATATAATGTAGTTTAATAAATGAGAACAATTTATTATAAATTATTCAAACACTACTTTAACCCTACTAAAACCCACTAACCTTAGCACGTTACAAAAAATCTGTTCATAAAAATTTAATATAATCACCTATCCACAGAAGTTCGTTACACGATTTGAAATTTTAAAGTAAACAAATAAAATTTTATAACATTTACGTATATTCAACGAATTCGGTTTAAAACTTACAGTGTGAACGGGTTATGGCTAGGGTTATAGGGTTATTGTAGGGTTACGGTAGGGTTAAGTAGAGATATTATGAAAATAGGGTTAGAGTAATTTTAAACGTTATGAAAATAAATAATATAGTTGAAAATTTGAAAAAGTTTATTACAAATGAATCTAACCCTACGAACTACTCTCACCCATGCTATAACCTTACTGATATGGCTAAAAATGGGGATTAATCGGAACCGTCCAAATCGGGCACGAATCTTGAAGTCCAGGGGTAAAACGGAAATTTCACCTACAAATAGGGTCTGAAATGGGTACTAGGTCTCTCCGATAAAGACCCAATAACCCACAAACGGATCCGCTTCAATTGGGCGCGGGTCTCAACCAGCAATAAAGCCCGATCAGAGGGATAGAATTAAGGCTCCTGATTAGATCCTAATCAACGGCCCTGATTCATGCCTATCCCTCCACTGGGAATTAGGGATTACATTCCTAATCTGTTTACAAGGAGAATATTCCTTATCAGATCACGGGAATTACATTCCTAATCTGTTCCCTAAGACGCCTATAAATACCCCCCATCCATCTCCATTAAGAGGTAATCAATCTTTCACCAGTTTTGGCGCTCATTCATAGTCTTCCTAGATTACTGACTTGACCGTCGGAGGGTGCGTCGCCAGGAACAACCCCGGTGTCTCGCACTTTTTGCAGGTGCACGGCGGGAGCGACGATCGAAGCCCCAAGGAATAGGTATACAGGCTACTATTCAGTTTCCCTAAGCATCCACAAGTTCTATCTGTCTGCCCCCACACCAAATTTAGCGGCAACAGATTGGCGCCGTCTGTGGGAAACTAACGAATAGAGACCTTTCCTCTTCCCGGTAAACAGGTCTTCTCTAGCCATGCCGCCTCGCAAAGTCAGGTCAAGAGGGTCTAATCGAGTGCCCAACCCTGACCAGCAAGAAGTCCTTCCTGATCCCGCTCAACAACAAGGGCAACTTCCTCCTACCATGGAAGAGCCGCCCCAACGGAACCCTCCGCCTCCTGATCCTAAGGGTCCTAACCCTCAGAAACAGCCTCTTCACCAAGAGAACCTCTCTATCCACAACGCCTCCAGTGCCTCCATGGCCTCTCATCATCCCCGAGCCTCTGGTCGCCACAACGCCCCTCCCAAACGCCCGGAAGATGATGACCACCGTCGTCATCTGGATGAAAAGCGGGCTCGGGAGGAAGCCTCCCGCCAACAAGAGCGATCCCCCCGTCGCCGAGAGCACAGGAGGTCCCCCATCCGAAGAGGGAGGAAGGACTCCCCTAATCATTACCGAAGGAGGCACTCTCCCGCAGGTCGGCAGCAGCCTAGGAACAAGGAAGCACCAATTACTCGCGCTGAGTTCCAGCAGTTCCAAGCAATGGTACAACAGGCCCTCAACCTCCGTCAAAACCTCGATGAGCCGAGGGCCCCATCCCCTCCTCCGGTCCGAAGCCCTCGCCAACGGTCCCCCTCTCCTCGTCCTGCACCAACCAACTCCCGGCGTACCCCGAGTCCTCGTCGTTCCCGAAGTTACCGTCGCCGCAGCCCACGCTCCCCCTCATACGAAGACGAGTCCCGTGGCCCGGCGGATTACCGTCGGAGGGACGACAACATGGACCGCCGTCTTAACGAGGTGGAAAAGCTCCTGGGTCAAATAAACCGAGAAGAGGAGCTCAGAGGGAGGACCCTACGTCCTAGCCGGCCCCCATTCTCCCGAACCATAGTGGATGCCCCTGTGCCGTTCGGCTTCAAACCTCCCCAATTCGAGAATTACACCGGGGAAACCGATCCAGTTGATCACATCGAAAGCTTTAAGACTTTGATGCTCCTCCACCAAGCTTCCGATGCCCTCCTCTGCAAAACATTCCCCGCGACACTCAAGGGCCCGGCTCGAGAATGGTACTCTCGCCTTGCCCCAGCATCGATATTCTCCTTCGAGCAGTTCGAAACCCTCTTCATCACCCACTTTGTCAGCAGCCGAAGGACCGAGAAAACTAGCATCTCCCTATTGCACCTCCGTCAGCAGAAGGGGGAGAAACTGAGAGACTACGTGAAGAGGTTCACAGCTGAAGCTAGAACCATTGCCTCCCTCGACCAATCGGTCGCTACCGCAGCATTCCAATCCAACATTCTCAATTCCAACCTCCGCTCCTCCCTCGCCAAGAAACCCCCACATGACTTTTCGGACCTTCTCCTTCGCACCGAAAAATACATTCGAGCCGAGGAGGCCGAGCAGCAACCCAACTGGGAGGTGCCCGCCTCCGAGCTTAAAAGGAAGGGGACGGAAGAAGAAGGAGCCAAGAAGCTCCAGAAGGATAATACCGGCCAGCGCCGACCTCCCCCTAGATTTGAGAAGTTTACTCCCCTCAACGCTAACCTCTCAGCCATCTTCATGGAGGTCGAGAAAGACGGGGTCTTGCCTCCGGCTCCCAAAATGAACACCCCCGCCAAGAGAAGAGATAAAGAGAAATGGTGCCGCTATCACCGGGACCATGGGCATGACACCAACGACTGCCGTGCTCTGAGGAACGAGATCGAAGCCCTTATCCAGAGGGGGCAACTAACGAAGTTTGTAAGAAAGAACCGAGCCGAGCTCCCTCCCCCGCCTCGGGGGGCTAATAAGCGTCCGGAAAGGGAAGAGACGCCAGACTTCGAGGAAGAGCGAGTCCTCCACCTCATCTATGGGGGTCCGATGGGAGGCTCCTCGAACTCCTCTCGGAAAGCATTTATCAGAGAGGTCAATTCAGTCCGAACCACACCTCCCCCCAAAGGCCTTGGAGTGCCAGTCACCTTCTCCGACGAAGATCTCGAGGGAGTTCGTATCCCACATTGTGACGCCCTCGTCATCAGCCTCCACATGGCAAATTTCAAAGTGGAGAGGATCTTAGTAGACAACAGTAGCTCCGTCAACATCCTTTTCCTCTCCGCTTTTAAAGGCCTAAAGCTCTCCAGAGACAGACTAAAGCCCGCCGGTTACACTCTCCATGGGTTCACGGGGGTTCCGGTAACTATTGAAGGGGTGATAACCCTCGATGTAACTGCCGGTCAAACCCCTACCACCAGGACAGAGCCGATGGACTTCATGGTGGTGGATGTTCCTGCCGCCTACAACGTCATTTTGGGCAGGCCTGGCCTCGCCGCTCTGGAAGCAGTTCCCTCGGCATACCATCTGAAGATGAAGTTTCCCACCCGATCCGGGGTCGGGGAAGTAAGGGGAAATCAGGAGCAGGCCCGGAAGTGCTACATGACCTCAACCCTCGGGCCCGTCCTCTCCTTAGAGACCCTGGAGATCCCCCAAGATTCTACAAGACCGACCTCCGAGCCAGTGGACGAACTAGAGGAGGTGCTCTTCTCTGAACAAGAGCCGACCCGTAAGTTCTTCGTAAGCAAGACACTCCCGTCCGCCCTATACTCAGATATTGTGAGGTGCATCCGAGCCAATCAAGACCTCTTCGCATGGTCCGCAGCAGACATGCCCGGTATCTCCGAAGAACTCCTGGTCCACCGCTTAAGTGTTGATCCGGGGTCCAAACCGGTTCAGCAGAAGAGGCGCAAGTTCGCCCCCGAGCGTCAGCTCGCTATCAAAGAGGAGGTGGATAAGCTGTTGAAAGCCCGATTCATACAGGAGGTGAACTACCCGGAATGGTTGTCTAACGTAGTAATGGTGAAGAAGTCCAATGGGACGTGGAGAATTTGTATTGATTTCACCGACCTCAACAAGGCTTGCCCCAAAGACCCTTTCCCTCTACCGAGCATCGACACTCTGATTGACGCAACCTCGGGACACGAGCTCCTCAGCTTCATGGATGCCTTCTCAGGTTACAATCAGATAAGGATGTTCCCTCCAGACATCCCGAAGACATCGTTTGTTACCGACCAAGGCCTTTACTGTTACAGGGTCATGCCGTTCGGTCTCAAGAACGCCGGTGCAACATACCAACGCCTAGTCAACAAGGTCTTCCAAGCTCAGATCGGCCGAAACATGGAAGTGTACGTCGATGATATGCTTGTGAAGAGCATCCGAGGTGTTGATCATGTGGCCGACCTTCAGGAAGCCTTCGACGTCCTAAGAAAACACAGTATGAGACTCAACCCGAACAAGTGTGCGTTCGGCATCTCATCAGGAAAGTTTCTCGGCTTCATGGTTAGCCAACAAGGAATTGAAGCGAATTCGGAGAAGATCAGGGCCATATTAGACATGGCCCCTCCCAGAAATGTCAAAGAAGTTCAGAGATTGACCGGTCGCCTAGCTGCCATAGGGCACTTTCTGTCGAAGTCCGGGGAGAAGTGTCTCCCGTTCTTCAAAGCCCTCAGGGGGGCTAAAGGATTCGAGTGGGGACAGCAGCAACAAGACTCCTTCGACCAGCTTAAGGCCTATCTCGTCAATCCACCTCTGCTCAGCAAACCGATACCTGGCGAATCACTCTACCTCTACCTGGCAGCTTCCGAACAGACGCTTAGTGCGGTCTTAGTCAGAGAAGAAGAAAGAGCCCAGAAACCCATTTACTACGTCAGCAAAGTGCTCCGGGACGCCGAGCTCCGGTACCCGAAGATTGAAAAAATGGCCTATGCCCTGGTAATGGCCGCGAGAAAGCTTCGACCCTACTTTCAGTCCCACTCGGTGGTCGTCCTTACCGACCAGCCACTGAAACAAGTCCTTCACAAGCCTGAGACTTCCGGCCGCCTCATGAAGTGGTCAATCGAGCTGAGCCAACATGACATAACTTATCAGCCTCGGACCGCCATCAAGGCTCAGGCGCTGGCCGAATTCATAGTTGAGAGTACAATCCCTGAGCCCTGCCAAACAGCAAAGGGGCCCCCGGTTTGGTCGATCTATGTCGACGGATCTTCTTGTAATGAGGGAAGCGGGGCGGGCGTCATCCTGGCAGGCCCAGATGACTTCATCCTCCAGTACTCCCTCCGTATAAATTTCAAAGCTTCGAACAATGAGGCCGAATACGAGGCGTTAATCGCCGGTCTCAGGATGGCTCGGAATGCAGGAGCACAGCGGCTACAGATCTTCAGCGACTCCCAGTTGGTTGTCAACCAGGTCCTCGGAGAGTACGAAGCCCGCGATGACAGAATGGTTAGATACCTGGCTAAAGTCAAGAGCCTCATGGCGCTGTTCGAGGAGGCCCTCATCCGAAGGATCCCTCGAGAAGAAAATGTTCAGGCCGATGCCCTGTCGAAATTAGCCTCCTCTTCCCTTCAAGGTCTTGAACAGACCGTGTTGATAGAAGTCCTCTTGAAGCCAAGCATAGAGGACGAAGCGCCAGACTCCGTTGAAGCACTGCCTGTCCTCCTCGAGGACAACTGGATGAGACCCATCGTCGAATTCTTAAAAGACGGACTCCTCCCTGAAGATCCGAGGGAAGCAAGACGAATCAGGACCCGGGCCGAGCGTTTTGCTTTGATCGAAGGCGTCTTATATAAACGCTCCTTCACCCAGGTGGACGGTTGGCCTTACCTAAGGTGCCTTTCCCCCAGGCAGGCCGACTACGCCCTGCAAGAGCTCCACGAGGGCATCGGCGGGGCTCATTCGGGGTCCAGAGCTCTAGCGCGCAAAGTATTGAACTACGGGTATTACTGGCCCACTCTCTTACGGGATGCCGAACGACACGTCCGGCAATGCAGCTCCTGTCAAAAGTATGCAGACATCCGACGCCTTCCACAAGCACCGCTCACCTCCCTATCAAGTCCAATCCCCTTCGCCATGTGGGGAATGGATTTACTAGGACCGTTTCCACCCGCTCCCGGACAGCTGAAGTTCCTGGTCGTGGCAGTCGACTACTTCTCTAAATGGATAGAAGCCGAACCCCTGGCTACAATCACCGAGCATAGAGTCGTTCAATTCTTCTGGAAAAATGTGATTTGCCGCTTTGGCGTTCCCCGAGTCATAGTCATGGATAACGGGACACAGTTTACTGGAGCAGCCTTCCGAGCCTTGTGTGAAGACCTCTCCATACAACACCGATTCTCCTCCGTCTCCCATCCCCAGTCAAATGGCCAGGCTGAGAATGCCAACCGACAGATTCTGGCAGGCATCAAGAAGAGATTAGATAAGTGTTCCAGAGGACTATGGGTCGATCAGCTGCCGAACGTACTCTGGAATCACCGCACCACCAAACGGACCCCAACAGGCGAGAGCCCATTTAATCTCACCTATGGGGCCGAGGCCACCATCCTCCTAGAAGTCGGGATACCCTCTCCACGCCTGATTGCTTATGAAGAAGAGCAGAATGCTAGAGAGCTCCGAGCGAGCCTAGATCTGATAGACGAAATCCGAGAGAGAGCTACCATACGCCAGCAAGTTTACCGAAGAAGGATCGAGCTATCATACAACAAAAGAGTCCGCCCAACGGACCTCAAAGAAGGGGATTTAGTCCTCCGGAAGCTGGCCATCTCGTTCCCAGGACAGAAAAGCAAGCTGGCCCCAAACTGGGAGGGACCGTACAAGATCTCGAAAGTAATCCGTCCCGGTACATACAAGCTACAAGATCTCGAAGGTAGAGATATTCCCAGGACTTGGAACGCCGACCATCTTCTGAAATACCAAGAGAAGACCACTACGTCTCTCCAAGTAACTCGAGATGTTGAACCGATCCCTTCCTTTTACTAGTAGTAGTTTTTCCTTTCGTTTTTCTTTATTATTGTAATAACGGCTAGCAACTTTAGAAGAAGCCGATCAGTAGATATCAATAAATAAAGTTTCTTCATGTTTTCACTACTATTACATCTCTCTGCTTTTAACCCTTTAATCTCACAATGGTTCCGGAGTCCAACACTTGGTTCGATTCTACTCCGCAAGCTCGCTCCCAAGCGAGCTAGGGGTAGTTCGCCATTCGAAATTGCTCCCACACCCCCTAAATTGACAATGGTTCCGGAGTCCAACACTTGGCTCGATTCTACTTCGCAAGCTCGCTCCTAAGCGAACTAGAAGTAGCTCGCCATTCGAAAATGCTCCCACGGCCGTTGAATGGTTCGGAGTCCAACACTTGGTTCGACTCTACTCCGCAAGCTCGCTCCCAAGCGAGCTGGGGGTAGTTCGCCATTCGAAATTGCTCCCACACCCCCTAATTGACAATGGTTCCGGAGTCCAACACTTGGCTCGATTCTACTTCGCAAGCTCGCTCCTAAGCGAACTAGAAGTAGCTCGCCATTCGAAAATGCTCCCACGGCCGTTGAATGGTTCGGAGTCCAACACTTGGTTCGATTCTACTCCGCAAGCTCGCTCCCAAGCGAGCTAGGGGTAGTTCGCCATTCGAAATTGCTCCCACACCCCCTAAATTGACAATGGTTCCGAAGTCCAACACTTGGCTCGATTCTACTTCGCAAGCTCGCTCCTAAGCGAACTAGAAGTAGCTCGCCATTCGAAAATGCTCCCACGGCCGTTGAATGGTTCGGAGTCCAACACTTGGTTCGACTCTACTCCGCAAGCTCGCTCCCAAGCGAGCTGGGGGTAGTTCGCCATTCGAAATTTCTCCCACACCCCCTAATTGACAATGGTTCCGGAGTCCAACACTTGGCTCAATTCTACTTCGCAAGCTCGCTCCTAAGCGAACTAGAAGTAGCTCGCCATTCGAAAATGCTCCCACCGCCGTTGAATGGTTCGGAGTCCAACACTTGGTTCGAATCTACTCCGCAAGCTCGCTCCCAAGCGAGCTAGGGGTAGTTCGCCATTCAAAACTGCTCCCACACCCCCTAAATTGACAATGGTTCTGGAGTCCAACGCTTGGCTCGATCCTACTTCGCGAGTTCGCTCCTAAGCGAGCTAGAAGTAGCTCGCCATTCGGAAATGCTCCCACAGCCGCTGAATGGTTCGGAGTCCAGCGCTTGGTTCGACTCTACTCCGCAAGCTCGCTCCTAAGCGAGCTAGGGGCAGTTCGCCATTCTAAAACGCTCCGACAATCCTAACCTAGTCAACCAAGGATCCCGAAGTCTAACACTTGGCTCGATTCTACTTCGCGAGTCCACTCCCGAGCGAGCTAGATGTAGTTCGCCATTCAAAGTCCGAAGCTTACGAAGTTACGGCACGGCAGACAACAATCGCGAGAACAAGACACACAAGTTCGGCAATAACACTTTTATTAATGAAACAGACGTGGTACAAAGGCAAACACAGCAGGAGCACAACTCATCAGAGAAAAGTTACAATGCCGACTTATTACACTTAGCGAAAAACAAAAAATAAGCAAAGAACTCGCAGAATCGACCACTTCAGCGCTTTTTCGGAGCTGGAGCGTTCCGCTTCAAGGACACTCGAGAGTGACGACGCTTGTCCCCGGAGCGCGACCCCAAGCCGGCAAACTGGGACGTATCCTCGGCACCGCTCCTGGTAGCTACACCGACGGACGCCCCGCTCGAGGAGATTGCCACCGAGCTCTGCGCGTCCCCCGGGCTTGGTTGGCCGATCCGCTGACGGGTCGCCATCTCATAGAAGGTAATGCCCCGCTCACTCTCAGCGCGAGTGCATGACGTGCTTCGAACGTTGATCGGCCCCGAATGTGGCTTAAGACGGGCCACTTCCGCCTCCAACTCCGAGATCCTGTCCCGCAACGAGTCGTCTTTGACGTCGACTTCGAAACGTGGAGGTATTGCGGAGTCCGGCACTCCGGATCGGCTAGCGACGAGGCGCCGAAGGTGGGTGACCTCTATGCTTTTATCCACCGTCGCTCTCTTTAGCGCTTCGACTTCGGCAGTCAACTCGACTCGTTCGGTCGTCAACTTGGCCACCTCGGCCGTCAGCCCCTCGCCCTCACTCCGGAGCTTCGCCTCTACGGACTGCAGATGCTGTATCTCGGAAAGCAACTCGTCCTTCTCCGCTGTTATTTTGGACAAGTTATGACGAATGCACTGAACTCGAATCTCATTACTGAAATCAGTTGGCGAATGTTCACCTTCGGGTATAAGCTCGGCTATTCTGCTTTCCAAATGACGAATCTCGATGTCTCGCCGTCCAAGGACGAGCTGAAGATGCCTCCTCTCGCTTTCAGCTCGACGCAATCCGAGCTCGACCTCGTAAAGTTTCTCTCTACACCTAGCCAGACACAGCCTTGTCGCCCCTAGGTCGGCCTCGGCTGGAACTTCCTCGTCCGGGCGAGCAAGCTCGACGTCTTGGGCAATCACCATAAGCTGCAAAGAGATCAGAATAATCAGCACAAACGCCGAACATGGCCGAAGCGCCACACTTAGAAAAATTTTCATCTCTAAAAACAAGAGGGCACAGTTCGGCAAAAGAAAGTGCGTAACACAAAAACTTCCGAACATCGACACTTGCAGAAATTCTCCTTTCATTAAACGTCAAAAAAAGCGGTGGCCAGTCCGCTATTAGGCATTACAAAGTTCGAATGGAAAAACAAAAAAAAAAACACAAAATCAAAAACAACAAAGCGAAAGGCGGATTCAGTGCCCGACCTCTTTCCCCGGGCGACGAGGCGGAGTAGGCGTCGACTTTGCCGAAGGAGACGCCGCCGCCAACGGAGTGGTCGTGGTGCTCGGGACTTCGCCAGTAACCCCGGCATCGGCATCAGCGTCGCCCTCCTCCTCCTCCTCCTCCCCTTCGGACTCGGGGTCGAAGCCCTCGACGTGTCCGGGGAAGAGTCGCCATCCCGAGACGTCCACCCCGGGGTATGCTTCTCGCACCCGGTCGAGGGCAGTGGCGAAAGCCTTCGCCATGTTCTGTGCCAGGTACCCCTGGGCCTTCTTCAAGGTGGCGTCCTCCACCTCCTTCACGGCCGCCGCCTGCTTCGCCTCGGCCTCGACCAATTGGTTGGCCGACCCCTCCTTCTCCCGAAGCAGCTCGTCCTCCAGCCTCTTCACTTCGGCTTCGAGGTGCTGGATCCTCGCAGACCGACCTTCATGCTCGACCCGGAGCTTGTCGAGCTGGTTCGACATCCGAGCCTTCTCGTTCCGAGCCTGGTCGGACTCCTGCTTCAGCTCCTTCTCGAGGGCGGTCAGCCTCTCGGTGAGGTGGCCGAAATGGACGACAATCTACAAAGAAAAGAAGAAGAACTCAGAGAGTTAGAAAAATTTTCGTAATTCAAAGGGGTGAAACGAACGAAGAGAACTCGGAACTCACCGATATCGCCGAACGAGCGATCTCGATCACGTCGTCGCCTTCCCTCCCCGCGTCCATGGCGGCGCGGTCCTTCGGGGTGGCGAGATGCTTGACGGCCTGCATGCTCGCCAACGAGTTCCCGAGGAACCCATCGTGCCTCCGAACCTGCCAGTCCGGAATGTGGATCCGCTTGTGCTCCTCCGTCAGGAGCTCCTCGCCTGCTACGATCAATGGCGGGGTCGGCATGGCGAGCGCGGCGGCAATGGGGAAATCCCCCACAGGTGCAGGAACTGAAGGCCCCGCCACGGCGACGACCGGGTCGTCAGCAACCTCCACCACCTGGTCGGCTGCCGCAATCCTCGGCACCTTCGAGGTCGAGGGCAGCTTCGACGCAACCCTCTTGCGCTTCTTCGGCGCCTTACTGGCGAGCCCCGCCCTGAGCGCCAACACCGCTTCGTAGTCCATGGATTCTGCATCAAAAGCAAAAAATGATTAGCACAAAAAAAAAAAACAAGGCAGCAAGTACGGAAAAAAGAACTTGACGAGAGCCGCGTACTAGGGTCTACGCGGCAGAGCCCTCCCCTGTAGAGAACGTCCTCCGTCAAATCCTTCCAATCGTACTTCGGCCGGTCAAGGAGGGTCCGGACCGCCGCTTCTTCCTCTACTGTAAGCCTCGGCAGCGCCGTCGCCCTCTTGGGCACCCCTTCTGCCCAATTTGTGGGGATCGGCCATGCCTCTCGACTCCGCACGACGACCCACTTCTCTCGCCAGTGCTTGATAGAGTCGGGGCAGACGATGAGCCTGCCGCCGTGCCTCGGAGTCAGATAATACCGGTACTCCGACTTGTTCCCTTGGTGGAGCCGGTATATCGTCCGAAGCACGTTCAGCTGCGGCTCGATCCCTGCGGCCTGGTAGTGGAGAACGAAGCCATTAATCACTCGCCACGCGTTCGGCATGAGCTGAATGGGGCAGACCCCGTACCAGCTCACCACGGTAATGGCGAACGCGTGGAGAGGCAGCTGAGCACCGGCGATAAAGGCATCGACCGGCCAGCAACACATGGTCACTGGCAGCGGCGAATTAGCCCTAACCCCGGGGCCCGGCAGCATGATTTCGTACTCCTCCGGGATGAAAAAAGAGTCCCGGATCGCAGCCAGTTCCTCCTCGCGCAGGATCGACGCCGCGTCGTCCGCCTCCGTCGTCTCCCTCACTTCGTTCTCCTCGAAGGACCTCTCCCTCCCATGGACGATCGGCTCGGCCTGGTCCTTCGGGAGCTCCCTGACCCTGTGCAGCCCCGTCAGCGGACCTGGTAGCTGTCCGAACTCCCCCATCCTCTTCGGATCCTCGACGATGGAATCCTTGCCGAACACCTTCCCCTTGGTTGGATTCAGAGTCGAGGCCTCGACGCCTTCAAGGGAGGGCTCGGACCAAGAGACTTCATCTGAGACAGAAGCTACAGACATAATTTATAAATTACCTTGAAAAGAAAGAGCTGCCGAAAAACCTCGCCTGAGTCAAACACCGGTCACCGGAAAACTCGCCTGAGACACAAGAGAACGCCTGAGCAAATGAGAGAAGAAATGAGAAATGAGAAGGGGGGGGGAGGATTTATAGAAGAGGGACACACACCACGAGGCTAATGGGCCCGTACGACCGGCCCATCTAAACCAAGCGGCGGAGCGATCCCAATCGTCACCTCGATAACTGCAACGAATCATGAGTTGAATTTAATGCGCACTCCATCTGATGGAACCCCAGGGGTCACTGCAATTAATGAACGTCCCATCTGTCAGGGTTGTCAGAATTGTCAGAGTTGTCAGAGGTGTTAGGGGTTCAAATGGCGCACAGAAAAGACAAACCCCCAAAAAACGACGAGTCTGGGAGTTCGGCACTCACAGCCGAGCGTTCGTGACACCGACCCTGTTATAGGGAGAAAGTCACGTTCGGCACTCACTGCCGAGCGTTCGTGACACCGACCCCGTTATAGGGGAAAAGTCACGTCCGGCACTCACTGCCGAGCGTTCGTGACACCGACCCTGTTATAGGGAAAAAGTCATGTTCGGCACTCACTGCCGAGCGTTCGTGACACCGACCCTGTTATAGGGGAAAAGTCACGTTCGGCACTCACTGCCGAGCGTTCGTGACACCGACCCTGTTATAGGGAAAAAGTCACGTTCGGCACTCACTGCCGAGCGTTCGTGACACCGACCCTGTTATAAGGAAAAAGTCACGTTCGGCACTCACTGCCGAGCGTTCGTGACACCGACCCTGTTATAGGGAAAAAGTCACGTTCGGCACTCACTGCCGAGCGTTCGTGACACCGACCCCGTTATAGGGGAAAAGTCACGTTCGGCACTCACTGCCGAGCGTTCGTGACACCGACCCTGTTATAGGGAAAAAGTCACGTTCGGCACTCACTGCTGAGCGTTCGTGACACCGACCCTGTTATAGGGAAAAAGTCACGTTCGGCACTCACTGCCGAGCGTTCGTGACACCGACCCTGTTATAGGGAAAAAGTCACGTTCGGCACTCACTGCCGAGCGTTCGTGACACCGACCCTGTTATAGGAAAAAAGTCACGTTCGGCACTCACTGCCGAGCGTTCGTGACACCGACCCTGTTATAGGGAAAAAGTCACGTTCGGCACTCACTGCCGAGCGTTCGTGACACCGACCCCGTTATAGGGGAAAAGTCACGTTCGGCACTCACTGCCGAGCGTTCGTGACACCGACCCTGTTATAGGGAAAAAGTCACGTTCAGCACTCACTGCCGAGCGTTCGTGACACCGACCCTGTTATAGGGAAAAAGTCACGTTCGGCACTCACTGCCGAGCGTTCGTGACACCGACCCTGTTATAGAGAAAAAGTCACGTTCGGCACTCACTGCCGAGCGTTCGTGACACCGACCCCGTTATAGGGGAAAAGTCACGTTCGGCACTCACTGCCGAGCGTTCGTGACACCGACCCTGTTATAGGGAAAAAGTCACGTTCGGCACTCACTGCCGAGCATTCGTGACACCGACCCTGTTATAGGGAAAAAGTCACGTTCGGCGCTCACTGCCGAGCGTTCGTGACACCGACCCTGTTATAGGGAAAAAGTCACGTTCGGCGCTCACTGCCGAGCGTTCGTGACACCGACCTGTTATAAGGAAAAAGTCACGTTCGGCACTCACTGCCGAGCGTTCGTGATACCGACCCTGTTATAGGGGAAAAAGTCACGTTCGGCACTCACTGCCGAGCGTTCGTGACACCGACCCTGTTATAGGGAAAAATTGAGTTCGGCACCAGCTGCCGAGCGTTCTTGGCACCGACCTTATTACGGGGGAAAGATGGGACCTCAGATCATGCCGAACTCCCTCTCGGCACTCATAACCATGCCGAACTCTCCCCCCTCTTCGGAAAGATGAGCCGAACCGCATACAGACCTCGGTCCCCTAGTCAGCGAGCTGTAGAAGGGGTCGGAAGCATGATACGAGCACATGTCCCCCTCAACGAATGAAAAAGGTCGAACCATTTGCCAAGAGATCTCGAAAAAATAATTAAAAATTTGGGAAATCAAGGAAGAACTCCTGCAAAGCAATTGTAAAGATAGGGAGCACCTTCTCGTCCCCAAACAAGCAATTATTGCTGAGAACAATCTTCTAAGACCCCCGGACGACGAATTGACACTTCGCAAAGTTAAAAGGATATCCCTGCAAGAACACCACATGACCATAAGAGCTCAGAAGCCACTCAGAGTTCAATCCACTTGAAAAATCACCAAACTACCTCCTTCAAGATTCAAAACCTTCCATTTGGGCTCCGATACAACTCCGCCAGCCATTAAAACAGCTAAACTACTCCTCAAAGGCCGATCAAGCTCAGCCTTTAGGAGTGGGGGGCTCGTGATATGGCTAAAAATGGGGATTAATCGGAACCGTCCAAATCGGGCACGAATCTTGAAGTCCAGGGGTAAAACGGAAATTTCACCTACAAATAGGGTCTGAAATGGGTACTAGGTCTCTCCGATAAAGACCCAATAACCCACAAACGGATCCGCTTCAATTGGGCGCGGGTCTCAACCAGCAATAAAGCCCGATCAGAGGGATAGAATTAAGGCTCCTGATTAGATCCTAATCAACGGCCCTGATTCATGCCTATCCCTCCACTGGGAATTAGGGATTACATTCCTAATCTGTTTACAAGGAGAATATTCCTTATCAGATCACGGGGATTACATTCCTAATCTGTTCCCTAAGACGCCTATAAATACCCCCCCATCCATCTCCATTAAGAGGTAATCAATCTTTCACCAGTTTTGGCGCTCATTCATAGTCTTCCTAGATTACTGACTTGACCGTCGGAGGGTGCGTCGCCGGGAACAACCCCGGTGTCTCGCACTTTTTGCAGGTGCACGGCGGGAGCGACGATCGAAGCCCCAAGGAATAGGTATACAGGCTACTATTCAGTTTCCCTAAGAATCTACAAGTTCTATCTGTCTGCCCCCACACCAAATTTAGCGGCAACACTTACCCTAAGGTTAGAGTCAGGTTTAGAGTTAGGGTTCGGACAAGGTTAGAGCAGGGTTAGGACAAGGTTGTAGGTTTAGAAAAGGTTAGAGATAAGGTTAGAGTATGTTAGAGATAAGGTTTGATTAGGTTATAGTAGTTTGTAGGGTTAGAGTAGGGTTACAGTAGGTTTGGATAGTTAAAGTAGGGTTACGGTAGGGTTAGAGTAATTTTAAATATTATGAAATTAAATAATATAGTTGAAAATATAAAAAAATTTATTAAAAATTGTAAATAACCCTATGAACTCTCTAACCCTAATGTAACCCTACTAACTTGTAGGGTTACAGCTAGAGTTGCAGGGTTATTGTAGGGTTACGGTAGAGTTTGAGTAGTTCTTATGGTAAAAAAAGGGTTACGGGTTATGTAAAATCCAACTTCTTAAAACTTTGAGTGTTGAAAATGATGAAATATAGAAAAATACTCAAATTATAGGAACTTGGTTCACAACAAATAAGGTTAGAGTAGGGTAGAGTAGGCTAGAGATAAGGTTAGAGTAGTCAACCCGTAGGTTAGAGTAGCCAACCCGTAGGTTAGATTTCTAACCCTAGTCGTAACCCTACTGTAACCCTAGGGTGCTGCCAAGCTGTAACCCTATTTTTGTAAAAGCAGGTTAACGACTTGTACTACATGTTAGATTATTGCCATGTTGTACATGTGGTTCCACATGTTGTAAAGTGAAATCTACATGTGGGGATCTACATGTGGTGCCCACTAAATGAACACTCCATTCCTCGACATAGACTACGCAAAATCTAACCGAGTGAAGAGGGAACTATGAAGAGAAAACGAGCAAGGACAAAGTTATGGCCATGTTGTACATGTGGTTCCACATGTTGTAAAGTGAAATCTAATAATAGGCCCATTATGGACTTGTTCTACATGTGGGGATCTACATGTGGTGCCCACTAAATGAACACTCCATTCCTCGACATAGACTACGCAAAATCTAACTGAGCGAAGGGGGAACTATGAAGAGAAAAAGAGCAAGGACAAAGTTATGGCCATGTTGTACATGTGGTTCCAAATGTTGTAAAGTGAAATATAATAATAGGTCCATTATGGACTTGTTCTACATGTGGGGATCTACATGGGGTGCCCACTAAATGAACACTCCATTCTTTGACATAGACTTACCATAAGTAGAACCACATCAGATTATACTCTCCACATGTGGATGATCACATGTAGAACCCAATAATGGAAAAAATTCAGTGCGTTTTAGACCGGAGAGTTACAAATATTAACCTAATTAATCAAAACAAAAAACAGCCACTTACTACTAACCCTTAACCCTAGCTTACCCTAACCCTAACCCTAACCCTAGGCTAGTTATCAAATTTTACTTTTTGAACTTTTACACCACTTTTAATGTTAACGATTTTATATTGGTTAGTTACGTGGCAATAAAAAGAAATTAATAAAAAATATAAACAATTATGGGCATATGAATGTCACTTTGCAGAGTTCATGAGACAATGTTCGCAAAGGGTGAAGAGAAAGTTCTGGAAAGCATAAAAATTTCTTTCTACTTAATCTGTTCTTGTGAATAACGGATTAAGTGACCTTAACCCGTTATTCACAGGAACGAGTTAAGTAGATAGATTTAGGCAGTATATTTTGAAAACTTGGGTGAAGTTCTGCCCAATAACTCTCTACTTAACCCGTTGTTGTGGAAAACGGGTTAAGCAAACTTAACCCGTTAACCCCAATAACGGGTTAAGTGGAGAGATATTGGCAGCCCATTATGATGACTTTATATGTAGAAGGAGAAAGTACTGCCAATATTGCTCTTCTTAACCCGTTGTTGTGAACAGCGGGTTAAGATCACTTACCCGTTATTCACAATAACAGGTTAAATAGAGCGATATTAGCAGTACTTTGGTCTATAGGGGATAAAGGACTGCCAATATTGCTCTACTAAACCCGTTATTGACAGTATTGGCAGTCCTTTATCCCCTATAGACCAAAGTACTGCCAATATCGCTCTATTTAACCTGTTATTGTGAATAACGGGTTAAGTGATCTTAACCTGCTGTTCACAATAACGGGTTAAGAAGAGCGATATTAGCAGTACTTTATTAAGACTTGGTCTGTAGGCTTCTAAAGGACTGTCAATATCTCTCTATTTAACCCGTCATTACGAATGACGGGCTAAGCTCAATTAACCCGTTATCGTGAATAACGGGCTAAGTATAGATATTTGTGTAGAACTTTTGTCTGTGTTTGGCTATATACATTTTTGTTGATACAAATACGACTTCACCAAATTTTGTTCACAAATTCACATCATATCAATGTATATAATATAACAGATATCTTCACAAGAATTTTAAAGCATACAAATGTACAATGTCAACCTAACCACATAATTAATTCAAATCAATACAATTATCCAAAATTTACACAAAAATTATACATATAAAGTTGCACATGTCCAAAATAAAAAAATTAGTAATAAAGGCGTTCTTCACGTTGGCTTGCACAGCATGCCCGGTATTCACCTACAATAATTTATCAATATAGAAACAAACTATGCATTAGTTATTGGAATAACAAAATCAACAACCAAATGCTAAACTACTAAAGAGTATTAGATACTACTGTCTACGACCACACGGCTTGCAACCGCTTGGTGTGAATTGATCGGGCGGGTTCTGCTTACTTTGAGAATTTCGCCGTCTGCCTTGTGTCTCGGGGGATTCAGGGTCATCCGACCACTTCTTCTCATCAACTTCTTCGGGATTTTGCTGTTGTTGCAGTTGTTGTGGCTCGGCGATGTGAATTCCCGACCTTGTTATGCTCTTTCGCCTAGAACCCGTTGTTGGCACGTTGGCTTTCAAATACGCCTCAAGTTGCGGACCTTCACCCGCATCCTCAAAAGTACGATGGCACGACGTTAGCATCTCCCGCATTATCTCCTTAAAGCTCTTGGGTACCCTACTCTTCAAGACGCGAGCAGCTGTTCGAACATTCTCCCATGTGTTTTCAATCTACATTTGGTTGAAAATTTCAATTTAAACAATATGCATACTTAACACATCACTTAATTACAGTACATGCATACCAACTATATGAAATTTGACTAACCATTTTTCGATATGTCTCAGCCTTTGGTTGGTACATCGGCTGGGAGGAGGAATATGCTGGAGCTAGTTCTGCCTGGGTTGGGAGAATCGGAATCTGCACACCGGCTGGTACAGCGGCCTTTGGAGAAATATACAACCGTGTTACCCACTTGTACCACATCATGTATGCCTGTTGGAGGGAGCCATCATACGGTATCGCGATGAACATCATATTCGGTGTCATTTGACGCCGCATGGTGTTCCAGTTGGCTACATGGTAACGATGGTAATCAGCCCAATCGAAGTTGGGCACTCGTCCCGTTCCCCTTACCTCGTACAACTTTTTATCATAACACCTCACATCGGGAATCTTTTGTTGATATCCAAATTACCGCAAGACTCTATCAGGATACTGGAACTCGACAACTCCAAAATTTACAAGAGGTGCAGCCGTCAACCAAAGGGCACTGTCTAAATAGACTGGTGGAGCCCTTTGCAACCTAGCGGTCGAGTACGGTTCCCAATTGACGAACTTATCTCACAGGTTATCTAACTCATCTCTGTAGTAAGTTAAAGATTAGCATGGGTAATCGACCCACGTGTGCCGCCCTGCCCAATATGCTCCTAGAGGAGGTAACAACTCCTCTACCCCTGGGTCAGCCAACCAATCCGGTGTAACCTCAATATACGGGGACGTCCAATGTGGATGCGTTCCTAACTCCATATCTGCAGTAGCACCATCGGGCTACCCATTTGTATGCCACCTAAAGAACATGTGCACAAATTCCTATATAGTAGCACCAATGCCGCACTCCCCCAATTGAAACGACCCGCATAACAGAAATTTTCCAACAACCGTAGGTATATTAGCGGTACGGTTGATCCGAATGAGTTCGGAAAGATCACTCCCCTATCATACTAAAATGTATGCACGTGCATAGTACCTTAGGGTTTTCTCGTCCGAATCGGGGGCCAAATATTCCTATTCGAATTGAAATTTCAACCAACTAATGTACAGTGATTTACCATCGAAAGTTTCATCCATAACTTCAGCTTCCCCTTTATCTTTCGCAACTTCTATTTGTTCATACAATAAATCTCCATCAAAATCTGCGGGCACATTATCGAGGATTTCTTTTTCAGCGGCCTCTCTTCTTTGGAGAACTATCAACTGGAGGTCGATACCAAGCAAATCACGAACAACTTCAACTCGATCGAAGTCCATGTTTCCCGTCACGGCAACCCCATATATTGGTAGCCCAGTTATCATTGCCACATCTTGTAGGGTCACAGTCATCTCACCCACTGGTAGGTGGAATGTGTGGGTCTCCGGCCTCCATCGCTCGACAAGAGCTGTAAGTAGCGGCCGATCTAGCTTCACTAAACTCATGAATTTTGCTCCGTAGAAATTGGCCTCCACTAAGTACGGCGTGATGCGGGGGTCAAAAGGAAGAACCGCGTGCTTCCGGAGGTTACATTTCTTATTGAACCCATTCCACACGGCTTCGGATCAGTGTTTGGGTTGCAAGATGAGTATGCTTGTGTCCATGGGTCCAGGTGATGTAATGGGAACTGAGGACGACAGACCTGCCTCAGCAGATGTGGATTGACGGCCACCAACCTACACGAATAAAGATAACAAATGTTATTATTGAGATAATATTACATATTCGTATTTAAAACCAATAATAATAATCAATTTTACCTCAGTAGTTGGTGCGCCACTAGTGGTACCGGACGGGCTTCTCGGTTGCCTTGTTCTAGCCATTTATCTATGTACCAAAAAATTTAAATGTGGTTGGTACGCGTTACATCCAGTTATTTATTATCAATAAACATACCGAGATTGTGAGAAAAAACGCACAAATGACAAAAAAAAGCACTAAAGGTCAAATTGGTCGAATTCATGTAGCACAAGTCACCCCAACTTGTGGAAGTGAACTTCAACTCTCGGTTGGAGAGATACGGGCATGTACTGCTTTTGGTTGTAAAAAAACCCAAATAAACCGATACATGGCCGTATATCTCGAACCGTGAATCAAAACCCACTTCTACATGTTAGGGTGGGTTGTGTTGCGCAGGATCAGCTTACTCGCAAAGTTTCGTATTTTTTGGAGGCCGTTTGCAAGGTTTTCAACTCTAACCGCACTAAAAATATTCTAAGTCATTAACTTCTAATGCGAGGAACATGAAAAAACTATACAAACGACATCAAAAATTTATAAAACTTTCCCACTTGGTTGAATTCACATAGCGCAAGCCAGCCAAACTTGTAGAAGTGAGTTTCGACTCACGGTTTGCGAGATACGACCGTATACCGCTTTATTAGGTTTTTTTAAAACCAAAAGCGATACACGGCCTTATATCTCGAATCGTGATTCGAAACCCACTTCTACAAGTTGGGATGGCTTGTGCTGCGTGAGATCAACCTACTGGCAAAGTTTCGTATTTTTTGGAGGCCGTTTGCAAGGTTTTCAACTCTAACCGCACTAAAAATATTTAAGTCATCAACTTATAATGCGGGAAACGTGAGAAAACCACACAAACGGCATCCAAAATTTATAAAACTTTCCAACTTGATCGAATTCACGTAGCGCAAGCCACCCGAACTTGTAGAAGTGAATTTCGACTCATGGTTTGCGAGATACGTCCGTATACCGCTATATTAGGTTTTTTTAAACCAAAAGCGATACACGACCTTATATCTCGAACCGTGAATCGAAACCCACTTCTACAAGTTGGGGTGGCTTGTGGTGCGTAAGATCAACCTACTCGCAAAGTTTCATATTTTTTGGAGGCCGTTTGCAAGGTTTTCAACTGTAACCGCACTAAAAAAATTCTAAGTCATTAACTTCTAATGCGAGGAACGTGACAAAACTGCACAAACGGCATTCAAAATTTATAAAACTTTTTAACTTGGTCGAATTCACATACTGCAAGCCACCCGAACTTGTAGAAGTGAATTTCGACTCATGGTTTGTGAGATACGGCCGTATACCGCTTTATTAGGTTTTTTAAACCAAAAGCGATACACGGCCTTATATCTCGAACTGTGAATCAAAACCCACTTCAGCAAGTTGGGATGGCTTGTGGTGTGTAAGATCAACCTACTCGCAAAGTTTCGTAGGCCGTTTGCAAGGTTTTCAACTCTAACCGCACTAAAAACATTCTAAGTCATTAACTTCTATTGCGAGGAACGTGAGAAAACCGCACAAACGGCATTCAAAATTTATAAAACTTTGCAACTTGATCGAATTCATGTAACACAAGCCATCCGAACTTGTAGAAGGGAATTTCGACTCGCGGTTTGCGAGATACGTCCATATACCGCTTGATTAGGTTTTTTAAAACCAAAAGCGATACACGACCTTATATCTCGAACCGTGAATCGAAACCCACTTCTACAAGTTGGGGTGGCTTGTGGTGCATGAGATCAACCTACTCGCAAAGTTTCGTATTTTTTGGAGGCTGTTTGCAAGGTTTTCAACTGTAACCACACAAAAAAAAAATTTAAGTCATTAACTTCTAATGCGAGGAACGTGACAAAACCGCACAAACGGCATCCAAAATTTATAAAACTTTCCAACTTGGTAGAATTCACATACTGCAAGCCACCCGAACTTGTAGAAGTGCATTTTGACTCACGGTTTGCGAGATACGGCCGTATACCGCTTTATTAGGTTTTTAAAACCAAAAGCGATACACGGCCTTATATCTCGAACCATGAATCGAAACCCACTTCTACATGTTAGGGTGGCTTGTGCTGCGTGAGATCAACCTACTCGCAAAGTTTCGTGTTTTTTGGAGGCCGTTTGCAATGTTTTCAACTCTAACCGTACTAAAAATATTCTAAGTCATTAACTTCTAATGCGAGGAACGTAAGAAAACAGCACATATGGCATTCAAAATTTATAAAACTTTACAATTTGATCGAATTCACGTAACACAAGCTACCCGAACTTGTAGAAGGAAATTTCGACTCGCGGTTTGTGAAATACGGACGGGTACCACTCTACTTGGTTTTTTTCAACCATAAGCGATACTCGGCCGTATCTCTCGAACCGTGAGTCGAAACTCACTTCTACAACTTAGGGTGGCTTGTACTACGTGAGACCAACCTACTCGCAAAGTTTCGTATTTTTTTACGGTCGTTTGCAGGGTTTTCAACCATAACCGCACTGAAAAGTTTCTAAATAATTTCGTATATACAATTCTAGTTCTACAAATTACTAAGGCAAACAAAAAATTTCGGCAATTGAATATACTAAAAGTCTTCCCAATTCTACATCTACAAATTACTAAGTCAAATAATTTTTTGCCCACTTTCTAAATAATTTAGTATACACAAATTGAAAAATAAACACAAATATATCTACTGAGGTAAAGAAATAGTCAATGCCTTACAAAATAAATCCAAATTTAGCCAATGATTCAATTTGGGTCTGAACTAGGGTTTTGATTTGGTTTCGAAGAGGGGAAGAGAGAGTTGGGTTTCAATGTTTGGAGTAGATATTGGGAGAGAGGAGGGGGAATGGACGGAGGAGGGCTAATTTGGGTTTAGATCAAGGATTAGGGTTTTTTTCGCTGTGGGTTCGCCGAAGAAAATAGAATGAGAGAGTGAGAGAGAGAGAGTTGTCGAAGAAGACGATCTGTATGCAGATCTAAATGAATTTAGAGTGTCTCAACCCATTCTTGGGAACGACGGGTTAATGCTATATTTTTAAATAAAATTTAGCCTTAACCCGTCGTTCCCAAGAACGGGTTAAGGCAAAATATCATTAAAAAATATTTGGAAGATCCAACGGTCCAGATTAAAGTACGGAAGAAGCCTTATATATATATAAAGAAGCCTTATATATATATATATATATATATATATATATATATATATATATATATATATATATATATATTACATACTAGGGGTATTACATCACTCCCTCCTTAGAATAGTTCTGTCCTCGGAACTAAACTTAGGTAGAGAGATAAACGAAGAAAACATAAATTATTCATACAACTCAGGTGGTATATTCTTCATCTGGCTTTTCAGCTCCAACGTGGCTTCTTCAACAAACTGATTTTTCCAGAGTACTTTAACCATGGGAATTACTTTATTTCTCAACACCTTGTCTTGGCGATCAACTATTCTTATCGGTTGCTCTTCATACGTAAGGTCCACTTGTAGATTTTTTTGGAACTTCCAATATATATATATATATATATATATATATATATAT
The DNA here is from genome assembly GCA_017893485.1 of Hemerocallis citrina. Taxonomy (NCBI): domain Eukaryota; kingdom Viridiplantae; phylum Streptophyta; class Magnoliopsida; order Asparagales; family Asphodelaceae; genus Hemerocallis; species Hemerocallis citrina. The sequence goes on from CM030365.1 coordinate 198,811,965, forward strand.
ATATATATATATATATATATATATATATATATATATATATAAAATTATTATTATTATTATTATTATTATTATTATTATTAATAAAAGAGATGATATGGAATTAATGTTGGCCCATGAAATTTCTATAGGAGGCTTGGATTATGGATTAAATGAAGAGCCCATAGAAGTGGCCTATGGGGCTTAGGCCATTAAATGAGAAGAATGCATGCATGCACTTGGAAAGTGACGTGGGACTTGGGATAAAAAGTCCCATATCGGAAATGCGCAAGGAAAAATTGAACAATGAGGAAAGGTTGAAATAAAACTTTTATTAAGGTAACTACTAGTCTAAACTTTCTTCTCATAAGAATAAATATACATACATATACACTGTGAATAATGATAGAAATGCAATACCAGAGTAAAAAAGATAGCAAATCCTATAGTAAAATCTTTGTGAACTTGAATATTTCAATTTGACCTCACTTTCATAAACATATTGTTAATTGTAATATGAATAGCCTATAAAAGTGAAGTTAAATTACTGCAAAAGCCTACAAATGCATATAAATTTCTAATATGTTATCAAAAACCTTCGGAGGATTTTATGATTAGGAACTAAGCAAGTGAGGATGACACATAGACAAGATATATAGTTCTGAAAATAGTATGTAAAGCTACATTACGATAAAAATTTATCTAGCATAGATGTATCAGAACATGGAAGCAATAGCATGTCATAAGAGTTACTGAATATATGAGATGATTCCTTAAGGCACTAGATAATTTTCTAAACATGATGTAAAGATAAAAGAAGAGATTAAACTCATATGTTAGAGAGATTGTGAGTAGAGAATTATAAACCTAAATGATTAGTATGAGCAATTTGTTTGTTTATGACCTATTTGTTAGGGATTTGACTGAGAATTGAAGGTGACATTGAAACTATATTAAGTACTACTTGACAAATCACTGTAAGTAATTTATATACTTTGTATGTTTTCCTCGTGTTTTAAATTATGAAACGTAGTTTTCCAAATATGTATTTATGAATGAATTATTATCGCCACACATGGTTTTATATTGATATCTATTGGAATTAAATTGAGATTTAGAACTTGATTTGAGTTTACAAATATTTGTTTACATATGATGCAAGGCATGCATGACATGATTTTTGATTTTTGATTTTCGTTATGCTGTTATTATTACTGTTTATAAACTCGATAATTATCAAAGAGCTTCGATGCATTTACACCTTGCAGACCATAACCGGTGGGTTTATATTATTTACATTGTGCGGACCATAGGCAGTGTGTTTATATTATTGCATTGTGCGAACCATAACCAGTGAGTTAATATTATTTACACTATGCAGACCATAGCTAGTGGGGTTATTTAGTATCACTGAACATGCCATAGCCGGTGAGATGCTGCAATTTTGACTTGCTCAAGGTTTATGATTTGATCATGATTTATGCAATTTTTTGTTGCATATGTTATTATGGTGTTTGGCACGATGTTATAATAGCTTTCTCCTTGATTAACATGTATTATACTTCCATTTGCAAACATTTTATGTTTTCTTGTTTAAATGCAAAGTGACTATTACTTTTGAGTTGTTGGCGCTCATCCCGTTTTGAAATTTTTTTCTTCAGATAATATGTAAATACTTGGATAACATGGAGACATCATTTGAAAGAATAAAGATGCAGACTTTTGAGGACCCCTACAATTATGCTTAACAACCCTTCAATAATATTCAAAGTATTTAATTGTTAAGGCATGTATTAGTTATTAGTCCGTTGTTTAAGTGTGAAGTGAAAATACTATAATAATTATGGAATAAGTCATGTTGTACCAATGAACCTTACTAGTTATCAATAGGCTATTGCTCTGAATCATTGTTTATATTAGCCTTACAACTCGAATGTGAGTTGTGGCATCTGTTATGTGCTCCTCGAAGTGTTTCTGGGCATGTATGGAATAAGTCATGTTGTACCAATGAACCTTACTAATTTATCTGAATTAGTGTTTATATTAGCCTTACAACTCGAATGTGAGTTGTGGCATCTTTTATGTGCTCGGGCGTGACATGTTAATCCACAAGTAACAGAGGATTCTCTTGCGCATTACCGCGTATCAAAATGCTTCCTAGATCTTAACTTTTTTCCCTAATCAGGTAAGCAAGTACTTTCAGTTTGCAAGAAAGAACAATTTTCCATAACCAAGCCTGTAATGCTAAACTAGCTAGGGGGTCTATTCACAATAATTGCTCACAGCAAATTCTCCATTAACTAACAGTGCATTGCTACCATAATAGCTACCAAATATATAGTTACAGATGTCAATATTGTCACATTAATCAAGTCTCAATGGTCACAACACTCACAACTTCCTATCAATTCCACAAGCAAAACAAGAGAACGGGGACAAAAAGAAGACAACCAAGACTATACGGAATACTAACGGAATCCATGCATAATTTCCTCTAATACCAAATCAAAGTTGATTACAGTATTCTCGATAGCAGCCAAGCGCAAATGGAATTGAGAGAGGCAGTCATTTTAGAGCAGACCAAGGAGAGGCCATGGAGTCACACCACCAGCTGCTGTAAGCATCGGAGGAGATCTTATGACAGGCGCACGCCTAACCATAATTTCGTTGAGACGTGCAGTACGAACCACGAGCTGTTGGGATGTTGCCTTCTGTAGCAGATAGCGAACATGCATTAATTAGCAGAAACAGGAAGCTAGGATGATAGATATCTCAAAAATGGATGAAGAAATTAATGTTATGCTCGTTATCTTTTCAATAAAGCCACACCCAAATGATCTGAATGAAGAATGAGTAACACGAATATGTTGTGCAATGTCAATCTTACGCACGCTGTGTCTCTTGTTTACTTTTATGCGTGGATGATGCATTGAGGTATCAGAACTTTCAGGAAGTGGGCATAGCAACTTACATTGCAAGACTAATTAAAGATGAAAATGGATAACTGATACAAACTACACTGGGAGCCTAATTAATTCAGCATATTTTAAAAACAAATTATTTGATAGAATCCAGTAGGACTGTAGGAGCATCATCATTTAATTGATTGTTCATGTTCTTGCAGAATCGTATTTTTGTGTGGATTTCAGCAAGCCTGGGTAATATTAGGTAACATTTCCATTTTCAAATTAAAGATCTTCGCCTAATACAAGAAAAAATAACTACAGAGTTAAAAAGATGGTGGCCTTCATCGAAATAATAATTATTTGATGAGTTGATATGTTGAATTGGACTTTTAAGTTGAAGTGTTAAAGACTCAGGTCTAATTGCCCGAAATGCCAAATAGATGACAAGAAGTAATCGAATCATGTCAACTTAGCCCCAGCAAATTGGATGCTGGGTTATATATATCTCCATATCCCCAAATATATGCCTAAGCATGTATTAAAAGATTGATTTTCTAAGCTCTGTAAAGAAGGAACAAATATAGAAAATCCTTGAAATCAAAGTTCGCCAGTTGGAAATGTTAATTATTAATCCTTGACATTTTAAAGCTGGCAAAAGAACTAAGCAGAGCGAACAAATCATTGACTGTCTTGTTTAAACAATAGAAACCAAAATGGACGGAAACAAAAATTTGAGACAGATCCTACAACCTTACCATGAAAAAACTGTAGGATAATGGCTCGATTCTGGTTCAGATTGTTTTGGAGTATCTGCAGCAAAAGAAAGTTACAGCATAAGTCGACTGATAGAAGGATCAGGCGACTGTCCAGAGAATTTTCGAAGGCTAAAGATACAAGCAGCAGCAGAGGATCAGTCGACTTATCAGTCGACTGATAGAAGGAGTACCAGTCGACTGGTAAGTCGACCAGTCGACTGTCGACGGTATTTTGAACTGGATCTGGCCCAATTCGAAAAGGCCCAATAGATTCCCTATAAATACACCCGTTAGGGTTTTGTAAATTGTAACACCTAATTCGGATTTTGTAGCCGTCATCTCTTGTAAAGGCTTTGTTTGCCCATTGGAGATCATAGTAAAGAAACCCCAACCGCCCCTTGTGGATGTAGGCATCGTTTTGCCGAACCACGTAAATCTTGTGTTCTTGTGTTGTTTGGTTTTCTGTGTTTTCCCTCGCTGGTTCTCTCTTTGATTCCGCATTAGTTCGTTTGGATTGTTGGTTTGATTTGTACTCACGCACAACAAGTGGTATCAGAGCTATTGGTTCGACCTAGAGGGAGATGGCGGGTGACACAGATGCAACCAAGGATGGTGTGGGATCAAGTTCATCAAGAACAACGATTCACAACGCAAAATTTGAAGTTGAAAAATTTGATGGGACAAACAATTTCGGGATGTGGCAATGTGAGGTGTTGGATGTTCTTGTTCAACAAGAACAGGATGTTGCTTTGGAGGAAGAAAAACCTAAGGATATGTCCGAAGCAGATTGGAAGAAGTTGAATCGAGTTGCGTGTGGGACTATTCGGCTCTTTATTGAGAAGGCTCAGAAGTACGATTTGATGAGGGATACCGTTGCTGCGGTGTTGTGGAAGAAGCTCGAAGACAAATACATGAGGAAAAGTTTGGAGAATCGGCTGTATTTGAAGAAGAGACTTTTTCGCTTCACCTATACGGAAGGTATGTCTATAAATGCTCATGTGGAATCATTTAATAAATTATTGGCTGATTTGTTAAATTTGGATGAGCAAATTAAGGATGAAGATAAAGCCCTAATTCTGTTGAATTCATTACCTGAAAGTTATGATCATTTAGCAACTACTTTATTATATGGAAAAGATACAGTGAAATATGAAGATGTTGCAAATGCTTTGTTAAATAATGAAACTAGGAGAAGGGATAAGATGGTTGATAGAGAAACTTCTGAAGCGTTGATTGTAAGGGGCAGGACTGAGACAAGATCTGAGTCCAAATCTGGGAAAAAGGGAAACAAGTCTCGTTCCAAATCGAGAGGAGTTTCGAAGGACAGGAAAATACCGGCCAAAGATGAATGTGCTTTCTGTCATGAAAGGGGGCATTGGAAGAAGGATTGTCCAAAGCTACGAAATAAGGGAAATTCGACTGCAAATGTGACTGTTGATAATTTAGAAAGTGGCGAGGATTTTTCTTTTGCACTTGCTTCTAGTCCCTCACTTTATCAAGAAGTATGGTTTCTTGATACAGCAGCCTCCTATCATATGACTTGGAAAAAGGAGTGGTTTACTTCTTTGGAGTATATGGATGGTGGTGTAGTTTTGATGGGAAATGATGCACCTTGTAAGAAGGTAGGAGTCGGGAAGATTGAATTGCTAATGCACGATGGTCTCATTAGGGAGCTTTCAGATGTATGGTATGTTCCAGATTTGAAAAAGAATCTGATTTCACTAGGTGCTTTAGAGGCCAGTGGTTTGAAATTTGCTAGTGAAGGTGGCGTTCTGAAAGTGACTAGTGGATCACTTGTGGTGATGAAAGGCCAAAGGAAGAGGAACTTGTTTTTCTTGCAGGGAAAAACATATTTGGGTCAGGCTGCCAGTGTAACTGAAAAACCTAAACAGGTTGTTCCCGACTCTACTAGGTTGTGGCATATGCGACTCGGGCATGCAGGAGAAAAGGCCTTGCAGGGGCTTGTGAAGCAAGGGTTGCTTAAAGATGCTAAAGGGTGCAAGTTGGAATTTTGTGAACATTGTGTTTTGGGTAAGCAAACTAGGGTGAAATTTGGTACAGCTGTACATCAGACAAAGGGTATCCTCGATTATGTGCACACAGATGTTTGGGGCCCTACTCAGACACCTTCTATGAGTGGTAGACACTGGTTTGTTACTTTTGTTGATGATTACTCCAGGCGAGTTTGGGTATATACCATGAAGCACAAAGATGAAGTTTTGACATTGTTCACAAGTTGGAAGAAGAAAGTTGAAAATCAGACTGGTAGGAAGATTAAGGTTCTGAGGTCAGATAATGGAGGGGAATACAAGAATGATCCGTTTCTGAAGTTGTGTGAAGATGAAGGGATCCAAAGGCACTTCACAGTTAGGAAGACTCCACAGCAAAATGGGGTTGCAGAAAGGATGAACAGAACCTTACTTGAGAAGGTAAGATGTATGTTAGCACAGTCTGGGTTGAAGAAGACATTTTGGGCAGAAGCTGTTATATATGCAAGCCACATCGTCAACCGTTTACCATCAGCAGCACTTGAAGGCAAAACGCCTATTGAGGTATGGAGTGGTAAACCTGCATCTGATTATAGTTTTTTGCATATATTTGGTTGTCCTGCTTATTTTCATGTAACTGAAACTAAACTTGATGCAAGAGCCAAAAAGGCTATATTTGTTGGTTTTAGTACTGGTGTCAAAGGTTACAGGTTGTGGTGTCCAGAACAGAAGAAGTTAGTAATCAGCAGAGATGTCACTTTTGATGAGACCAGCATGATCAGCTCGGGACAGTCGACTGGTGGTATAGGACAGTCGACTGGTGAGCAGCAGAAGAGTGGGACAGTTCTTCAACAGGTGAGTAGAAGAAGTTCGGGACAGTCGACTGATGAACAGGAGCAGTCGACTGGTGGTCCAAAACAGCAGAATTGTGGGAGCTCGGGACAGTCGACTGGTGGCAATAACCAGTCGACTGGTAGGAGAGTGTTCCAACAGGTGGAGTTAGAAAATTTGTCAGTTGAAAACCCTGTTCCTGTCCAAGATGAAGATGATGTGGTTGATACTGAGAATGATGAAGAAGTTCCTATCCAGCAGGAAGAATCAATTGCAGTAAGAAGGCAAAGAAGAGATATCAAACGACCGTCTCGTTTTACAGACACAGTTGCATTTGCTCTTCCCATTGTGGATGATGAAGTTCCCTCCAACTTCAAAGAAGCCACTAGAAGTTCAGAAAATGCAGATTGGAAAGTTGCTATGGATGAAGAGATGAACTCCCTTCATAAGAATAAGACTTGGGATCTAGTGCAACTACCAAAGGGGAAGAAAGCAATTGGTTGCAAGTGGGTATATACGAAGAAAGAGGGTCCAAAAGGCAGTGTTCGGTTCAAGGCTAGACTAGTTGCAAAGGGGTATGCTCAAAAGGAAGGAATTGACTACAATGAAGTGTTCTCTCCGGTTGTGAAGCATCCTTCTATTCGGATTTTGTTGGCATTGGTAGCACAGTTTGACCTTGAGTTGACACAGATGGATGTGAAGACTGCGTTCTTACATGGGGAACTAGATGAAGAAATTTATATGTTACAGCCAGATGGGTTCAAGACAGCTGGGAAGGAAAATTGTGTTTGCAGGTTGAAGAAGTCTCTCTATGGGTTGAAGCAATCTCCAAGGCAGTGGTATTTGAGGTTTGATCAGTTTATGAAGGTGCAGAGATATTCCAGAAGTGAGTTTGATCATTGTGTTTACTTCAGGAAGTTGCAGGATGGCTCTTTCATATATCTGTTATTATATGTGGATGATATGTTGATTGCCTCTAAGAATGCTAAGGAGATTCAAAATTTGAAGAATCAGTTGAGTTCTGAATTCGAGATGAAGGATCTTGGTGAAGCCAAGAAGATACTTGGGATGGAGATAGCTAGAGACAGGGCAAAGGGCACAGTGAGTTTGACTCAGAAGCAATATCTTTTGAAGGTGCTGAAACGGTTCGGTATAGATGAGAAGACTAAACCAGTAAGTACACCCTTAGCCAGTCATTTCAGAATTAGTGCTTCTCAGTCTCCAAGTACAGATGAAGAGAGACAGTATATGGCAAATGTACCTTACACTAGTGTGGTTGGCAGTTTGATGTATGCCATGGTTTGTACTCGACCAGACATCTCTCAGGCGGTGAGTATGGTTAGTCGATATATGCATGATCCAGGCAAAGAGCATTGGCAAGCAGCTAAATGGATTCTAAGGTACATAAGTGGCACCACAGATGTGGGTTTGAAATTTGAAAGGGATGACAATCTTAGCAGGTTATTAGTTGGATATGTTGATTCAGACTATGCAGGTGATCTAGATAAGAGGCGGTCTACTACAGGCTATTTGTTTACGATGGCTAGAGCACCTATAAGTTGGAGGTCAAATTTGCAGTCCACTGTAGCGTTGTCTACTACTGAGGCTGAATACATGGCGGTTGCTGAGGCCATGAAGGAAGCCATTTGGATACATGGACTTTTGAAGAGCTTGGGGATTCATCGGGAGAAGGTGGAGGTACACTGTGACAGTCAGAGTGCTATTCATTTAGCGAAGAACCAAGTTCATCATTCGAGGACCAAACATATTGATGTCCGTTATCACTTTGTGCGTGATTTGATAAAGGATGGTGATATTCATTTGGTGAAGATTGGAACAGCTGATAATCCTGCTGATATGTTGACCAAAGTTGTTGGAGCAGCCAAGTTCAAGCATTGCATGAACCTGGCTAATATTTTGCATGTTTGATAATTTGGCATGGGCGAGTTGGGATAGTACTTTGCTATTGGTTTGTTTAGTATGTGATATCATACTAAGGTGGAGTTTTGGGTTCGTTTGTTGCATTTGGTGATGAGCATTGTTTTGGAGTATTTGTGGAGATTGCTTGGGCTATTTGGAAGATCTTGCCAAGGTGGAGATTGTTGGATACGTTGTGGAAGATCTCGCCAAGGTGGAGATTGTAGGATAATGGCTCGATTCTGGTTCAGATTGTTTTGGAGTATCTGCAGCAAAAGAAAGTTACAGCATAAGTCGACTGATAGAAGGATCAGGCGACTGTCCAGAGAATTTTCGAAGGCTAAAGATACAAGCAGCAGCAGAGGATCAGTCGACTTATCAGTCGACTGATAGAAGGAGTACCAGTCGACTGGTAAGTCGACCAGTCGACTGTCGACGGTATTTTGAACTGGATCTGGCCCAATTCGAAAAGGCCCAATAGATTCCCTATAAATACACCCGTTAGGGTTTTGTAAATTGTAACACCTAATTCGGATTTTGTAGCCGTCATCTCTTGTAAAGGCTTTGTTTGCCCATTGGAGATCATAGTAAAGAAACCCCAACCGCCCCTTGTGGATGTAGGCATCGTTTTGCCGAACCACGTAAATCTTGTGTTCTTGTGTTGTTTGGTTTTCTGTGTTTTCCCTCGCTGGTTCTCTCTTTGATTCCGCATTAGTTCGTTTGGATTGTTGGTTTGATTTGTACTCACGCACAACAAAAACCTCTCCGTTCCTCCCCCCCCCCCCCCCCAATCCTCCCCACTGGCGAAGCATCTCTTCTCCAAAAGAACCATCCCTAGAGTCTCCGACCCCTCCCCGACACCCTCTGTTCCTCTCCTGCACCCCTTCCCCTCCCCTCACGACACCTCCCGTCTTCTACGTGCTGCCTTTCTACCTTTCCTACCCTCATTGCCGTTGCTGCTTCAGACCCTTTGCCGCATTCCACCATGACTCTAACTGAGGCTGAGCTGAGCGGGTGCGGGCCCAACGAGAGGGCCCGCTACTCCGACTCCACCACCACCCCCCTACCTCGACTTCACCTCAACACCTCAACACCTCAACTCACTTGCTTCAAGAACAACACCAGATCATAATGCCTACAGAGATCCTTACTGTCAAAACCACCCACGCACCAGCTAATGCGGGGACTCACCACCTGAAAGGGGATACCCATAGGCTCAGGCGCGCGCTCTCCCCAAGGCGGGCACACCGAAGTGCACCTCAACGCCAGGGGAGGAGAGGCGAGGCTCATCATCGCCATCATCGGGAATCACCACCGAGGGGAAGGGCCCATGGAGAGGGTCCTCCTACTCGCTTCGGGGAGCGGAGAAGAACCCCCCCCCCCCCCCCCCCCCCCCCCCCGATCCAGCAACGCCCTCAGAGGTGCGTCATTGAGACAAGGAACAAAGAGAATCATCGCTCTCCGCAGGAGGCATTGAACAAAGCCTCAAACACCAATGTAACAGTACCTCACCACAACCGTGATAGGGGTTATCATGCTCTCAAAACCTCAAACAATACCCACCACAACAACACCAATGTAACAGTGTCTCACCCCGTCACCCAGTCATCCTCTCTTGCACTCCCCTCTACCACCTGCCCAACCATTCAGCGCCTCGACATCCAAGCCAGTGAGAAAGCTCCAGACCCCCCCAAGGACACCACCGTTAGGGCCCAATTAGGGGATCCAAATGGAGTGCCACAAGGGATGGTGGAACGAACTCGAGGAGTGGAGGAGGCGGAGAAGTGGGTAGTGGTGGACAGAGGGGGTAAGAGGAAGCACAACTCCACCCCTCCTCCAATCCAACATGAAAACAACATCTACAACCCTACTTCCAAAAACGCTCAAAGTGATTACGGAAAGAAAAAACTGAGAAAGGGTAAAAGAAATCCCGTTCCATGCTTCAATTGTGGGGATCTAGGCCACTTCCGAACAGAATGTACCAAGGAAGTTTGCTGCCTTAGATGCTTGAAGTGGGGCCATATGTCGTACTCGTGCACTAATGTCATCAGCTCCAGTTTGGATGAAGAGAGGCAAGTGCTCAGAGGGAAGTCGCCGGAGAGCCCCACCAGGATCAAGCTGGCTAACAGCCTAGCTGTGATCAAGAATGAAGAAGCTTGGCTCCGACAATGGTGTGCGATAGCTAGGGTCCGGTCAGGATGCCCTTCCGAAGCGCACTTCCTCCACGCCTTGAATCTCAGGTGGCCAATGCGAGCCCATCGTGACTGGGTGGTTAAGAAGCTGTGTCATCAACAATTTTTGGTCTCATTCCCTTCAACACAGAAGGTGACTAAAGTCATCGGAGGGGGGACGGTCGACTTTGGATTCTTCAAGGTGGATTTCACACCATGGTCTCCAAACTTTGGAGCTGAATTGCCACAAGGTGATAGATACTGGGTATGGATACACAACGTACCCATGCATTTTTGGAAGAAGGAAGCTCTCTAAGAGATTGTGGCTAAGTTTGGCACGGTGGAAGCCATTGACGAGAAAACCATTCGCCGCTCAGAACTAGTATCGGCGAAGATACTAGTTAGGAGTGGAGACATCGGATTAATGCCTAGATTTGCCAAAATCTACTCCTTCGAAGAGGCCTACCTCGTCCGCTTTGTACTCGACAAACGAGCGGAGACAGTGGATGAGCCCATCACTTCCCCCAAACCACTGCCCTCCATCAGAGACAGCAGATCCTATAGGCAGGTGCTATCACCACCAGGGTGGGAGCTCACCATCGATGGAGCTCATGAAGTAGAGAGAGCTCACCGAGAGGTGATCAGCGCTGCGAAGGAGACAGAGAGTCGCCAAGAGGGAGCGGCGGAGGGATCAGAACACCGGAGCCAAAGAACACCCCCCGATGGTCAACACGGAGGTTTGACCAGGGGAACCGAAGACAGGGGAGAACAGACTCCAGAGTTGGTCTGTTTCGAAGGGACAGAGGCCAACCACCCAAACGAGACAAACAAGTTTACCCATTTTGGTGGTCAAGCTCGGCATGCAGAGGGACAGGAGCGCGCTGTGGCTCAGAGAGGACAGACAGGCCTTGCAGGCCCCAAAGATGGCAATAACGACCTCTGTAACGAACGGCAGACATCGAGACAGAAGCTGGTGAAGGAAAGCGACAGCATAGGGAAGACGACAAGTGGTAGAGCTCTTTCAACCAGAGAGTGGGTAGAAAAGCTCTGGTTTGCTCCAGCAAAAGAAAAAGTGGCGACTGTGGAGCAGAGGAGACCAGAGGCAGAGACCCCTCTGGGGAAAGAGCTCTGTTTGGATCTGATCTCCCAGAAAAAGAACCCAATAGAGAGCGCGAACAAAGCTCTAAACTTGGGGAAAGACTCTTTTGGTAAAGAAGACAACGGAGATGGAGAGTTGGAGCTAAACATTGAAGTTCTGAAGAAGAAGAAAGATGAGTTGGGGTTTTCAAGCGTCGCGCGGAATCCAAAGGGCTCTGAACCTGCCGAAATCACCCCCTATCATGTTCTGCCACCTGGCGAGGGGGGTGAGTTCACTGCTGATAGAAGACAAACGGGAGGGGCGATTTTCGAGGAAGGGGGTATGTTGGATCGCGGTGGAGCGAGTTATCGTGCTCCAGCGGAGTCAGTTAGGGAGATAAATATTCCTCACGTGGAAAGCTTGGGTTGTCCACTTCTTATAGATGTTGATGGGCCCAAAGAGGGGTCCTATATAGCTGGGAACAATCAGTCACATTGTCAGACGGATAGCGGGCCCATTGAGGGGTCCGTGATTATTGGAACACCAGTCTGTGGGCTCAATGAGGAGTCCACAAAGAGAGAATCTAAGCTGCAACAGGATGCTCAGCAATCAGAAAGTGATGAGGACCTGGAAGGTCGCTTAAATCTTGACGAGGATTTTTCTTTCACAGATGATGATTCAGAGGATCAAGAGTTCATTGCCGACACGCAGAAGGACATCTCGCCAGAAATGGTTTTGGCCACACTTCCAAAATCAGCACCTGGAGCCAGCTCTGGTACCTCACGCAGAACGGTTGGCCTCAGAGTTCAGCGCTCACCTAAGCGGGCTCATGTGGAGTCCCTGGATGACTATTTGGAGGTTGCGGCAGCAGCCAAAACCGCGAAATTCGACAATGGAGGTACAAAAATGTTTTTAGCTACTATATTGAATTTCATGTCAGACTCTGAAATTTTTTTGCTAGCTAGAACTTGTGGGTTGGAGGTATGCGACAATGAGCATAATGCATTATTGCTCAATAAAATAAGGGATTGGGAAATAGAAAGGGTTTACACTAGTTTGGAAAACGACCTAGGAGCTAGCTCTGCAGATGCTGTCGGCCCCACCTCCACAGCAACGGTGACCCCTGACACTGTCCCCCAATGAATACACTTTTCTGGAATGTTAAGGGGCTAGGGGATAGGGGAAAGAGGGGTATGGTTAGGAACGTCATTTGCAACTCTAGGGTGGAAGTGGTAGGATTGCAGGAGACCAAACTCCAGCAAGGGTTTAAACTCAAGAGAATCGGGGGCAACAGGATTAAGGAATGGGTGTTACGCCCATCAGCAGGAGCCTCAGGAGGGATTGCCATTGGGTTCAACTCGGATATTCTCATGTGCACTGAGGTATTCAGTGGAACGTTCTCCTTGTCTGCCCGGCCGAAACGACGGTCCGATAATTGGGTGCAGACGATCACTGTAGTTTACGGGCCGAACGTCGCTACGGATCGAGATGTGTTTTGGGAAGAGCCTGCTGATATTCAATGTCGATGGTCGGGAGCGTGGATTGTTGGAGGGGACTTCAACATCACCAGATTCGCCTTTGAGCACAAGGGAAGAGGCTCCAGCGACAGATAGAGAGAGGAGTTTAATAGGGTTATAACGGAACTAGAACTGATCGACATCCCGATTAATGACAGGCTATTCACATGGTCTAACATGCAAGCGGTTCCGGTAATGGCTAAGTTGGGCAGGATTCTAGTATCGATGGATGGGCAGCTAAATTCCCGTTAGCTACTGCTAAATCGATTCCTAGACCCACGTCTGATCACACCTCGATCCTTCTCGATGTGGGAGTACAGCGAGCTCATAGGCCTAGAAAATTCAGATTTGAAAAGGTCTGGTTGGAAATTCAGGGGTTCCACCACTTGGTGATGGAAAATTGGGCGCTCCCAACTGCGGGGAGGGACGTTGCATCCCGATGGTGCGAGAAGATCCGGAGATTGCGAAAGCGGCTACGAAGATGGAATCGATCTAGATTTTCGACCATCTGGCGCGTAAAAGACTCCTTTCTGGAAGAAATTGATGCACTAGAAAGGTTGGAAGAGTCGCGAGTCTTGTCCCAAGAAGAAAGAAACAGACTACTTGAGCTACGGGAAAATATTGCTAACCTATACAAACTGGAAGAGATCAAATGGCAACAAAGGTCCAGGATTTCATGGCTCAAAGAGGGAGATGCGAATACGACCTACTTTCACCGAGTGGCGAGTGCAAGACGTAGATCCAATCTCGTCCTATCGATTCAGACGGATACGGGAGTATCGCAGGACGATAAGGTGATATCAACGACATTTCAAAATTATTACAGGGGCCTTTTTGGGAAGAAGAATGACTTCAGGATCCCGCTGAGGGATGATTACTGGCAGGCATACCGGGATGACTCATCACAACCTCTCCACCTTGGAAGCACCTTTCTCGGAAATGGAAGTTAAAGAGGCCATCTACCAAATGGGATCCGACAAGTCACCGGGGCCAGACGGCTTTCCAATGATGTTCTTCCAAGTGTTTTGGGAAGAAATTAAAGGGGACATCATGGCACTAATGGAGGAATTTTTCCACAACAATCTCAGATTGGGCATGTTCAATTTTGCGGAGATTGTACTCATACCCAAACGGGAAGATTCAAAGTCTGTGGGGGATTTCCGACCGATTAGTCCTATTAACTGTTCGGCTAAGATCATCACAAAGGTCCTGACCGTCCGACTGGAGAACATTATGGACAGTATAATCAGCACCACCCAGACGGGCTTCATTAAGGGCAGATGTATTCTAGACTGTGTGGCCACGACGAAACATGTGATCCACCATTGCCACAAGAACAACGCCAAGAGCTTCCTTCTAAAGTTGGATTTTGAGAAGGCCTACGACTCTGTCGACTGGGAGTGTTTACTGGAAGCTCTCAGAGGAAGAGGATTTGGGGATAAATGGGTAAGATGGATAAAGCAATGTCTGCAGTCTAGTAAAACGGCAATTTTGGTGAATGGACGGCCTGGACCGTCGTTCCCTTGCAAGAAGGGTCTCCGACAAGGGGATCCGCTGTCCCCGCTTCTTTTCACTATTGTGGCAGATGTGCTTAGGGGTATGCTAGAAAATTGTTGGAGTAAAGGTTGGATTTTGCCGGTCGCCCGTACCACCTCTAACCGGGGGTGCATGATTCTCCAATATGCTGATGGCACCCTACTTTTTGGGAATGGGACCAGACCAGAAACAATCTGCGTTAAAGGGACCCTCTACTATTTCGAAGCCTGGTCAGGACCCAGGATTAACTTCTACATAAGTGCATTGATTCCCATTACACTTTCTGACGAAGAAGCTCGGGAACACGCCACGATCCTTAACTGTATGACGAATGAGTTCCTAATTAAGTACTTAGGGCTCCCTCTCAAACCAGGGAAACTCACTAAGTCTGACTGGCTTCCGATCATTGACAGGGTGGAGAACAGACTGTCTAGCTGGAAAGGAAAATTGCTGTCACTAGGAGGGAGGGTGGTACTCATAAACTCAGTACTGTTTAATCTGCCCATCTACTACATGTCTTTTTTTGAACTTCCAGAGTGAGTTATCCAAAGGATTGACAGAGTCCGAAGAAGATTTCTTTGGAAGGGGACAGACTCTAATAGGGGAGGGTACCACCTGATCAAATGGAGTATTGCCTGTATGAAGAAGAAATATGGAGGGCTTGGCAACATAGACCTTAGAGACATGAACCTTGCTCTTTTGGAAAAATGGTGGTGGAATGTCTTTCACCACGGTGGAGAGGGATGGCAGGACTTCATTCAGCCTTACCTTCGGGGAAAAGGTACGAGAAGCCTAGGCTTTCGAGTTGGGGCTAAGGTCTCGCGATTCTGGAAGGGACTCACCAAAGCTAGCGGACCGTTCAACTCAGCAGTTTCGTCGACTATTGGTAATGGACGGTCCACCAGATTCTGGTGGGATAAGTGGTGTGGTGCTCATACACTGAAGGAAACCTTTCCAGAACTGTATGCCAGAACAAATCGGTCCAACATCTCTGTGGTAGAGACTTGGAAGAGGGGAAATTGGAGGCCAACGTTCCGAGGAAATCTTACCCCAGGGTTGAGCCAGCAAGTGGTCGAATTACAAACACACATCACACGAACCGAGACGATGTGCACCCAAGGCCCAGACCAATTGCGCTGGGGACTCGAAACCAAGGGGACCTTCACGGTCAGATCCCTATACCATCAAATTCACTTTCGGGGATGTAGGCCCAGCTGGGCACAGGTGCTATGGAAGGCAAAAACACCACTAAAAGTCAGAATATTCCTCTGGCTAGTGCTCACTAATGCAATCCTTACAAGAGAAAACCTGGCCAAAAGACAACCACAGATTGCGACCGACTGTGGATTCTGTAACAGGCATACCGAAACATTGAATCACTTGTTTATTCACTGCCCAAGGAGTAAGACGACCATGGTAGAGGTGTTGAGAGCTCTAGGAACAAGTGACTACCCAGGCGAATACGAGGATTTGTGGATTGGCCCCAAATTCACTTCGAGTCGCAACGAAATGAAGGATGCGTGGTACATTGCTATTGCGGTAACAACATGGGTGTTATGGCTAGACAGAAACAATTTTTATTTTCATGCTTCATGTAATAGTATTTCTGGTAACGTTACTCATATCATGCATCTTATCTCTTTTTGGGCTACAGCTGTCGCGACAGGAGCGAGAAGGAGGATTGCCAGAGTCTTTCAGGTGGAGGACTTTGATGATGAGGAGGTAGAGTTTGGGCCGACGCTGGACTGAGAGATCGCCGCCTTCCAGACTCAGCAGTGTCTCAGTAGCTACAGTCTCTACTAGTTGGTTCCTGGTATTTTGTACTTTGGGTTGTTGGCTACATGGAGGATTAGACCCACCCCTCAGGGTTTTGTTGGGGGTTTATGTTTTATTTTCTGCACTGTATTTTCTTTTCCTGCATTGTAATTTTGTTTTTCTCCCGGCTCACCGGGATTGTTTTATTAATTTCTGATTAATGAAACAGGGTGGCTTTATTCCACCTTTCACCTCAAAAAACAATAGAAACCAAAATCATCACGTGGTTGAAGCCAAATTTTGCCTTGAATCAATTAGTTTGTGGTACAGAAAATTTAAATGCTAGTTACTAGTGTGGGTCCTCATAACATTGATTGGATAGGCACCAAGTGATAAGCATAGAAAATAGAATATCATACGAGAAATTAACAAGGAGAGGTACTAGTGCCTTGAAAAAAACATGGACAAAAACATGTGAAGAGTAAAGGCTATTCCGATACTGCCAGTGAGGATGCTTTAAGGATCACTAACTGGTAGTTAACTGGTCGAGATTGAGTTTATATTTTCAAGCTAAAGATGCAGTTCTCGTTCTTACATGTTACCGCAAATATCGATGAAGGTTAGCTTATTCTACAAAACAAAAGTCACCAGAAGTCTACCTTAATGTACACAAAGAACATGTAAGAAAGACATAAGACTGATAGACATGAAAGGTTCGCAACAAGGTTCTATTTGATAAAATATCAAATAGATAGTAACAGTAGTAACCAGAATCAATAAGCCAATGCAAGGGTTGATTTCGATCTGAGCTTCTCATGTATATAGAACTCAAGTATCGAATATGGGATGATTTGAGATACAGAACGTTACAAACACTGGAAACTAACGAATTTTCAAATTTTATAATAATAATAATAATAAATAAACAAACAAACAAATAAATAACACTACATGCACCTCAAATGAATGAACCCAAAGAGCAGCAGTACCAAACATTTCCCGATCTCATTGTGTATATTTTATGAAGAAGCCTTTTCCACATGGTTCGTTCTTTTATACATGAGTACAGAAGGTGCCATAAACAGCTGTTCTCTTTAAGGTACATACTACTTTGGTGCTACAAGAAACAAATATATGGTTCCCAGTTATCAAACATATCTAGTATTACAATAAGCACTACTAATTCTTCAATTCAGAAATTGGGCAAGGCACATGTAATGCATTTTGCGTTACACATGTAATGCATCAACACTGTGAACAGTGTTGTGTTCGAGTGTAAACTGAGTTGGAGTTGTTTTCTGTTGCGCATTATTGTAGCTACATTAATGTACAAATTGTACTTTTTTGCCCCATTTCAATTCCGAGCTGTTGCTCCGAAAACACACGTACGTGCACTGTTCACGTATTTTGTAACAATTTATATTCTTCGCACTCCTCTCTCTCCTTCTGACTTTTCTTTGCCTACTTCGTTATTAACAAAACTATATTTAAACCCTATCTTTCCATTTCCAATAGCCGATGCGGGAGTAAGTGACTAGCATTTTTTTTTGTTGCCTGCATTAACTTTGTGGTTGGGATCTTTTTTTGTGGTTGGGATTTTTTTTGCTTTGGTTTTATTTTGTTGCCGTAGATTTTTTTTGTGTTGGTTCTTTTTTAGTTTCGGTTTTTTTGTTTAACTTAATTAAGATTAATTAATTTTATTAGTTTAAACTATAATTAATTTCGATTAATTTCAAATAAAACAAAAAGTTAAAAAATCTCTAATATTACAATGGGAGAGTTGGAGTTGTCATTTGTCAACATACAAATCCGTGCGTTTCACGTTCAACTCTAACTCTCCCATTAATTACAACAAAAATAAACAAACAAAAAAAATTCTACCTATTTAAAACGTGCAACGCTTTTATAATATGTTTTTAACACTAAACATACACATATGTTGCACGTACAACTCAAATTCTATTTATAAAAATGTTCACTGCACGTACAAATTGTAGCTTTTTCTTTAAAATATTTTTCCCAATTACGTGCAACGCATGTCCTGTTGGGGTTTGTGGATCCAATACACGATGATGAGGTTGAAGAAGATGTGCGAGAAGGAGAGTCGAAGTGGGAGCAAGTGGCTACAGCAGAGTTGCGGTCGACCGCACCCCCCGACCAACGACCGGTCGACCGCGCAGTCGATTGACCCGATCTCTGTTGGATTTCGTGCAGTCGAGGAAATGACCGGTCGACCGTCCTAGAGTTGCGGTCGACCGTCCCGACGCTGATTGATGAGTAGCTGAGATGGAAAGTTGTGGAATCCTATATATATTGTATTGTGTACGATTTTAGGGGTTAAGTAAAAAGAAAATAGAGATCTACCAACCGTCATTAAGAGAGAAGAAGATAGAGAGAAACCCTACACCTTTGTGGTGAGTTCTTGAGAGATTTGTAAACCTAATCTTCATATTTCTAGTGGAAATCGCAGGAGTGCCTCTACGCGGGGAAGTAGCCATTATTTGGGTGAACCTCGATAAAAATCTTGTGTGTTTTTGTGTGTTGCTTTTGCTTGTTCTTTCTTCTCTTGTTTTGATTCTATAGTTCTTGCATCTCGTCGTTGTTGTTGAG
Source organism: Hemerocallis citrina (assembly GCA_017893485.1). Classification (NCBI taxonomy): domain Eukaryota; kingdom Viridiplantae; phylum Streptophyta; class Magnoliopsida; order Asparagales; family Asphodelaceae; genus Hemerocallis; species Hemerocallis citrina. The sequence continues at coordinate 198,831,005 of CM030365.1, forward strand.
TTTATTCCGCAATTAGAATTCAACAAAGTGGTATCAGAGCTACAGGTTGGTAGTCTTGATTGAGATGGTGGAGAAGAGTAGAGTCAAGGAGTTCGATGGAACGGATTTCGCAATGTGGAAGATCCAAATAATTGCGTATCTCCGACAGAAGGATCTAGATGACCCGTTGTTTGCTGTGAAGCCAGAAGGGGCGGAGGTCGATCCGGTTGCGTTGGCGGGCTGGAATAGATTGGATCAGAAAGCACATAGGCAGATTCAGTTGTCACTGAGCAAGAAGGCGCTATTTCACATTGAGAAGGCAAGAACCGCAAAGGAGGCAATGGAGATATTGACAGACATGTTTGAGAAGCCGAATATAGCGAATAAGATCTTACACCTAAAGAAGTTGGTTAACTTGAAGTTGTCAGAAAGGGGTTCGGTTGCTGAGCACATCAACAATTTCTGTATGGTTTACAATCAAATGGAATCGTCGAGTTTAAAGTTTGAGGAGAGGGCACAATCGTTGTTGTTGCTATCCAGTCTTCCCGATAGTTACGACACAGTGGAGCAGACTATTACTAGCACCATGACTGAAACAACAACCCTAAAGGATGTTATAAGCAGCATCATGAATGAGGATACAAGGAGGAAGAGACATGGAGAGACTTCAGTGTCATATCCTAGCAATACCGCGCTGTCAGTTGATAACCGTAGTAGAAGTAACAACAGAGGAAAGCCGCAAAGTAGGAATCATAGGTCCAAGTCAAGAACAGGAAACCGCAAAGGTGAGTGTTGGTACTGCAAGTAGCCAGGACACAGGAGAGACCAATGCGAGGAGTATAAGAAAGCGCAAGCAGGATCTCAGGTAGCCAATGTGGTAAGTATTGAACCCCGTCTAGATGAATTGTGTTTATCAGCTGGATTTAATATTTTGCAAGATGATTGGTGTATAGACTCAGATACTTCTTATCATTGTACCCCCATGAGGGATGTTTTTAAGGATTACAGGACAAGTGATTTTGATGCAGTTTCAGTTGGTAATAGGCAGATATGTCCAGTTGTGGGTAGAGGCACTGCGAGAGTGAAGGCTCGCAATAGTGGGCAATTGGTTTTGTATGATACAAGACAAATTCCGAGCTTGAAGAAAAACTTGATTTCAACTAGCAAACTAGACAAAGAAGGATTTACAACTTTTGGGCATGGAGAATGGAAGGTGACTGCAGGTGCCAAGTTGGTGGCAAAAGGAAAGCGTGGTGACACATTGTACTTACTCAGAGGAGGTGATTCAGATGATATCGTTGCTACAGCATCAGTAGGTAGTTCATCTTCAATTCTATGGCATGTCAGGTTGGAGCACCTTGGTGAAAAGGGTGTCAAGAAGCTTTGTTCTAGGGATCTTTTGCCGAGGCTGAAGAAGATTGAGATGAATTTTTGTGAGAATTGTGTGATGGGCAAACAGAAGACAGTTAGCTTTCAGTTGGGTGAGCGTGAGAAGAAGCTAGCGAAGCTAGAGTTGGTACATACAGATGTGTGGGGTCCAGCTCAGAAATTCTCTTATGGTGGTAAGAGATACTTCGTCACATTCATAGATGATGCTATAAGAAAGGTTTGGGTTTATGCAATTTGTGAGAAATCAGAAGTTTTTGAGGCATTCAAAGCTTGGAAGGCCAGGATTGAGAATGAGATGGGTTGCAAGGTAAAAGCAATAAAGTCAGACAACGGAGATGGGTACACAAGCAAAGAGTTTGTTAACTATCTGGCAAAGGAAGGTATCAGAGGAATCAAGACAGTTCCTAAGACTCCACAGGAGAATGGTGTAGCAGAAAGGATGAACCGCACGATACTCGAAAGGGCGAGATGCATGAGAATTTATGCGGGTCTTTCGGTCCATCTTTGGGCCGCTACAGTTGATACAGCAGTGTACTTGATTAACCATTGCCCATCTAGTGCCCTTGATGGGGCCATTCCAGAAGAACTATGGTCAGGTAAAACTGTTAATTATTCGCATTTGAAAGTTTATGATTGTATAACATATGCACTAATTGACAGGGAAGAAAGAAAGAAGTTGGACTCTAAGTCCAGGAGGTGTGTGTTCTTTGGCTACGGTGGCAATGAGTATGGTTATAGGCTTTGGGATTTTGTGGATAACAAAGTCATTCGCAGCAGGAATGTAGTGTTCAATGAAGAGGTCCTATACAAGGACAGACACACAAGTCAAGACAGTACAACCAGTTCAGAGTCAGATTGGGGTTCAGACTCAGACTCAGATTCAAATTCTGAAGGCGGCCCTAGTGGTGGGGGCCCTACAGTGCAGTGGCAGGTACAGGTACCACAGGCAGCACATGAGGCTCATGGTGAGCCTATTAGGAATGAGCAGGTTATCCAAGACGAACATGTACAGCCAGAACAGTTTGGAGAACCTGAACCGGTCGGTGAACCGGTACCCACGTTGAAGAGATCGACACGAGAGAGGAGGCCAACCAGGATATTTGATCCATCAGCTAGTGTTGTTCACGAGCATGTTCTGTACACGGATTCGGGGGAGCCAGAGACTCATGAGGAGGCTTTGAGGGATGAGGCTCGAATTCAGTGGGATTTATGAGCTCCTTGGAACAGAACCAAACTTGGGAGTTGACCAAGTTACCTGCAGGGAAGCGCGCTCTTATGAACAAATGGGTTTTCAGAGCCAAAGATGAGGCAGATGGCAATAAGAGGTACAAGGCCAGACTTGTTGTAAAGGGATTCTCTCAAAGGGACGGTATCGATTATAGTGCGATCTTTGCACCGGTTGTGAAGATGGCTTCTATTAGGGTTCTGCTCAGTATTGTGACAGTTGAAGACTTGCACTTAGAGCAGTTGGATGTGAAGACAGCATTTCTCCATGGTGATGTCGAAGAAGAGCTGTACATGAGACAACCCACAGGTTTTGAAACTAAAGGAAAGGAAGACATAGTGTGTCGATTGAAGAAGAGTCTTTATGGGCTCAAACAAGTACCGTGACAATGGTACTTGAAGTTTGATTGCTTCATGAGAGGAAAAGGTTCGATAGGTGCGAAACGGATCATTGTGTCTGTTCGTAGATATGAGGACAATGATATAGTTACCCTGGCATTATATGTGAACGACATGCTGTTAGCAGGTTCATGTATGGAGAAGATCAAGGAAGTGAAAAAGGCGCTAGCTTACAAATTTTCAATGAAGGACTTGGGTGAAGCAAAGCAAATCCTCGGTATGAAGATTAGTAGAGACGTGAGTAGCAAGAAGCTTTGGTTATTACGAGCGGACTATGTGAAGAAGGTGTTGAAGAGATTCAATATGGATGGCGTGAGGCCAGTCACTTATCCCTTGGCTGCTCACTTCAAGTTATCAATAGACTTGTGTCCTAAGACAAAGGCGGAGATGGAGGAAATGGCTTCTATTCCTTATGCCTCAGCCGTTGGGAGTTTGATGTATGTGAAGATGTCTACAAGACCAGACATCGCACAAGTTGTGGGAGTTGTCAGCCATTACATGAAGAATCCAGGTAAACAGCATTAGGATGAGTAAAGTGGATTCTTAGATATCTAGCAGGTACTTCAGATTACTCTCTTTGTTTTGGGAGAGATTCTTTGCATATACATGGTTATGAAGATGCAGATTTTTTGGGCGATCGTGATGGTTGCAGAAGTACTACATGGTATGTATTTACAGTTGGTGGAACAACTATTAGTTGGGCTTCGCAATTACAAAATGTTGTAGCACAGTCAACTACGGAGTCAGAGTATATGGCACTTACGGAAGCGACGAAAGACATGTTGTGAATTTCGAAGCTTATGAAACAGTTGGGCAGGAAGCAACCCATAGGTGAACTATGGTGTGACAGTCAAAGTGCAGTTTTCTTGGCAAAAAACTCGGCATATCACTCTAGGACTCAGCACATTCAAATGAGGTATCATTTTGTCAGAATGGCGGTTGAGAAGAAATGGTTAAAGCTAACTAAGATTCTTGGCACTAAGAATCCGGCAGACATGCTCACTAAGGTGTTGGATAGCAAGAAACATCAGTTTTGCTATACCGCTATCGGATTATATCCAGGTTAATTGTTGAGGAGACTCACAGAGGCACAAGCCTAGACTAGGCCAATGGAAGAATGAAGAACATGTTAGAGACTTCGTGTATATGTTTCTGAGTGGGAGAATGTTGGGGTTTGTGGATCCAATACACGATGATGAGGTTGAAGAAGATAGGTGAAAAGGAGAGTCGAAGTGGGAGCAAGTGGCTACAGTCTAGGAAGCACGGATACTTCCAAACGCTCAACGTACCCGTGTCGGGTGCGTATCGGGTGCCGATACTCCTTGGGTACTCCCGGGTGCGTACCCAAGGAGTATCCATTTTTTTAATACATATTTGTAACTTTTGGACACAGTTAAGTGAAGATGAATGTTTAGGTCCCTAATGTAATTTCAAAAACTTGATGTTTTATGTTATGCCCAAACACAAAATAAGTATACACAATGTTTTGATAGTTAGATTATCAATTTTTTTCTAAAAATGCTCATAATTATAATGTATTCTTATAATTCTATGAAATAGTTTAAATATATGCATTTTAAATAAAATAAATAAATAAATATTTATATATATAATATAATATATATTATATTTAACGTATCCACCAATGTACCCGTATCCTACTTTTTTGTAAAATCACGTATCCCCGTACCCGCGTCGTGTCGTACCCGCACCCCGTACCTGTATCTATGCTTCATGGCCTACAGCAGAGTTGTGGTCGACCGCACCCCTCGACCGACGACCGGTTGACCGCGCAGTCGACCGTCCCGCTCTCTGGTTCAACCTGCAGTCTTGAAGAAGTGACCGGTCAACCGCACAGTCGACCGACCCGATCTCTGTTGGATTTCATGTAGTCGAGGAAAGGACCGGTCGACTGTCCTAGAGTTGCGGTCGACCGTCCCGACGCTGATTGATGAGCGGCTGAGATGGAAAGTTGTGAAATCCTATATATATTGTATTGTGTACGATTTTAGGGTTAAGTGAAAAGAAAATAGAGATCTACCAGCCGTCATTAAGAGAGAGGGAGATAGAGAGAAACACTACACCTTGGTGGTGAGTTCTTGAGAGGTTTGTAAACCTAATCTTCATATTTCTAGTGGAAATCGCAGGAGTGCCTCTACGCGGGGAAGTAGCCATTGTTTGGGTGAACCTTCATAAAAATCTTGTGTGTTCTTGTGTATTGCTTTTGCTTGTTCATTCTTCTCTTGTTTTGATTCTATAGTTCTTGCATCTCGTCGTCATTGTTGAGTTTATTCCGCAGTTAGAATTCAACACGTCCAACTAAAAAACTATTTCTTAACACGTATACCGCACGAGAAAATCATCTAATTCTTATCAAAACGTGCATCGCACGTGAAAAATACTAGTTATTTTAAATTACAGTCGCTACAGTATTTTTAAAACTCAACCCAAGCTAATCTTTAATGGAAAACTATTCTTGTTACAGTAAATCTACATCCAACCAAAGCTATTTCAAGAAATCAAATCCAATTATTTACTTTCGCTACAGTGTTCCTCCCTTTCATATTTCTTTTACATCCAACCAAACCACCCATTAGTGAAAAAGTACTCCCATGGGCTCCTTAGAAACTTGAGAAACTAGCCTCTTATGTTTGCAAAAACTGTATGGTTTAGAATGGAACTCTAAAGCATGCAGACTCAGCAACATTAAAAGATGAAAGACATAAATTTACAATAAAGTTCTAATATGTTCAAGCTAGCGTTTTCAAAGAAGTAAATTAATATAGGGCAAAAATCAAAGTATCCCTCAACGTTTGGCCTAAGTACAAAATGCCTATATAATGTTTGAAAAAATACATTATACACATTCCTCCGTTAACTTAACCCATTCTGTTAACTTCGAATTATTAAATTACATTTCTACCTTTACCCTTTCATAATTAAATCATTCTTTCACCCCCTTTCTTCATTAATTTTTTTTTCATTCATTTTTCTCCATTAAATTAACGGTATGTATAGATGAAAGTTTCCTAGTTTTGATTTAAGTGAGTACATATAACATTTTGATTTAAGTGAATACTTTTGGTTCACAACTTTTAAACATTAACAAGCTTTTTGGAGCTTTGATATGTAATAGAAGCCCTTTTGGATGACAAGAAAGCCGTTGAAGCAGATCTACTATTTGATCAGTTTTGCTGCTTCTTTATTTGAAAGAAGACAGATCAATTAACATTTTATATGGAGTTGTTATTCATTATAAGTAGTATTGGATCATTTCAGAAACTAGTGCTTAGAACTCTCGAATACTTGTATTGCCTAGCCACAATTTAAGCCTCCACTTTCTGATCTAGTTCAACTATAGTTTCTGATTCGAAGAATTAAATTAAATTCCCATAAATTTTTGAGGGCTGAGAGTATCCCTCATTTCCCTTAACTTATGTCCAGCTTGACTGGGAGTACTACTACGGACCCGTATAATTTTCATCGTCTAGAAATTTTTGAGAACCCTTTTTCCGCTCAACAATGTGTGACCAATATTTGTAAAACAGCTTTTAAAAGACCTCATGAATTGAAACAGGAAACTTTCATGTACACATACTGTTAATTTAATGAAGAAAAACGAATGAAGAAAAATGAAAGAGGAACGGGGTGAAAGAAGGATTTGATTATGAAAGGGTAAAGGTAGAATGTAATTTAATAATTCAAAGTTAACGGAAGAATGAATATAATGTATTTTTTGAAACGTTATATGGACATTTTGTACTTAGACCAAACGTTGGCGGTACTTTGATTTTTTGCCTATTTTTTATTAATGAAGCGGTGACGTGGTCACCTTTATCTAAAAAAAAAAGTATTCAAAAACAGAAAAACTGATAGCAAGCAAATAACTATATTTAAAAATAAATAAATTACATTAATTGATTATAATTATTATTTAACAAAAAGAAGGGGAAAAAAGACAGAACCGTCAATTTATTAAACGTGCAAAGCTAAGTCCAGTCCATACGTTGATTGTAAATACAATTCAAAGTCACTCGTCAATATACTTCCACAAATCCATCAATCAATCCTGTTAGATATTATTATAGTCCCATATTGGTTGTGGAGTTGTTTTGATATTTGTTCTCCTCCTATATATAAATGGTATTGTACTTGGTTAAACTCAATTCAATATTCAGTATTGTTTTCATCTCTCTTATTTATCTTAACATGGTATCAGAGCAAAGTTATACAAATTTTCCATTCTTCCCAAAACCCTAGAATTCCAACAGCCAAAAAGCCCAAAAATAAAAATAAAAAATAAAAAAAATCTTCTTCATACTGCCGTCAAACTCAAGAAGAACTCAAACTCAACAAGAAGAAGAAGCTCCCTGCTGTCAATCCTCGAAACCCAAACTCAACTACTCCTAGAAGCATCCCCAACACCAACACCATCAAGAACTCCAAACCCGTCTCGCAGTCCCACGAAGATCCCTCCAGTTCTTCTGCAAGAAGAACAAAATCCGAGCCAATGCCACCAACATCGCCATGGCCAACGCCTTCTGGTCTCTTCACACTGTTGAGGACTTGGATTCTTTGAATCAAACCCAACTCCTCCTCCTCTGCTATCTCATCCACTGCAATCCCCATTAGTTAGTAGCAACTTGTGATACCTCTCACTTAAAATCCCCATGCCTTCTAGTTTCTTCAGATCTTCTCCAAAATATTAGTTGTATCAATTCATTTTCTCAGTTCTCCGCTCCGCCCCTCTTCTCTCTCACCTCAAACCCTAACCCTAATTCTTCATTACCCTTCTAAACCCATTACTCAAAACCCATTACCCATACTGAACCCATTACCCTATACCCGACCCGAAACCCATTACCCGTTACAACCCGAAACCCTACTTCTGTTGTAACCCTACTCCTATTGTTCTTTCAAAAAAAAAATTTCGAGAAAAAAAATCAAATAATAATAATAATAATAATAATATTATATATATATATATATATATATATATATATATATATATATATACAGGTTGTACTACTTGATGGAATCTCAGTCTCTCCGACATAATTCCGCCTCCACTGACTTTCCCGATGCAACCGTCTTTCGTTCCTCCTCCAGATTCAAACAGCAGCAGCGCCACTTTCAGTCTGCCTCCAGCTTCCTACCTTCTCCTAACATCATTGTTCACCCTACCTCACCTCTACTTCCGATACCGGTAGCACCGTCCTGCTCCCTACCCCGATTCAGACACTAGCAACATGTCCCTCCATATTGTGTTCTCAGTCACAGCAGCCCTCGCAGTGCATCGTCCCTCACATCCTCGGCCATGCTCGTCACTCCAGCCTTGCCGTCTCCTGCTGATTGGGCTAATCTTCAGCAACGCCTCACTCAGCTGGAACTACAGCTCATGGGTCAGTCTATCAATGCTGGCTTCTCCGCTCCTGCACTTTCTGCTACTCCCGGTATGAATTCGTTCTGAATTTTAGATTCTGGTGCGTCACATCATCTCACTAGTAATCAGTTACTATTTACCACTTGCACAGCACTTCCCTCTCACTCTCCATTTCTACACACAGCTGATGGCTCACCACTTCTTATTACACACTCATGGACAACTAGCTCTACCACTCTCACATTACTATATGTTCTTTATGCTCTTCATTTATCAATAAACCTTATTTCTATTAATGTGTTGTGCGATAGTGGTCTTGTCGTTACTTTTGACTCTTTAGGTTGTTCTATTACTGATTCCTCCATCGGTGAGGAGTTTGGGCGTGCTAGTCGTCAGGATCGTCTATATTATCTAGATTTTCTTCATGCACATCACTCTCCTTCTAGTTTTGCCGGTATTGTTTCTTCTGATGCTGATCTGTGGCACAGACGTTTAGGTCATATTAGCGCATCACAACTCCAGACTATAGCTCGCAGTGCTGCCCTTGGCTCTCTCACTTTTAAACATTTATCTGATTGTCAGGGTTGTCATTTGGCCAAACACATTGCCCTACCCTTTAGTCACAAAAGAACTTCTGAAACCACTCATCTTTTTCATCTTGTTCATTCTGACATATGGGGACCCTCTCCCGTACCTTCGTGGAAAGGCTATTTCTATTATGTTGCCTTCATCGATGACTTCACTAGGCATACATGGGTTTTTCTTATGCGTCAGCGATCTGAGATACCCGATATTTACCGGTTCTTTACAACTATGATTCACACTCAGTTCGGTGTGCACATTAAGAATTTTCGATCGGACGGTGCACATGAGTACACTTCCACCACTATGAGATCGATCCTTCAGTCTCACGACACCCTTTTTCAGCAATCATGCCCTCTCACACATGAGCAGAATGGTGTAGATGAACGCAAGCATCGTCACATCCTTGAGACGGCTCGCGCTCTTTTACTCTCCTTTTCTGCTCCTCGTTCTTACTGGGCTGAAGCTATCATGACCTCTGTTAGTCTCATCAACATTACTCCCTCATCTGTCCTAGCTGGTACGACGCCTTATGAGGCTCTTTACCATTCACCTCCCGACTACAGTATGCTCCGTACCTTTGGGTGCACCTGTTACGTCTTTCTCCCTCCTACTGAGCGCACGAAGCTCTTCGCTCGTGCTGCTAAGGGTGCGTTTGGCCTAGCTTTTTTTAGCTTTAAAGCTACTTCAGAAGGAGAAGCTAGAAAGTACAGCTTTGAAATTAAAAGCTGAAGCTGTTTGGATAGTCAGCTTTTTTTTTAACTTTAAAGCTACTTTTAAGCTAGAAGTTGTTTGGTAAGATATCAATTAAAAACTACTTTTATACATCAAAATTTGTAAGCTCCCTAATCTCCACCATCTTCACCATCTTCACCAAAGCCTTCAGCTAATGGTATCATATTTTATATAAAGCCTTCATCCAAGTATGATTAGTCCCTTGCTCCATTAACAACTACCATAATTTGTATTACTGGTAAAGGCCATTATCACTCAATCATACCATACCATTTCAATTGCTTCTTCCTCATTTTATCATTAATTCTGTTTCTCATTGATGTATCCAGTTCTTATCAAGCTAAGAGCATCCTATAATGAAATTCCACTTCTTTCCATTTTTCTCACTTCCCAATAAATCATCCTTTCGGTTGATACATTACCCAAAATCAAAACATCACACTGAACTTTATACATTACAAATAGAAACCCAGAAAAATAAAAAAAAAATAAAAAAAGAAGAAGAAAGCTTACAGCTTTTGGTCATCATCGATCTCAAGCTTCTTTTGGCACCCAGTTGTGGGATTGGCGATATTGAACTGACCAAAAACAACGGAATCAATCAAATCTAAGAACAATTAGAAATTAGAAAATTACACTGCAATTCAAAAGGAGGCTAAGATTTGAGTTCCCATTACCTTCATTTTCGATTGGTCGAAGCAATCGCAAGAGATTTGGGGAGAGAGAGAGAGAGAGGCGAAAGTTCTCATTACCTAAGAGGACAGCAAGAGGGGCTGACATCGGGAAGGGAAATTTTTTTTGATCTAGAAGCTAGAAGCTAGAAGCTAGAAGTAGATCTTGGGAGCTTCTTTTAGAGCTCCTTTTCTTCATAAAAAAAGCTACTTTTCTTTTTGTAGAGCTTTTCAAAATATACGTTTGGCCCAGCTTCTCCTTCTAAAGGAGAAGCTAAGCTAATTTTAAGCTGGGCCAAACACTACCTAAGTGCGTTCACCTATGTCTCAGTCCTGAACACAAAGGTTATCGTTGTTTTGATCCATCAGCGGGTCGTGTCCGCATTTCTCGACATGTATCCTTTGTGGAAGACTCCCTTTACTACCTGACTCCCCTCGAGGATTCTAGATTTCTCGATTCCCCAATTGTTGCTAGCCCTCCGACTTTATCTTCCCGCATTCTTTTTGATCCCACTCCTCTGGCTCCATTCACATCTCCTACAGTCCTTACACCTGTTGTTCCCCCTACCGAAACACCACCTGCATCCCCACAGCAGCTAGCACCCATCCCACCCACTTCCCCACCGACACATGCACCTACTCCACCGTCCTCACCCCCACACCCTGTCAGTCCACCACCTCTTCGTCAGTCTACCCGTTCCACTTCTGGTATTCCTCCGGCTCATTATACACCTGATGCCATTGGTCCTTTTGGCCAGTTTGGTTTTGCCACCCTAGCTTCCTACTCACCACAATTTCATGCATATCTCACTGCTATACACTCTACACGTGAGCCCAGAACCAATCAAGATGCAATTCAATATTCTGAATGGAGAAAAGCTATTGCAGAGGAATTCAGTGCATCTGATAACACCGGCACTTGGGATGTTATTCCTCTGCCAGAGGGCATTCAGCCTATTAGCTGCAAGTGGATCTTCAAGGTCAAATATCAACATGGTGGATCTATTAAGCGGCACAAGGCTCGTCTAGTAGCCCGGGGATTTACTCAGGAGCATGACATTGATTATGATGAGACCTTTGCTCCGGTTGCACAGATGACTACTGTTTGCACTCTTCTTGCTATTGCAGCCATCCGCTAATGGTCGTTATACCAGATGGACGTGAAGAATGCTTTTCTTTATGGTACCTTATCTGAGGTTGTTTATATGGATCCTCCTTCTGGCCTCCCTACTCCTCCTCGTCATGTTTGCCGGTTGCGTCGGGCTATATATGGTTTGAAGCAGGCCCCTCGAGCCTGGTTTGAGTGTTTTCGCCTTGTCATCACCAAGGCTGGTTTTAGTCAGAGTTCTCAGGACCATTCTATGTTTATGCGGTCATCACCGCAGGGGAGGATAATTCTACTACTCTATGTTGACGATATGATCATCACAAGGGATGACTCTGCGGGCATTACATCTACCCAGAAATACCTTCATCAGCAGTTCCATATGAAAGACCTTGGCAGACTTCGTTATTTTCTGGGCCTAGAGATTGCCCATGGATCTCGAGGGATACTCATTTCTCAACAGAAATACACATCAGATATTATCTCCGGTGCATGCCTTTCTGACAGTAGATCAGCCGATACACCCTTAGAGCTTCATGTGAAGCTTCGTCCCACTGATGGTGAGCTCCTTCCTGATCCCACTAGATACAAGCAGATTGTTGGACAGCTTGTCTACTTATGCATGACCAGACCCGATATTGCTCACGCAGTCAGTGTTGTCAGTCAGTTTGTTTCTGCTCCTACATCAGTTCACTACGGTGCTCTTCTTCGGATTCTCAGATATCTTCGGGACATTATTACTCGCTCATTGTTCATGCCTGCTACATCTAAACTAGAGCTGAGTGCATATTCTAATTCAGATTGGGCAGGTGATCCTACTACCAGACGGTCTACCACTGGTTTCTGTCTATTTCTTGGTGATTCGCTGATCTCATGGTGAAGTAAGAAATAGGCAATTGTTGCATGTTCTTCGACTGAAGCTGAGTACAGAGCAATGGCAACTACTACTAAAGAGATTGTTCATGTTCGTTGGCTGTTATCAGATATGAGTGTTACTCTTACAGGAGCTACTCCTTTTTATTGTGATAACCGGAGTGCATTGCACATTGCAAGCAACCCGATCTTTCATGAGCGAACGAAGCATATAGAGATTGATTGCCATTATGTTCGTGAGTGCTTTGAGGCAGGGACAATTTCTCTCCATTCTGTTACATCTTCCCAGCAGACTGCAGACTTCTTCACCAAATCCCATACTATTTAGAGATTTAGATACTTAGTAGGCAAACTCACACTGTGTGACCCATCGTGAGTTTGAGTGGGGGTGTTAGATATTATTATAGTCCCATATTGGTTGTAGAGTTGTTTTGATATTTGTTCTCCTCCTATATGTAGGTGGAATTGTACTTGGTTAAACTCAATTCAATATTCAGTATTGTTTTCATCTCTCTGATTTATCTTAACAAATCTCATTCAGAAAACTGATTGATATGGCAACCCAGCACAGGATGCATCTATTAACCCAACCAACCCACCTCTCCTTCCATCTTCCTAAATTCATCCATCACTTACGCCAATGGCCCATCTCCTCCTCCTCCTCCTCCTCCTTGTATTCATCTCTTTCTGTGGTGACTCAACCGCCCTCTCTTAGTGCTCTACCCTCTTAACTTGAATCAATCTTCCTTCACGAACTCGACACATGGCATCCCCGTACCAACAGCTGCTTCAATTGGGAGGGCATCACCTACGACCCTTTATCGGGTTTGGTAATTCCAAATGAGTTTGAATTGCTCACCAATTTGACGAGCTTGAATCTCTCTACTGCTGGATTCAGTGGCCAAATACCCATTGGAATTGCAAATCTAGCAAATCTGGTGTCACTTGATCTATCAACTTATGATGAAGATGGATTACCGTTTGGATTTCTTGATCTAAAAAAATCCAGATTTTGATACTCTAATTCGAAACATGAGTAATCTAAGATAGATGTATCTTGATGGTGTTGTTATGTCAATGGAGTGCAGCCGTGGCCAAATGGACCCGAAAAGCTGAGGGCTTTAAGCTTGCCTAGATGTTCGATCACTGGCCCATTCCATTCCTCTTTTGCCGAGCTTCATAATATATCTGTAATTCGGTTGAATTACAATCAGTTGAACTGTTCCGTGCCTGAATTCCTTTCAAATTTCTCTTCTTTTTACACGAGCTTTCACTTAAATCATGTGGGCTTAACAGGGTTTTTCCAAACACATTTTGTGTTTCCTCTCAGGTATCTTACAATTCTCTGTTTGTCATTTAATGAGAAGCATTCTGGATTATTACTTGATTTTCCTGATGAGAGCAAGCTGGAAAGTTTAGATCTTTCAGTTTCAAATTTCTCAGGGATGATACCTTCATCTGTTGGTAATCTCCAGCATCTCACATTTCTTAGCTTGAGTTAAAACCAACTATTTGGGCAGATTTCTACATCTGTCGGTAACCTCCAGCATCTCACATTTCTTGGCTTGGGTGAAAACCAGCTATCTGAGTAGATTCCTGCATCTATTGGTAACCTCCAGCATCTCACATTTCTAAACTTGGATAAGAACCAGCTATCTGGACAGACTCCTGCATCTATTGGTAACCTCCAGCATCTCACACATCTTGGCTTTGATGAAAACTAGCTATCTAGGCAGATTCCTTCATCTATTGGTAACCTCCGGCATCTCACACATCTTGGCTTGTATGTAAAACCAGCTATCTGGGCAGATTCCTGCATCTATTGGTAACCTCCAGCATCTCACACATCTTGGCCTTGAGTGAAAACCAGCTATCTGGGCAGATTCCTTCATGTGTTGGTAACCTCCGGCATCTCACACATCTTGATTTGAGTTATAATTTGCTGCAAGGGGAGATTCCAAGGTCAGTCTTTCATCTTTCAGGGCTTAAATTCCTAGCACTTGCAAACAATAACTTCAGTGACACACTGGAACTTGATCAGTTTAGTTCCTTTAGATCTCACTTATATCAGTATCTCAATTCACAATGACGACGTTCATGGTTCCATCTCCATTCCCAATCTTTCCTTTCTTCGATTGGCTTCTTGCAATTTAACAAAAGTTCCTAGTTTCTTGAGGTATACAAATCAGTTGGCCACCCTAGATCTCTCTAATAATAAAATAGTTGGCTCTGTACCTAATTGGATATGGAGTGTTGGAAATGGTTCCCTCCTGCAATTAAACCTCTCTCACAACATGTTCACATATGTGGAAGTCCCCCCTGCAAAATATAAGTATGCAACCGGCAATAATTATTGATCTCCATTCAAACTTGATTGCAGGGCCAATTTAGCTTCCCCCAACAAATTTTTCACTATTAGATTATTCAAACAACAATTTCTCATCTTCCATTTCATCCAACATCAGCTCATACCTTGCATTTTGTGCCTTTCTTTCACTTTCTAACAATAGTATCGTGGGAGAAATCCCACCATCAGTTTGCAATGCAAGTTATTATCTTCAAATTCTAGATTTTTCCAACAACAAATTGAGTGGTCTGATCCCACCATGTTTTTTAAAAGGTAGCAATAGTCTTGAAGTGTTGAACCTAAGAAGGAACCAACTTCAAGGAACAATTCCTCACAACATTAGTCAAGGATGTGGTCTACAAACATTAAATCTCAATGTAAATTATTTTGATCAGGGAGGCTACCTCAATCTCTAGCCAACTGCAGTTCTGTAGAGTTTCTCGATCTAGGAAACAATCACATAAATGGCACTTTTCCATTCTGGCTAGGAAAACTTTTTTCGCTTCAAGTCCTTGTTCTGAGTTCTAATCAACTCTATGGGCTAGTTGAACCTCCTCTGGGTACAAAGGCAGCCAAATACTTCTTCCCAGTGCTGCAAATTTTAGATATCTTCTACAACCACTTCAATGGCAGCCTTCCCTTCTATTATATTAAAAATTTGAAAGCAATGATGGTTAATTCAGTGGTGAACCACACTTCTGTAGACATCAACTATGGGAATGGATACTATCTAAACATAGTAACATTCATGTTCAAAGGGTTTGAAATGGAGCTTGTAAACACCCTGACGATCTTCACAGCAATCGACTTCTCCAATAATAACTTTGAAGGCATTATACCAGAGACCATTGGAGAACTCAAATCCCTCATTGTGTTAAACATCTCCCACAATGCACTTGATCGCAATATCCCTCCGTCCATTGGAAATTTGTTACCACTTGAGTCATTAAATCTCTCTGGGAATAAGCTTTCAGGAAGTATTCCTCAAGAATTAAGTGATCCCACTTTTCTCTCTTCCTTGAACCTCTCAAACAACAATTTGGTGGGAAAAATACTTCCTGAAAGATCTAATGACTCAAGGAAGAGATCAACAATTTCTGATTTCCCTAAGGTATTTTTCCATTGAGATTTAATGGAAAATGGTGGGATCAGACCACATCCTCGACTAAAGTTGAGATTTAATGTTTGTAGACCAATTTCTGATCAAAATAATTTACATTGAGATTTAATGTTTGTAGACCACATCCTTGACTAATGTTGTAAGGAATTGTTCCTTGAAGTTGGTTCCTTCTTAGGTTCAGCACTTCAAGACTACTGCTACCTTTTAAAAAACATGGTGGGATCAGACCACTCAATTTGTTGTTGGAAAAATCTAGAACTTGAAGATAATAGCTTGCACTGTAAACTGATGGTGGGATTTCTCCCACGATACTATTGTTAGAAAGTGAAAGAAAGGCACAAAATGCAAGGTATGAGCTGATGTTGGATGAAATGGAAGATGGGAAATTGTTGTTTGAATAATCTAATAGTGAAAAATTTGTTGGGGGAAGCTAAATTGGCCCTGCAATCAAGTTTGAATGGACATCAATAATTATTGCCGGTTGCATACTTATATTTTGCAGGGGGACTTCCACATATGTGAACATGTTGTGAGAGAGGTTTAATTGCAGGAGGGAACCATTTCCAACACTCCATATCCAATTAGGTACAGAGCCAACTATTTTATTGTTAGAGAGATCTAGGGTGGCCAACTGATTTGTATACCTCAAGAAACTAGGAACTTTTGTTAAATTGCAAGAAGCCAATCGAAGAAAGGAAAGATTGGGAATGGAGATGGAACCATGAACGTCGTCATTGTGAATTGAGATACTGATATAAGTGAGATCTAAAGGAACTAAACTGATCAAGTTCCAGTGTGTCACTGAAGTTATTGTTTGTAAGTGCTAGGAATTTAAGCCCTGAAAGATGAAAGACTGATCTTGGAATCTCCCCTTGTAGCAAATTATAACTCAAATCAAGATGTGTGAGATGCCGGAGGTTACCAACAGATGAAGGAATCTGCCCAGATAGCTGGTTTTCACTCAAGGCCAAGATGTGTGAGATGCTGGAGGTTACCAATGGATGCAGGAGTCTGCCCAGATAGTTGGTTTTACATACAAGCCAAGATGTGTGAGATGCCGGAGGTTACCAATAGATGAAGGAATCTGCCTAGATAGCTGGTTTTCATCAAAGCCAAGATGTGTGAGATGCTGGAGGTTACCAATAGATGCAGGAGTCTGCCCAGATAGCTGGTTCTTATCCAAGTTTAGAAATGTGAGATGCTGGAGGTTACCAATAGATGCAGGAATCTACTCAGATAGCTGGTTTTCACCCAAGCCAAGAAATGTGAGATGCTGGAGTTTACCGACAGATGCAGAAATCTGTCCAAATAGTTGGTTTTCACTCAAGCTAAGAAATGTGAGATGCTGGAGATTACTAACAGATGAAGGTATCATCCCTGAGAAATTTGAAACTGAAAGATCCAAACTTTCCAGCTTGCTCTCATCAGGAAAATCAAGTAATAATCCAGAATGCTTCTCATTAAATGACAAACAGAGAATTGTAAGATACCTGAGAGGAAACACAAAATGTGTTTGGAAAAACCCTGTTAAGCCCACATGATTTAAGTGAAAGCTCGTGTAAAAGGAAGAGAAATTTGAAAGGAATTCAGGCACGGAACAGTTCAACTGATTGTAATTCAACCGAATTACAGATATATTATGAAGCTCGGCAAAAGAGGAATGGAATGGGCCAGTGATCGAACTTCCAGGCAAGCTTAAAGCCCTCAGCTTTGGGGTCCATTTGGCCACGACTGCACTCCACTGACATAACAACACCATCAAGATACATCTCTCTTAGATTACTCATGTTTCGAATTAGAGTCTCAAAATTTGGATTTTTTAAGATCAAGAAATGTTGAAATGTAGTAAGGACTAATATGTGTATTCTGTTTCCTAATCTATAGGAAACAGATTTCCCAAATCTCTCACCCCTCAATCTTCTCTCAATCTCTTTTCTTCTCCTCCAAGTATGTAATCCCTATATATAGATGTATACTGTAAAGAATAAGAACAATAAGAATAAGAATCATTTTCTCCCCAAATCTGTTTTCTTCATGGTATCAGAGCCTAATCAGATCTAGGCCAAGTGAAGAAGAAGAAGAGGAGACTGATCACCTCCATCTTGCTCTGATCCCGTTGTTGATCCTATCACCGATCATCGACTCCGATCCCATCCGATCCCATCGCCGAAAATCCTTCGTACCCGTCGTCGTCACCGCTCTGCCTTCATCCACGACTTCTGCCACCGAAACCCCAACGAACCCATCACCACTACCGCTCTGCGCTTCTGTCTCAACACCCGCACCTCTGCCTCTCCTTCTTCTCCACTCCCAGACACGCCGCCAAACCTGACCCCCATACT
The DNA here is from genome assembly GCA_017893485.1 of Hemerocallis citrina. Taxonomy (NCBI): domain Eukaryota; kingdom Viridiplantae; phylum Streptophyta; class Magnoliopsida; order Asparagales; family Asphodelaceae; genus Hemerocallis; species Hemerocallis citrina. The sequence goes on from CM030365.1 coordinate 198,849,154, forward strand.
CATTTTACTCTATCGTCGACATCAGCAGCAGACCCAGACCCGCGACCCCAATCTGTCCTCTTCCTGATCGACGGCGTGCCGCTCAATTGCTGCTCCTCCTGAGCGCCGACGCGACCTCGTTGCCGTCCGCCCCTTGCGTCGCCAGCGACACCACCAAAGCTCCATTGTTGTCGTTGCTGCTATCTCTCTCCCCTATTGCTATTTAGTGTTCTCTGGTTGCTGTTGCTGCAGTCTCTTTGAGTGCTGTTTGCTGTTTTTTGATCCCGTTTGCTGTTTGGTGTTTGGATCCTTGGTTCTGCTTACTGTGCTGTTTGTTGTGTTGCTATGGGACAATATCCGTATGAGTCAAGGAAGTGTACTCATTGTGGCAAGATCGGCCACACGAAAGCATGTTGTTATGAGATTATCAGCTATCCGGAGATCTGGGATCATAGCAGGGATATTCGGGAGAACACTTGCAATTAACCCACTGTCGCAGGTGGAGTTGTTGATCGTGCTGCTGCAGGTAATGATGGTAAGATTTTTAATATTTCTGGCTCTGTTATGAATAATGCATGGATAATTGATTCGGGTGCTACCGACCATATGACTTTTGATTCTAGACAAGTTCAAAATTTTCAACCTTTCACCAAATCAACTGTGTCCACTGCCAATGGTGATCCTGCCACTGTTACTGGTGAGGGTACCATACATCTCACAAACAACCTAACCTTAGATACTGCCCTAGTTGTGCCATCCTTGAATTTTAACCTATTATCTGTTGCTCAAATAACTACTGCCTTACATTGTATTGTAGTCTTTTGATCTTCATATTGTGTGTTTAAGGATATTCGGACTTGCAAGACGATTGGTTATGGGGTTAGACACGGGAAGCTCTATTACCTGGATTTAGAATCTGAAAGTTCAAGTAAGTTGACTCAAGCTTTAAGTGTGGAAGAATCCGAAGGTGAGAAGAAAAAATCAGATATTTGGCTACGATATCGACGTCTAGGGCATGCTTCTTTTGGTTATTTGAAGAAATTATTTTCAAGTTTATTTTTGAAGTTAGATATTTCTATCTTTCGGTGTGATGTGTGTGAATTCGCAAAAAGTCACCGTGTCTCTTTTCCTCCAAGTCCAAGTAGAAGCACTCTTCCGTTTATGATTATCCATTCTGATGTTTGGGGTCCATCCAAAACTACTACATTTGGAGGTGCCAAATGGTTTGTGACATTTATTGATGGCTGTACTCGTATGACTTGGATTTGTTTGATGAAGTCGAAAAGTGAAGTTAGTGGCTTGTTTCAAAAATTTCACAAGCATGTTATGATTCAGTATAAATCACAGATTCAAATTCTTAGGTGATAATGGCAGAGAGTACCTGAGTTCGAATCTGCAACAATATTTGGTGGAACACGGCATTGTTCACCAGACTACATACTCATATACACCTCAACAGAATGGGACTGCAGAAAGAAAAATCAGACACTTGCTCGAGGTGGTCCGTACTTCTCTTATCCATGGAAATATGTCAATTATTTATTGGGGGAAAGCCCTTGCTTCTGCTGCATACTTAATCAACCGAGTTCCCTTTAGTATCCTAAACTTCCTCACACCATTTCAAGCATTAACTGAAGCTGTGAATGCACCAAAAGTCGTCAACTTGCCACCTCGTGTATTTGGGTGTGTTGCATTTGTTCATCTTCATCAACATGAACGCAATAAGTTAACTTCTTGAGCTGTCCGCTGTGTTTTCATAGGGTATGCACAGGATAAGAAAGGGTACCGGTGCTATCACCTACCAACTCAAAGGATGTTTGTGACTATGGATGTTGTGTTCCATGAAGATGAGATGTATTTTTCTTCTTCTACAACTGAACTTCAAGGGGAGTACCAAAGTGAAGTTCAGACTCTTGGGTATGATGGAGTTAGTGAAGTTCAGACTCTTGGGTGTAATGAAGGGGTTAGTGAAGTTCAGATTCTTGGGTATGATGAAGTAATTACCAGTCAGAACGAACAACTGGATACAAATAATAGCAAACACTTGAATGAAGACCTAGCAAGGGAGAAAGACCCTCACAAAGAAGTGCAGCCAAGGGAAGAAGCCTCTCTTGAAAAAGACCCTCTTGAAGAATTGCAACCAGTACCAAATCTCGGTGAGAGTGAACCATCAGAACCCCAAAACCGATCGTCATCGTTGTCTAAAGCTCCTAGAAGAGAACTCTCGCACCGTACTAATAGAGGTATTCCAAAACCCACTTATGAACTTGATCCTACTAGAAACATCAAATATCCCATGAGTAATTATGTATCCACTCACTGCTTGTCGGAATCAAATAAGTCATTTGTAAATCAATTATCTCCTGTATATATTCCTAACAGTGTGCATGAAGCCCTTACTGATCCAAGGTGGAAAGGAGCTATAGATGAGAAGATGAAGGCCTTGAAAAAGAATGAGACTTAGGGATAGTCGAGGTGCTAGCAGGGAAGAAGCCAGTAGGATGCAGATGAATTTATACGGTGAAGTATAAGTCCGATGGTTCAATAGAGCGATACAAAGCAAGACTGGTTACCAAAGGATACACTCAAACGTATGGAATCGATTATGAAGATACATTCGTACCTGTGGCAAAATTCAATACTGTTCGAGTCCTACTATCACTTGCTATAAATCTTGACTGATCGTCGGAGCAATTTGATGTGAAGAATGTATTTTTACATGGAAAATTGACAGAAGAGGTTTATATGGATCTTCCACCAGGGTCGAACAGAGCAGTCCAACACAGCAATAAAGTATGTTGTTTGAAGAAAGCATTGTATGAACTTAAGCAGTCGCCAAAAGCTTGGTTCGGGAGGTTTACAAAAGCAATGAGGACATTCGGATATTGTTAGAGTAATTCAGATCATACCTTATTCCTGAAAAGGAAAGAAGGTAAAATTACTGCTCTCATTATATATGTGGATGACATGATAGTAACTGGGAATGATCCTGAGGAGAGAATGGCATTGAAGAGCTACTTGTCACAAGAGTTCGAAATGAAGAATCTTGGCTCTTTGAGATATTTTCTTGGTATTGAAGTTTCTTGTTCGAGAAATAGTACATTTCTGTCTCAAAGAAAGTATGTTATCGATTTATTGAAGGAAACTAGAATGTCTACTTGTCAGCCGATTGGTATACCATTAGAAGGACTGAAATTTTGCAACGAATCTGATCATGTGCCTTGTGATAAGGAAAGATATCAGAGATTGGTTGGCCGACTGATGTATCTTGCGCATACACGGCCAGATTTATCATATGCTTTAAGTGTGGTAAGTCAGTTTATGCATGCACCTCAGGAACATTACATGAATACAATGATGAGAATTCTGAGATATATTAAGTCTGCTCCAGGAAAAGGGGTCCTATTTGCGAAATATGGTCACTTGAAGGTTGAGGCATATACTGATGCTGATTGGGCAGGATCTATAATTGATAGGCGCTCCACTTCAGGATACTTAACCTTTGTTGGAGGAAATATAGTTACATGGAGAAGCAAGAAGCAGAATGTTGTTGCACGCTCTAGTGCAGAGGCTGAGTATCGCGGAGTAGCTCTATATATAGCGGAAGCTTTATGGCTGAAACTCTTGTTGCAGGACTTAGGCTGTGGTCTGAATGAACCTATGAAGGTGTATTGTGACAGTCAAGCAGCATGTGATATTGCCGCAAATCCAGTTCAACATGATAGGAAGAAACATGTAGAGGTGGATAGATTCTTCATCAAGAAGAAATTGGATGAGAAAGTCATTGAGATATCTAAAGTGAAGTCAGAAGATCAGCTCGCAGATATCCTGACCAAGGCAGTTTCGAGTCGGCTCTTCTTGAAATTTGTTGACAAGTTGGGCATGTCCAATATCTATGCATCAACTTGAGGGGGAGTGTTGAAATGTAGTAAGGACTAATATGTATATTCTGTTTCCTAATCTATAGAAAATAGATTCCCCAAATCTCTCACCCCCCAATCTTCTCTCAATCTCCTTTCTTCTTCTCCAAGTATGTAATCCCTATATATAGATGTATACTGTAAAGAATAAGAACAATAAGAATAAGAATCATTTTCCCCCAAATCAGTTTTCTTCAAGAAATCCAAACCGGTAAGCCATCTTCATCATAAGTTGATTGATCAAGAGACACCAGATTTGCTAGTTTTGCAATTCCAATGGGTATTTGGCCACTGAATCCAGTAGTAGAGAGATTCAAGCTCGTCAAATTGGTGAGCAATTCAAACTCATTTGGAATTACCAAACCCGATAAACGGTCGCAGGTGACGCCCTCCCAGTTGAAGCAGCAGTTGGAACGGGGATGCCATGTGTCGAGTTCGTGAAGGAGGATTGCTTCAAGTCAAGGAGGGTAGAGCACTGAGAGATGGCGGTTGAGTCACCACCAAAAGAGATGAATACGAGGAGGAGACGGGCCATTTTTTTATGAAAAAGTGACTAGTGTCACCTGTCTCGTTAATGGAAAGTTAACGAAACAAAGTAGTCCAAAATACAAAAACTACAACGACCACAATCTACCCAAAGACTGAATAATACAACCATTACAAGTGACTGAACCACCAAACACCCGAACAGCTACAAAAGCTCCAACAGCCTCCACCACACCGCATCCAAGTCATCGCGGGAGGAGGTACCAGTAGCTTTCGACCAAAAGCACTACTCCTCATTACTCATGCGCAACCTCTTCCTAACCCCTGAGTTACCTGCCCAAACATTACTTAGAGACCATATTTTATGCAATAAAATACGAAAAGTACAGTTTATGTTACGAAAGCAAAAATCATTTCTATCTAGACTCCATATACTAGCTGCAACAGTAGTATCCCACATGAGACGTTCTTCTACTCTAATAAATTTGTCTCCAACTACCCCAAATGTATCAACTACCCCACGTGAGATGCGCCATTGGCGTTAGTGATCGATGAGTTTAGGAAGATGGAAGGAGAGGCGGGTTGGTTGGGTTAATAGATGCATGTTGTGTTGGGTCGCCATATCAATTAATTTTCTGAATGGTATTGATTGATGGATTTGTGGAAGTATATTGACGAGTGACTTTGAATTGTATTTACAATCAACGTGTGGACTGGACTTTGCTTTGCACGTTTAATAAATTGACGGTTCTGTTTTTTTTTCCCTTCTTTTTGTTAAAATAATAATTATAATCAATTAATGTAATTTATTTATTTTTAAATATAGTTATTTTCTTGCTCTCAGTTTTTCTGTTTCTGAATCCATATGGGTACATTTTTTTTTTGAGATAAAGGTGACCACGTCACCGCTTCATTAATGAAAAATGGGCAAAAATCAAAGTACCCCCCAACCTAGGAAGCACCGATACGGGTACGGGGGGATATGCCAATTTTCAAAAAAGTATGATACGGGACACAGCGGGGATACAGCTATATATATATAATAAAACACAAAGAAAGCTATCAAGTGGATATATATATAAATATATATATATATATATATATATATATATATATATATATATATATATATATATATAATAAAACACAAAGAAAGCTATCAAGTGGCTCTCCTTCAATCCCCCAAAATTAAAGGCCCAGATCTAACATCACAAAACACATTTTCCCCCAATACTCAAATTCAAATCCCCCCCCCTAAAAAAAACAACTCATTTATTTATTTAATTATCTCTCTCTCTCTCTCTTTCTATATATATATATATATATATATAAATGCTCGGTTGAAAACGGGAGCATTTGCCATATCAAGAGCGATCCAGCGGCTCAGATCTGTGTTTTCCAACCTGTTGAAAACGAAACCCGTTTTCAATGGAGCATTTTCCATATATATATATATATGGAAACATGGACTTTTATACCCCAATTTATAATTATTTTTGACCATATACTAATGGAAACATGGACTTTTATTTACAACTAATTATTGTCATACTATTCAAACTTTAGCTACATAATTGTTGATTTACTGTTTATAGGACTTTTCGTATGCTGTATCGTTCTGAAGACGTGCAGTAGGCACGTGGCCACGGGCAAATCTAGTGTATATATATATATATATATATATATATATATATATATATATATATATATATATATAACTAAATAATATCTCTTGTTAATATGAAAATGGTAAATATCATTCATTAAACATAAAAAACACCACTTAGCATTTATATAAATATGGTGATTTGGGAATTCATAGTTAGCAATTTCATCTATTAATTAATTTTTCTTTCTTCTATTTTTTTCAGGAATTCACAACAAGCAAGCATTAGAGTATTTGGGAAGAATTCACAACAAGCAATTCACAGGAAGAAATAGAAGATTTTATACTCCAGATTGGAAAAATTCACAGCAAATTACAGCAAGCAAATTTCAAGGCAAATGACAGCAAGCAAATTTCACAGCAAAATGACAGCAACCAAATTTCACAAGAAAACAAGCGTCAAGCAAGCAATCAAGCAAATAAAAATTCTAATGTCGTAAATTAATTGCAAGCAAGCATCTTGTATGTAAAAAGGATCTTGAAACATTGGAAATTGGTACATCTTGTGACAGTGAAAAAAAACTCATACCTAGTGTTTGTTGTGACTTGTGAATTATGAGGGAGGAATCGGCGAGGGCGGATGATGGTGGCAGCAGTGGCTGACCGCAGAGAAAGCAAGACGACAAGCGGCAATGGCGGAGAAAGAGTATGAGCGGAGAGAGGAGGCGACGATGGAGAGAGAGTAGGAGGCGGCAATGGTTGGTGATGGTGGCAATGACGGCTGACGGCGGAGAAAGGAAGACGACGCGGCGATGGCAGAGAAAGAGTAGAATCGGAGAGAGAGTAGGAGCGGAGAAAGGAAGCGGCGACAGGTTTTGGGGAAAAATCAGATTTGGGAATTAGGGATTTGAGAGTCAGAGAGAGAGAAATCCGACGCTGATATTTCTTTCTTTTTTTAAACCCCCCACAATTTTTTTACATTTTAAACCCCGCAATTTTTTTTTGCATTTTGACCCCGAAAACGTGTCCCGTATGTGTCCCGCCGTGTCCCGCCGTATCCCGTATCGGATACGTACGGGATATGGGTACAGTGCCCTACACGGAGTGCCAGTGCTTCAGAGCCCCCAACGTTTAGTTTGAGTACAAAATGTCCAGATAACGTTTCAAAAAATACATTATACTCATTTTTCCGTTAACTTTGAATTATTAAATTACATTTCTACCTTTACCCTTTCATAATCAAATCCTTCTTTTGCCCCGTTCCGCTTTCATTTTTCTTCATTCATTTTCCTCCATTATATTAACAGTATGTGTAGATGAAAGTTTTATGTTTCAATTCATGAGATCTTTTAACTACTGTTTTACAAATAGGCTAAATATAAAAAAAGGACACAAAATTTTGGGCCAGTTTAAAAAAAGAACACTAAGATTTTTTGGTTTAAAAAACGGACACAAAGTTTCAGAAAACTCCACTGCGTTAGTTAGGGTTAGGGTAGGGTTTAAAAAAACCACTTTTATTTTTCATTTGTGTTTAAAAAAACTACTTTCATCTTTTATTTGTGTTTAAAAAAACATTACTTAACTAATCAGATGTTTAAATAACCCCCCCCCCCCCCCCCCCCCCCCCCCGAACTAACCCAGTGGAGTTTTTTGAAACTTTGTGTCCTTTTTTTTTAAACAAAAAAACCTTAGTGTCCTTTTTTTTAAACTGACCAAAAACTTTGTGTCTTTTTTTTTATATTTAGCCTTACAAATATTGGTCACACATTGTTGAGCGAAAAAAGGGTTCTAAAAAATTTCTAGGCGATGAAAATTATAAGGGTCCGTAGTAGTACTCCCAATCAAACTGGACATAAGGTAAGGGAAATGAGGGATACTCTCAGCCTTCAAAAATTTATGGGAATTTAATTTAATTCTTCGAATTAGAAACAACAGATAAACTAGATCAGAAAGTGGAGGCTTAAATTGGGGCTAGGCAATACAAGTATTCGAGAGTTCTAAGCACTAATTACTGAAATAACCCAATACTACTTATAATGAATAACAACTCCATATAAAATGTTAATTGATCTGTCTTCTTTCAAATAAAGAAGCAGCAAAACTGATCAAATAGCAGATCTGCTGCAACGACTTTCTTGCCATCCAAAAGGGCTTCCATTACATATCAAAGCTCCAAAAAGTTTGTTAATATTTAAAAGTTGTGAACCAAAAGTATTCACTTAAATCAAAACGTTATATGTGCTCACTTAAATCAAAACCAGGAAACTTTCATCTACACATACTGTTAATTTAATGGAGAAAAATGAATGAAAAAAATTAATGAAGAAAGGGGGTGAAAGAAGGATTTAATTATGGAAGGATAAGGGTAGAAATGTAAGTTAATAATTCAAAGTTAATAGAATGGGTTAAGTTAACGGAGGAATGTGTATAATGTATTTTTTCAAACGTTATATGGACATTTTGTACTTAGGCCAAACATTGGGGGGTACTTTGATTTTTGCCCATTAATATATTATAGACTAGGGAACATGTCATTCAAGTCCAATTCTTAACTGGGCATTCAAGAAATTGGAAACCCATAGTTAATATGCAGAGGACCTAACACTTACAAGACATTAATTTATTAGTCTTATCAAAAGATAGATAAACATAAATATGGGAAATGCCGAATCAGGCTCCATTCTCCAAGTTCTCAAATCAAAAAGACATTTCCCAACGTATTAGTGTTCTCATGTTTAAAACATCTTAGGAACATGACCTCCCAGTCTCCAGTATTTTCTTGTCATCAAACAAAACTCCAAAATTTTCATATTTTCTATTGCTAGTGCACAAGCTTGAAAAGAAAAAATCTATTTGTTGAAAATATGCCTTAAATATTTCTGTAGATTTAGAATCGTTATTCTTTGGTTATTTTCATACAGATTTATATCTTTCTATATTTGAAATATTTGATACAATCTTTTGTAATTATCTTCAGTATTTGTTAAGGATTTATTCTCAATTTGATTGGGAGAATATATTTGATTTGAGGGCTAAGTTTACTTGGCCACTAAGTCAAAGACTACTAACCTTAACAAATATCTCTAGATTACTACTCTATAAATATATGAAAATAGATTGTATCTAATATGGCTAATAGAGATAGAGCCAAATAGAAATAATTAAGAGCTAGCTATACAATTGGGAGATTATTGTAATCAAAGAGAAAAGGACATTGACTAAGAGGCATATATTTTGTAATTACCTGATTATCTAACAAATATTCGCTCCAAAAAATCTTCTTTGTTCTACTTTCTACATTTTTCTGATTGTTGCAAATCCAATTTATTTTGCGGAATTCTCCGAAGAATAATGAGTTGTTGGGTGACTATCTAATTCCGCAAATTTGAACTAACAACTGATATCATAGCGACATAGTTAGAAGATCTAGTCGAAGGTGATAGTGTCTACTTCCGACACCACTTCAACAACTTACCCTCTAAGGAGATGATCGATGATAATAAGATGGATCTACTTTTGCAACATTATCTACCGAACAAAGAGCGAAGACAATTGAATATTGAAGATTGGGACGACTACAAATACAAGACAAGTTCCTCGCGACAACTCTTTTTTCATATCATCTATCAAATATGATGGGTGAGACGTTTGTGCAGGCATGCTTGAAGATAACACAGTACTTATACTATCATCATCCTCAACATAAGCACTGTGAAGAACGCCCACGATAAAGCTAAGCACCCGTCGATCCATGCCTGAAGGAGGAGTCACTACCGAATTGAAAACTCTTCCAACTATAGCATGTAAGAAGTCCAACTCGGCGTTGAACCACGGAGGATTTCCGAACTAATTAAAAATCATACATGTGTCTGTCCATGTCTGAAGGAGAAGTCACTACTGAATTGACAACTTTTCCAACTTTTATATGCAAGAAATCCTACTCGACGTTGAACCAAGGAGAGGGTGCTAAAGACCCTACAGGTGATTAGAGCCAATAAGAAAGGGAGCATGTTGAATTTGCCGACCAATTTACCCAAGTGAAGTACACATAATTCGTTGACTCATGAAGACATTGTAGTTGGAAGAGGAGATACATATTTGAGTCATAAAGAGATTGTTGAAAATATGCCTCAAATATTTGTCTAGATTTAGAATGTTTATTCTTTGGTTATTTTTTTATACATTTATATTTCTATATTTGAAATATTTCATATAATCTTTTGTAACTATTTTGAGATATCTGTTGGGATTTATTCCCAAATTTGATTGGGAAAATATATTTGACTTGGGGGCTAAGTTTATTTGGCCACTGAGTCAAAGACTACTAACCCTAACAAATATCTCTAGATTATTACTCTATAAACTAGTAATTTGCACGTGCGATGCACGTCCTAATAATTTTTTTTATTCTTTTTAAAGTAAATACAAAGACATAATCTGACCTCGAACCTGGGACCTTTCGTTACTCATCACATACTCTTTACAAATTACCCTTAGTGGCATCAACTTTTATTCTATATGAGTGACACTTTTGTAAATAATTATGGCGTAGATAAATTTAAACTTTGTGGGTAATATGGTAACTAATAAAAGAATGGTTAATATAACTTCCACTTAAAAATAAATGGTTGAGATTAGATGGTTGAATGCCTACAAATTACAGGTTGTCTACAAATTATAACCCCAACGCTCTCAGTATAATATTAGAGATATATGAAAAGAGATTTGTATCTAATACAGCTAATAGCGAAACAGCCAAATAGAAATAAGTAAGAGCTAGCTAAATAATTGAGAGATTATTGTAATCAGAGAAAAAGAAAGACTAAGAGGCATATGTTTTGTAATTCCCTTATTATCTTAACTAATATTGGCGCCGAATAATTTTCTTTGTTGTACTTTCAATAACTTTTCTACTTGTTAAACCTTAGGAAAAGAAATATGCAAATCGATGTACGGTGTGAGTTCTGTTTAGGAGCGGAAGAAGATGTCACTCACATCTTTTTCATGTTTCGTAAGGCTACTATTACATGGGAAGTAGTCTGTAGGGGGTTCGGATTTTCGGTGAGTCTTAGGTCAACTACAAACGTATGGGGGATAATTAGGAAAAATCATGTCAGGGTAGAGGACAAACGGGCTTGGGATATAGCAGTAGCGGCAACATTGTGGAACTATGGCTAGACCGAAATGATATATGCTTCCGCAATACCTCTCATAGATTTTCAATATCAATGCATAAAATTTTCCTTCTCATTCATGACTGGGCAGGTTATGCGGGTGCAAGGAAGAAGATGAAGATGAACAAAGGGGAATAGAAGCACAAGTCTGTGGTTGGAAACACGTCTCTTGATCATTCGGGACGTCTTTGGTAGGTTGCTTATGATATAGTTATGTATTAGCTTTGCTTCTTGATGTATGTTATGTATTATCGGTTCCAGAGGTTGTATTAGTGGAGCTTTAAGCTCCAGTTTTGGAATGTAATTTGTACTACTTTGTTTCGTTAATCATCATTAATGAAACGATGACTGTGGTCATCTTTTTATCAAAAAAAAAAACTTTTCTACTTGTTGCAACTCCAATTTATTTTGCCCAATTCTTCGAAAAATAACTAGTTATTGGGTAACTATCTTGATAAGGTTAACAGAGAGATTGGAAAAAATGATTGGATTATTGGGATAAATACAACTGAGTACAATGACTCCTATATATAGGAGAGAACCAAACACTAAAGTTATACATATCCGATATGAGACTAATATATATAATACAATATCTAACACCTCATCTCAAACTCACGATGGATTGAACGGTGTGAGTTTGCCCACCAAGTAACGAAATCTCTAGACAGTATGAAACTTGGTGAAGAAGTCTGCTGTCTGTTGTGAAGAAGTAACAGAGTGAAGTGAAATGGTCCCTGCTTCAAAGCGCTATCGAACATAGTGGCAATCTATCTTTATGTGCTTTGTTCGCTCATGAAAAATCGCGTTGCTTGTAATGTGCAATGCACTTTGGTTATCACAATGAAGAGGAGTAGCACCTATGAAAGTTACACCCATATCTGATAACAGCCAACTAACATGAACAATTTCTCTAGTAGTGGCTGTCATTGTTCTGTACTCAGCTTTAGCTGAAGAACATGCTACAACTGCATGTTTCTTACTTCGCCATGAAATTAGTGAATCACAAATAAATAGACAGAAACCTGTGGTAGACCACCTGGTGCTAAGATCACCCACCCAATCTGAATCAGAGTATGCGCGGAGCTCTAGGGTGGATGTGGAAGATATGAATAATGAGCGAGTGATAGTGCTCCGAAGATATATAAGGGTTCGAAGAAGAGCACCGTAGTGAACTGATTTGGAGCGGAAACAAATTGACTAACAATATTAATTGCATGAGCAATATTGGGTCTGATCATGCATAAGTAGACAAGCTATCCAACAATCTATCTGTATCTAGTGGGGGTTAGAAAAGAGCTCACCATCTGCGGGACGAAGTTTCACATGAAGCTCTAAGCGAGTGTTGGCCGATTGACTGTCAGATAGACAAACATCGGAGATAATATCCGATGTGTTTTTATATTAAGAAATAAGTATCCCCCAAGACCCATGAACAATCTCTAGGCCTAGAAAGTAGCATAACCTACCAAGATTTTTCATATGGAACTGCTGGTGAAGGTAGTTCTGTGTAGAGGCAATGCCTGCAGAATCATCCCCAGTGATAATCATGTCATCAACATATAATAATTGAATGACCCTCTCCTGCGGTGATGAATGCATAAACATAGAATGGTCATGTGAACTCTGACGAAAACCAGTCTGGGTGATAACACTGCGAAAACACTCAAACCAGGCTCGAGGGGCTTGTTTCAGACCATATATAGCCCGACGCAAAAGGCAAACATGACGAGGAGTGGTAAGACCAGGAGGAGGATGCATGTAAACAACCTCAGATATGGTACCATGAAGAAAAGCATTCTTCACGTCCATCAAGTATAACGGCCACTAACGAATGGTGGCAATGGCAAGGAGAGTGCGAACAGTAGTCATCTGTGCAACGGGGGCAAAAGTCTCATCATAATCAATACCATGCTCCTAAGTAAATTCTTTGTCGACAAGACGAGCCTTGTGCCACTTAATGGAGCCATCAGGTCGATATTTGACCTTGAAAATCTATTTGCAGCTAACGGCCTAGACGTCCATAGGCAGTGGAACAACATCCCAAGTGTCAGTCTGATCAAATGCACTGAACTCCTCTACAATAGCTTCCTGCCACTCAGGATATTGAATAGCTTCGTGGTAAGTTTTGGGCTCACGTGTAGAGTGTATGACAGTGAGATATGCATGATACTGTGGTGAGTAGGAGGCTAGGGTGGCAAAACTAAACTGGTTAGAAGGACCAGTGGTATCAGGTGTGTAACGGACAGGTGGGATGCTCGAGGTAGAATGTGCAAACTGGCGGACTGGATGAGGATGAACAGGGTGGAAAGGTGAGATAGGTTGTTCGTGTGCATTAACCTGTGGGGATGTAGGTGGTGAGGGGACATGATGCTATGGAGATGCATGTGTTGTTTCTGTAGGAGGAAGAATAGGTGGAACATCAATATGAGGTGGGAAAGGAGCTAAAGGAGTGGGATCAAATAGAATGCGTGAAGGTCTGGCCGGGAAAAAAGGCCCAACAACAGAGGAGTCAAGAAAATTAGCATCCTCATGAGAGGTCAAATAGTAGGGAAAGTCTTCCACAAAGGTAACATATCGAAAAATACGAATACGACCCGTCACAGGGTCAAAACAATGATATCCTTTATGTTCAGGGCTGAGACCTAGGTGAACGCACTTAGTAGATCGGGCGGTGAGTTTCGTGCGCTCAGTGGGAGGGAGAAGGACATAACATGTGCACCCAAAAGTACAGAGCATATTGTAGTCCAACGGTGCGTGTTGAAGAGCCTCATAAGATGACGTGCCAGATAGGATAGATGAGGGAGTGATGTTAATGAGACTGACAGACGTCATGACAGCTTCAGCCCATAAAGAACGAGAAACAGAATAGGAGAGTAGAAGAGCGCGAGTTGTCTCAAGGATGTGACGAAGCTTGTCAGCTACACCATTCTGTTCATGAGTGTGATGACATGATTGCTGAAAGAGTGTACCACGAGATTGAAGAATTGATCTCATAGTAGTGGAAGTGTACTCACAGCACCATCTGAGCGAAAGTTTTTGATACGTACACCAAACTGAGTGTGAACCATGTTCATAAAGAACTGGTAAATGTCAGATATCTCAGAGCATTGGTGCATAAGAAACATCCATGTGTAGCGAGTATGGTCATCTATGAAACTAACATAATAGAGATAACCTTTGTAAGAAGGTGTGGGTGATGGTCCCCATATGTCAGAGTGAATAAGCTGAAAAGGATGGATGGTTTGAGAAGTGCTTTTGTGATTAAAAGGGAGTGCTATGTGTTTGGCCAAATGACAACCTTGACAATCAGACAAATTGGTAAAAGAAAGAGGACCAAGGGCACCACTACGGGCTAAAATCTTGAGTCATGACTCGCTAATATGTCCTCAACGTTTGTGCCATAGATCAGCATCAAAGTGCACAATGCCAGCAAAATGAGGATGAAAGTTATGTGCATGAAGAAAATCTAGGTGATATAGATGACCATGTGGACTAGCATGCCCAAACTCCTGACCAGTGTGAGAATCAGTAATAGAACAACCGAAAGAATCAAATGTAACGACAAGGTCACTATCGCATAGTACATTAATGGAAATAAGGTTCATGGATAAATGAGGAGCATAAAGAACATAGGGCAGCGTGAGAGAGGGGGAGCTGCTAGACCCTGAGTGTGTAGTGAGAAGTTGTGAGCCATCGGCAGTGTGTAAGGATGGAGAGTGAGAGGGAAGTGTAGTGCTGGTGGTGAGCCGTGTATAATTACTAGTAAGATGATGTGAATCACTAGAATCTAAAATTCGGAAAGAATTCATACTGGGTGTAACAGAGAATGCAGGGGCAGAGAGACCAGCAGTGATAGACTAACCCAAGAGCTGAAGTTCCTGCTGAGCGAGGCGATGCTAGAGATTAGCCTAACCAGCAGGAGTCGGCAAGGCTGGAGTAATGGGCATGACCGAGGACGTAAGGGAAGAGGAATGAGACTGATGTCACTCTGGCAGGGATCGAAATGAGGGTGGAACTGCTGCTAGTGTCGGAATCAGGATAGGAAGCTGGAAGGTGTTACCGATTGCGGAAGAGGTGGGGTAGTGTTGAGGATGACGTTGGGAGGAGAAGGGAGGAGGCCGAAATCAGGATGTTGATGGCCCTGCATTTGTCTAAATCTAGATGGAGATGGAGAATGGAGGGAGAGCGAAAAGGGAGATGTAGCAATGCGGAAGATGGTGAACGAAAGAGACTGGTGAGATTGAGGTTCCATTGGAGAAGAAAGAGTACCTACAATTTTTTTTATTTTTTTAAATTTTTTAAATTTTTTTGATTTTTTTTAACAGAGAAGCGGGTCGGGTTGCGGATTGCGGGTTTGGATAGGTTAGGGTTTTGGGTTTGGATTTGGTTGTGGATGATTACAGAATAGGGTTTTGGGGTAGGATTGTAGAGGAGTTGTGGCGGCTAGGGATTCGACAATGGAAGAAGAAATGGGTTTGGGTAACAGGTAGAGTTAGATCTGAAAAAGGGTATGCTTTGGATTCTGAGTTATAGATATTAGGAGGTGGATTTGGATGTAAGGGTTGAAGAAAGAAGGGGGAGGCTAGGGTTTCGCGGTGAGGCGACAGCGGCAATGCAGAGGAGGAGCAAATCTTGGCCAGAGGGTTTTGGGTTCAGGCGACGAGGGGTTCTTCGGGATGGCATCGATGATGGCCGAAGGGGGGGGGGCGTGGGTTAACGAAGAGGGCGGTTAGGATTTCGGGTTGAGACAACGGCGGCAAGGTGGAGGAGCAGATGTATAATTACTAGTAAGATGATGTGAATCACCAGAATCTAAAATTCGGGAAGAATTCATACTGGGTATAACAGAGAATGCAGGGGCAGAGAGACCAGCAGTGATAGACTAACCCAAGAGATGAAGTTCCAGCTGAGCGAGGCGATGCTAGAGATTAGCCCAACCAGCAGGAGTCAGCAAGACTGGAGTAACGGGCATGACCGAGGATGTAAGGGAAGAGGAATGAGACTGATGTCACTCTGACAGGGATCGAAATGAAGGTGGAATTGCTGCTAGTGTCGGAATCGGGATAGGAAGCTGGAAGGTGCTACCGGTTGCGGAAGAGGTGGGGTAGTGTTGAGGATGACGTTGGGAGGAGAAGAAAGGAAGCCGAAATCAGGATGATGATGGCGCTGCATTTGTCTAAATCTAGACGGAGATGGAGAATGGAGGGAGAGCGAAAAGGGAGATGTAGCAATGCGGAAGATGGTGGAGAACGAAAGAGACTGGTGAGATTGAGATTCCATTGGAGAAGAAAGAATACCTACAAATTTTTTTATTTTTTTTAAAATTTTTTTAAAGTTTTTTAAATTTTTTAAAATTTTTAAAATTTTTTAATTTTTTTAATTTTTTTTTTATTTTTTTATGATTTTTTTTAACAGAGAAGCGGGTCGGGTTGCGGATTGCGGGTTTGGATAGGTTAGGGTTTTGGGTTTGGATTTGGTTGTGGAAGATTACAGAATAGGGTTTTAGGGTAGGATTGTAGAGGAGTGGTGGCGGCTAAGGATTCGACATTGGAAGAAGAAATGGGTTTGGGTAACAGGTAGAGTTAGATCTGAAATAGGGTATGCTTTGGATTTCAAGTTATGGATATTAGGAGGTGGATTTGGATGTAAGGGTTGAAGAAAGAAGAGAGGGGGGGCTAGGGTTTCGGGGGTGAGGCTACAGCGGCAATGTGGAGGAGGAGCAGATCTTGGCCAGAGGGTTTTGGGTTCAGGCGATGAGGGGTTCTTCGGGATGGCGTGATGATGGCCGAAGGGGGGGCGTGGGTTGACGAAGAGGGCGGTTAGGATTTCGGGTTGAGGCAACGGCGGTAAGGTGGAGGAGCAGATGTATAATTACCAGTAAGATGATGTGAATCACCAGAATCTAAAATTCGGAAAGAATTCATACTGGGTGTAACAAAGAATGCAGGGGCAGAGAGACAAGCAGTGATAGACTAACCCAAGAGCTAAAGTTCCAGCTGAGCGAGACGATGCTAGAGATTAGCCCAACCAGCAAGAGTCGGCAAGGCTGGAGTAACGGGCATGACCAAGGATGTAAGGGAAGAGGAATGAGACTGATGTCACTCTGGCAGGGATCGAAATGAGGACGGAACTGCTGCTGGTATCGGAATCGGGATAGGAAGTGTTGAGGATGACGTTGGGAGGAGAAGGGAGGAGGCCGAAATCAGGATGATGATGGCGCTGCATTTGTCTAAATCTAGATGGAGATGGAGAATGGAGGGAGAGCGAAAAGGGAGATGTAGCAACGCGGAAGATGGTGGAGAACGAAAGAGACCGGTGAGATTGAGGTTCCATTGGAGAAGAAATAGTACCTACAATTTTTTTAAAAAAAAATTTTTAAATTTTTAAATTTTTTTAATTTTTTTAATTTTTTTAATTTTTTTATGTTTTTTTTAACAGAGAAGCGGGTCGGGTTGCGGATTGCGGGTTTGGATAGGTTAGGGTTTTGGGTTTGGATTTGGTTGTGGAAGATTACAGAATAGGGTTTTAGGGTAGGATTGTAGAGGAGTGGTGGCGGCTAGGGATTCGACAATGGAAGAAGAAATGGGTTTGGGTAACAGGTAGAGTTAGATCTGAAATAGGGTATGCTTTGGATTTCAAGTTATGGATATTAGGAGGTGGATTTGGATGTAAGGGTTGAAGAAAGAAGAGAAAAAGAAGAGAAGAGGGGGCTAGGGTTTCGGGGTGAGGCGACAGCGGCAATGTGGAGGAGGAGCAGATCTTGGCCATAGGGTTTCGGGTTCAGGCGACGAGGGGTTCTTCGGGATGGCGTCGATGATGGCCGAAGGGGGGGGGACGTGGGTCGACAAAGAGGGCGGTTAGAATTTCGGGTTGAGGCAACGGCGGCAAGGTGGAGGAGCAAATCTCGAATGTCGACGATTGTTTCTTCTTGTTGGGTTCTTGGGATTGAACGGGGGCATCTTCTTCTTGCGGAGGAGCTTCTTCTTCTTGCAGATGGGTTCTGGGGATTTTTTATTTTTTATTTTATTTTTTTTGCCGTTGGGATTCTAGGGTTTTGATAAGAAAGAAAAATTTGTATAATTGTGCTATGATACCATGATAAAATTAACAGATAGATTGAAAAATATGATTGGATTATTGGGATAAATACAACTGAGTACAATGACTCCTATATATAGAAGAGAATCAAACACGAAAGTGATACATATCCGATATGAGACTAATATATATTATACAATATCTAACATATCTAATTCTGCGATTTTGACCTAACACTATATTCTACTAGGATCAAGTCAAGTCAAAGTTTCAGGTTCAGATCCCCAAGCTAAAAACAGCTCACTTAAATATGACTATTCTTTTGTATGGTTGTATTTACTCCATGCCCTTCAACCAAATTTCAGCCATTGGTTGATGTTTGTCATGGTTTCTAGTAAAATATAGATGTTTCTCAGATCTGACTTCCACAAATAAATCATTAATTACACTTTTTACAGAACTCTTTAATACGAATGGAGTTATTTAAATAAATTTCTATAGTTTTGTATTCCACAAAGTCTAATTAATCAGCTTCCAAATGAAGAAGCCATCAAAAGTCAATTAGATAGAAACTTGACAGGAGTTCATCCTGGCCACGCTTTGAAATAATATCACTTTACACCGCCTTGGACTATCTAATTGGAAATTAGGTCAAAACTCTGTGCATTCATTTATTTGCATTTCAAAGTGATTGGCTGAAAATTAGTTCAAACTACGTTCATTCAGAAACAACTGCCCCAAGGTGCACACGCGGTCCTTCGAAAACCATGTCTCAAGTGAATGGGCCAGAAAAAACCGATAAAATATAAATGCATAGCATATTAATGGCTTTTTCAAAAACTAACTGGTACTGTAATATGAACTATTTTAAGATTCCAAACCTGTTAATGCAATTAAAGAAACATTTTTACAACAAGGGCATTTGGTCCGGTGGTATGATTCTCGCTTTGGGTGCGACAGGTCCTGAGTCTGATTCTCGGAATGCTCCATCATTTCTATTTCTTACCATATTCTATTACTTTTATTTCTTACCATTTCTATTACTCAGGCTAATGGAGAAAATTAATAGCAATATGCCATATAATTAAGCCATCACACAATATCATAACACAAAATTTCTAACTATGTATTAAAACCATATCAATCCTATATTTAACCTTCCCTTTTAATTACCAAAATGTAAGATAACAATTAGTAAAGAGGACAGTAGATTACCAATAAATGAACGAACCTGAACAACTCAAAGCTCAACTTGTATGACTCAGTTAATTGGTAGCAATATAGTACCTTTTTCTATTACTTTCTTTATAAATAATATTATTTGGCTTTCAGGCTAATGGAGAAAATTAAATAGCAATATGCCAAATAATTAAACCATCACACAAAATCATAACACAAAATATCTAACTATGTGTATTAAAACCATATCAATCATATATTTAACCTTCCTTTTTAACTACCAAAATGTAAGATAATAAATAGCAAAGAGAATAGTAGACTACCAATAAATGAACCAACATTAACAACTCGAAGCTCGCCTTGTACATCTCAATTAATTGGTATCAGTATAGTATCTACTATCCTAAGATTTCAAACTACATAGTGTAAAAGACAAACATCTTGATGAATTTTCAATAAGGGCATTTGGTCTAGTGGTATGATTCTCGCTTCGGGTGCGAGAGGTCCCGAGTTCGATTCTCGGAATGCCCCTTTTTTAATCCTATTTACCCTATATTTAATTTTTTCAAAAGGATACACCTTAATTATTTACCCTAAAGGATACACCTTAATTATTTACCTTTTTTTAAAAGTATACACCTTAATTATTTACCCTATATTAAATTTTTTTAAAGGATACACCCTATTTAATTTTAGGTCTATAATCTCTTCCTAAATTAATGTACTATAATCTCTTCCTAAATGTATCAAAAACCATATCGAATCCTATACCATACCTCCCTGTTTCTAGCTCAATTACTATTAACTACCGAATTATAAGAAATTGGCAGCAGAGAAAATAACTGAACTACCAATAAGGAATAACACAATAACTATTAGCTCAATAAAATCAACTAAAAAATTTCTCACCTTATCATCAAACCTGACCTTAAGAGGCAGTGCCACTCTCCTGCTCTTGTGCTTCATCTTATACAGCCTTCTTCCCACCATCAAAATCCCGATAAAAGCTACAGCAATTGGAATAGACCAAACAGGCCTTGCCCTCAAAACACACATCCTCAGAATATCCAAAGGCATCTTCCACCATTCCAACACCTTCACCTTCTTCTCCCCTTCACTCATCTCAGCACATAAATCAGAACCCAACTCACTTTTATTTCTTTCTTCGATAAAGACTTCATCTGTACAACTTCCCACATCAGAATCCTGATGCCCTGATTCACTAACTTCAAAACCCACATCAAGTTTTGCATCATCTGTAATTTCTTCGACACCCAATTCACGATATGCATCCCCCTTACTGCTCAGATCAGTAGGTAAAGCAAAGCCCAACTCCCCTTTATTGATTTCTTCAATAAAAACTTCACCTTTACAACTTCCCACATCAGAATTCAGATGCCCTGGTTCACTAACTTCAAAACCCACATCCCCTTTTGCATCATGTGCAATTTCTTCAACACCCAACTCATCAAAATTCTCACTTGTGGGTTCAATCCCCTGCAAATTTGAAGGGTTGGTGGAATCTAAAGAGAAGTAGTTGAAATGAATGATAGCTTCATCAAAGTGAAACGGGGTGGTTTCAGAATCTGAGAGGAGCTCCCAGTCCTGCAAGTCAGTGGTGTTTTCCATTTGAGAGAAGGGGGTGATTTAGGGTTTGATTGGCTTGGAAGGTATGATAAGTAGAAGGGGGGACTTCGGTGCTTCTTTGTTCTGTGTGACTTTTTCACTTCATGGATAAAGTGAGAGTTGAAACCTGGGAGAAGAGGGAAGCTGCCAAGTGTAAAGGTGACTTTATAGGTGGGGATTTAGTTGATGAGATTGAGGCTTAGTTATGAACAAAACATGATTGAGGAGGATTTTTGGTACTGATCTTTTAACTAACTTTACCATTGTTTACTCTGTTTCTTTTCTTTTCCCTTTTTTTTTCTTAGTTCTCGTAATCATCACTGTATACATCTGTTATCTCTATCTCTAATATTATAATGGGAGAAGCCCTTAGAGCAGCATCCACGGTCGTTTGCTTTTTTGTCATTTTTGCCATTTTTTGGTACTGTAGCACACACAGTCGTGAGGTATTTTGTCATTTTTTTAGCAATTCGTGTACAGTAGAAAGGGAGAAATAGCATTCGAAATAGCAAATGCATATTATAGCTGACGAAACATCATGTTTCGTCCGTCTGGATTATTTAATTATATTGTTAATTGATCGGACGAAACATACAACACATGATGTTTCGTCCGAATTAAAAAATAAAATAAAAACCAAATAAAATAACTAGTTAAATGAATTTAAATGTGGGAATGAACATGATGTTTCGTCCCACGTCCCATTCCTTTAAAATAAAAATAAAAGTGAACAAAAACAAAAAGACACTTTCACCCTATCCCACCATAATTATATAGTTTTTTCCAAAGGGGGTAAACAAGTCATTTTCCATGCCATTAATAATTTAAATTTAAAGCAAAAAGAAAAAGCACCCACCAAACCTAGACGACACATGATGTGTCGTCCCAACCCAAATGCGAATAATTAATTTTTTTTAATTTCGGAATGAACATCATGCTTTGCCGACCTTAAATTTTTTTTTCCTTTGGGACGAAACATCCCGTATTTTTTTATTAATATTTTCTAACTTTCGGCCCGTATAAATTATTTTTTATTAACTTCATCTATTACTTTTTTAACGAATTTATGTATTTTTTTACCATTCGACAACTGCAGCATTTCTTCGAAATGCATTGCTAAAATATGCATTTTGTCATTTTTTCCATTGAACGACTGTGGATGCTCTTAGTGTCATTTGTCAATCTACCAACATATGCATTGCACATGCATAACTAATATGAAGGAAGTCTCAAGTTCGAGTCTTCACTATATCAGGTTTTTTACTTATATTTTTTTAATATTAAATATAGATCATATGTGTAAATTAATATTCATCTATTTATCTATAATATAATATATCCACTTACTATTTAATGGAAGAGTTTGTCACAAATAAATAATTTTTAATATTTTTTTGTCTCAAAAGAAACTCCAATTTTGTCATCAAATAAACATGTACATCGCACATGCAATTTTAAATCTATTTTTCAACACGTGCTTCGTACGCACACATCAAAAATTTTTCTTCTTAATTTTTAAAAAATACGTGTATCCCCCATTCAGCTCCATTTTTTTAAAATTAAGCATTTATTGCACGTGCTAATTACTATTGACTACCGTGTATCGCACATTTAACTCCAACTCTTTATCAAAACGTGCATCGCACGTGAAAATACTAGTTATGATAACTGGTTTATTGGATTTTTTTTCTTCCAGAAATAGGTCTATTTTTGAAACTAATTCCCAAATAAATTAGTTTCGAAACTAATTCTCAAAATAGGTTAGTCCTTATACGCCGCAGTATCAAACTGTAGTTTTTTTTATAACGAGGCTGCAGTGTTAAACTCCGACACTTGAATTTTTTTTCCTAAATGTTAAATGTGAAAAATATGAAGCTGTAGTTGGGTACTGCGACCTCAATATAACATAGGCTGCAATCAACAACTGTGGTCTCAGTTATATGTTAAAATCTGGGACCTACGAAGCATACAACTGAGGCTGCAGTTGTGAACTGCGGTATATGTTATATCGAGGCCGCAGTACCCAACTGCGGCATCGTATTCTTCACATTTTACACTTAGAAATTTTTTCCCCCAAATGTCAGAGCATATTAGCTATGATATGTAATTAGGCCGCAGTTGTGAACTGCGGCATATGTTATATCGAGGCTGCAATACCCAACCATGGCATCGTATTTTTCACATTTTACACTTAGAAATTCACCCCCCCCCCCCAAATCTCAGAGCATATTAACTATGATATGTAATTAGGTCGCAGTTGTGAACTGCGGCCTCGAAATTGAAGAGGCCATAGTTCAGTACTGCGGCCTCGTATTTTTTGCATTTTATACTTAGATTTTTTTATACCAAGTGTCGAAGTTTAGCATTATCTGACATGTATTGAGGTTGCAGTTCACAATTACGATCGTTTTATCGATAATTCTGCAGTTCAGTACTGCGGCCTATGAGAACAGACCTATTTTAGAAATTAGCTTTGAAACAAACCTATTTTAAAAATTAGTTTAAAAAACAGACCAATTTTGGAAAAAAAATCGGTTTATTGGGGATAGAAATGGCCAACCTTGATTCACACAATTTAGGCTCAGTATTTGGGGTGGACAACCATTATCCGAACCGACTAATTTGAACCAATCCAACCCAAACCGACCGGTTTTTAACCGAACCAATCGGGGGATTGGATTGGCCCGGTTCTTGATCTTCAAACTGGACTAGTTCGGTTGTTAGATGAAGCTTTCAAATAACCGATAGAAACCGAACCGATTGTTTCTCTATGCATTAGTCCATAAAAAATCTAGTTTTCATTTATTTTCTTGAATATACAAACCATCATTTTTTGAAGATACAAACAGTCACTTTTAAGTTCAGTTCAAACTTCAATGTTCAAACCCTAAGTCCCACACTCCAAATTTCCTATTGTAGTGTTGTTGTTCGTGGCTGTAACTTTTCCTGTCGTAGTTTTGTTTGTGTGGAACTATATTAAAATCGAAGAATTATTTGAATATTATTGTGGTTTTTAAAGTAGTCTTCTCTATTCCTTTGAATTTATCGGTAGATTTTTTGTCCAAATATTTATATACCAGAAACTCTTTGCAAATCTGCAGACGTGTAGGTGCTTGGTATCAACGAAGGCATTTCGGTTTTGTTTTGTATCTAATTTTTTTGTTCTTGGAAATTTTGGTGCAATAAAAGGTCTAGTATGGACTTGCTCAGCACTTGCACTACCAATATCAGTTTTATTTACTATGTACTGAATTTGACCAAACTTTTGTTCTTTTAATCTCTTCATTGGTAGATCTTTTAATCTTCATTTTAAATTCATTTTTTGTCAACAATTAACAGGTTGCTAGCATGTTTTTTCTTAAGATTGATTAAATTTGATTTTTTAAATTTAAAAGAAATTGTGAATAATATTGGAGGTGAAAAGTAGCACGCCAAACCGACAATCCAATTCAATCCAAACTAAGCTTAATCGGCTTGGATGGAAACCGATCCAATTAATGCTCGGATTGGTTGCGAATGAAAATTTTTAAAAACCGATCTTCTTTGGACCGGTGGTGGATGGTCCATATTTGGTCGGATACCGACCAATGCCCACCCCTACTCAGTACCTGCTCCACACCTTTTTATGTGTTCAAGCCTGAGCCATTTTAAAGCTTGGACCTAAGCCTAGACCTAGAATTAACAATGAAAACAATATATGAGCCTGAGCCTGACATTTTTGATTAAGGGGGTGTTTAGATTGTTGTAAAATATTAACAATTAAGATTACTGTAAAGAAAATAAATATGTTGAAATGAATTCTAAGAAAGTGGTTTGTTTAGATGTAGTTTTATTATAGTATATGATATAGAGGATAGAAAATAAAATTTAATGTAGAGAATTAGGTGGAATTATTTTATTGGATAGTGTAAAAAGAAATGAGAGATAAACAAATTTTTAAAATCGCTACAGTATTGCTACAGTGTTCTTCAACTGAGTACCAGGGATTTTTTCCGAATGTCTTGAATTTTTTACCAAACTATCCCAATTTTTGTAAATTTGTACGAAACTGTCCCTGTTCGAAAATTTAACACCAAAATATCCCTATCATTAACGGGGTTAACGAGTCTAGTAGTTTCCCTAGCGCTAACTCCGTTAGCATGGTGCAGGTAATACAACTTTCCCCCTCGAGTGGGGGTGTGCCAAAAAACTCATCCAATAAACTAATGTTAACCCCATTAGCGTTAGTGTTTAAACCACTCGCATTAATAGGGTTAACGTTCGTAATTGGAATAGTGGGGGGGGGGGACTTTTTGAAAGAGGGGTGTTGGTAAAAAAAATTTAAGTATAGACTCGTTAACCACGTTAACGCGCCTCATTATATTAGGCGCGCTAACGGGGTTAACGAGTGTCGATTGGGTTCATCTTTAAGTAACCCACGCTATCTCACTCTCTTCTCACATCTTCTCTATTCGAAACCCTACCGAGGCGATTTTTAACCCAAAACCCCCAAACCCTAGTCTCTGATTTCGCCATCTACCCATCTCAATCTATTGTAATTTTAGGTGGAATCTCTTCATCACTCCATTTTAACCCATCTCAATCTCCTAAAACACGCCATTTGAACCCATTTACCCGTTTCCCTAATTTATCGAAAGGAGCGGATCGTGGTGCTTGACATGGACTTGTTACTTCCACCCTACATTAGTTTGTAAGTGTTCCTTATTTATGCTATATATTTTTTTTCTTCTGATTTTGGGTCTAGGGTTGTGGTTTTAGTTAGAGTATTAAGTTGAAAAGGTTTCAAATTGGAGGTGATTTTCGGTCTACTATTATCATACTACTGGAATTAGAACAATTATGAATTGAAAAGGTTAGAAGTACATATAATTAACAACATCTAAACACATTAGAAACAACCAAGAGATTGGGCAGTTTATGCTTCTGTTTGTGGCATTCTTTTACACTCGTTGATAGTGCAAGACTATACAACATAGTAGGAGAAACAGTAGCCCCGGGCTATTTCTATTGAGGCTACATTTAGGGGGCATTTGAAGGGTAGTATGATACTAGTATATGTACCTTTCTAGAGATTGTAAGTTAATTTTGTTAACATATATTATCTAACCGTACAATGGATTTAGGATTAGTATATTTAGGATATAGTTTGCATTAGTATATGAAGGACTAGTTTGCATTGGTAGATTTTGGATTAGTTCGCATTATGAGATTTAGGATTTTCATTTAGGGTTATGGTTGCATGAGCTCTTGTTGTGAGGTTATATATGATTATATTTGGTATCAAACTTGTAGGATTTTATTTGTTATAACATATGGTACAGACAATGGGTAATACCGAAGAAGGGAGTGGTAGTAGACCTCCAACAACCCGGATAGGTCCACGTACATGTTAAGGACAACCTCCCAAAAAAATGAAGCGTGGTGGATGTACCAATGTAAGATGATTTGACTTTAATTTTTTTACGTTCAATTTTGACATCAATAAAAAATAGAAATATGTATGTTGAATTTCCTTTTTTTTGGTGTAGGATGAGGCCGGTACGTCTTCTCCTTCGGCCAATCAAACGGCCCCGCCTCCTCCTCGAAATGAACAGCAACCTACTTCTCCATCTACAGATCCAGGCCCATCTACTTCCTCCTATGTTCCTCCGGTGGTTCCCGGTCCGATCAACCCTAAGTTGTTGACTTTACAAAGTCAACATCGATCTAAAGACGTTTGGGAAGGAAATTCTTCGGAGTGCGTATTTAGGGAGCACGACACGTTAGAAATGCATCTCCGTATACATGGGTTGTTACAAACATGTGGATTATACGGCATAGGATTGATGAGCTCCATTAAGGCGGATCGACCGTTATTAACGGCCTTTCTCGAGAGATGGCGTCTCGAGACGCATAGTTTTCACCTGCCAGTCGGCGAGACTACAATGACACTGCAAGATGTTTCTGTGATTACGGGTCTGCCAATTGATGGACAGGCCGTAACTGGCTCAATGGACTTCGATCCGATGTTCATTATTCAAGAGTATCTCGGTGTCGTGGTGGATCGATCTGCCCTTGTAGGGAAATCTTTGAGATTGAAATGGTTGAAGGAAAAGTTCTCCGGTACGTTGACCAATAACTCCACGGACAACCAAGTACACCGTTATTGCCGGGCGTACATAATGACACTGTTCGGAGGTGTCATCTTCCCAAATTCGTCCGGAGATTCCATTCCATTGATGTACCTACCACTAATAGCCGATCTTGGGGAAGTTAGGGGGTATAGTTGGGGGAGTGCTGCGTTGGCCACCTTGTATCGCACATTGTGCAATTGCTCTCTTGGTGCCTAGCAAATGAATGGACCAATGTTGATGCTCCAGGTGTAGAGTTGGGAACGACTGCATATCGGCCATCCCGTTGTGGCGAAGCAGTCACCAAAGTGGTCGAACCTTTCCGAGGACGTGAACATGAGGCCACTTCAAGGTGTGTATTGGACGGGTTCATTGACGTGGAAGGCGAGCCCAAATAGGTGCCTATCATATTGCCGGGACGAGATTGACCACTTGCAAGATGATTGTGTTAAGTGGCAACCATATACCGAGGAACGTTAGCTCAATTGCCTTAATTTTGTACCTCGGCTGTCGGTTGTGGTTTACTAAGCGCCGTTGATCCACTTCGGTACAGTTGAGGCATATTTCCCAAACAGGGTTCTTCGTCAATTTGGGTTGCGTCAGAACATTCCAGTTCACCAACCATATAATGCTGATCTTCACAGTGTCACTGGTATGTGTAGACAAGCAGCACATGATTGGGCAGCTTCACTCAGCGTTCACGTGGAAATTTGGAACCATCGTCTCGATCACCTAATTCAGAATATTTCACCATTCGATGCAGCTCATCATGTTCCTTACATGACTTGGTTTAGGAGAATGACTCGCCTATACATTTCTCCAACAAGCCAACGACTAGCCGGGGTGCAAGTACCGACACATAGACATGCCACCGATCCAACTGACACCTACTCCGTTAACCTACCAATGTATCAACCGAAGACACCATTGCTTCGGAGTGTCGTAAGTGTTATTTCATTATTTACATTGAATTTATTATTACGTCTACTTATTCAATTTATTATTTACTAAATTTATTATTACGTTTGTTTCGTTTTTGTGTAGATGGACCAAACTTGGATTCAAGTTAAAGAATGTGCAAAGATTTTGAAAAGCAATGTAGCCGAGCCATTGAAGGTTTTCACGCGAAAAATTGTTGAATCATGTAGAGTACAAGCTGATCTTGTTGGCGAAGGTAACAAAATTGATGCGATTTTGTCCGGGCTCGTGCACCAAACTAGTCATCGGAAGACGGTTGCTAGAAAATCTCATCCACATTCAATAATACATGAAGAAAGACAAAGGAGAAGAAGGGAGCCGTCTCCTCTAATTGATGAAATCCAAGAAGAGGAAGAAGAAGAACTTGACGAAGATAATATTCCTCTATCCGGTTTAACTCAGGCCACCCAACAGTGTCCCAAACGAGCAAGAAAACCTCCAACTCTATTCACCCCGTCGTAAGTAAAACTTCTATTATGTTGTGTATTTTTCCAATTTTTGAGAATGGTGGCTTAGAACAAAAGACATGTGGATGTAATGCAAGGAAACCATTTCAAGGTGTGTATGTTTTTGTTATGTTTATGTTATGTAATGGGTAGGAAATGTCTGAGTTTATCTGATTATAGCTGAGATAAGGAAATGCTGATCTGAGTTTATCTGATCTATGTTTATGTTATGTAAAGGTGTGTATGTTTTGAGTTGAGTTTATCTGATTATAGCTATTCTGAATTGGTTTGATATGTGTTTGAGTTGAGTTGAGTTGAGTTTATCGGAGTTGGTTTGATATGTGTTTATTTGAGTTTATCTGAGTTGAAACTTTCTGGAACATATATATCAGCTGATATATCAGCTGTTTTGTGCTGATTTGAGATTTGTTGTGATATGAAAGTTGAAATATGAAGATTTGAAGGTTTGAGCAGAGATATGAAGCTAATATTGTGGAAAGCTGATTTGATGATTTGAATGTTTCTGGATAGTGAAGGATACACATTCTGTAATACCCCGTATTTCTGAAATATATATAATAAATGAATTTGAGACTTGGTTCTATAGAATTATTCTATGGGATGGATTTATAAAGGATTTATTAAATGGATTTGAAATGGGATGGTTTGAATCCGGTTTGTTTGAAAAGAGTGGGGGGACCCACGGTTGGAAGAAAAGCACAGCATGAGTGCTGTGTGCTTCTTTCAAGGGTGACGTGGCAACCTAGGGGAATTGTTCTCCTAGGGGTGTGCACGGGTATTGTTTGGAAAGAAGGATTTGTTAAGGGATTAATCCCATATCGCTAGTTTCAATAAAAATAATATTATATAAATATAATTGCCAAGGATCAAGAGTCACCAATTCGGTTAACCACCTTTTGAGAGGCAGCCTGTGGTGGGCAGTTGTACTACATAGTATCTAATTTGTCTTATAAATTGTATAAATTGTCCGAGCCCGGGGCAGGGGTGTTACAAATGGTATCAGAGCCGACTTTCGACGCCGAGGGTGTGAGAGCAGTGAGTTATGGACTCCAGGATGATCGGCGGAGTGAGACAGATGGACAGAGATCCACAGAATGATCCCGGTGGAGTGAGACAGATGGACAGAGATCCACAGAATGATCCCAGAGTGGGGTCGGTCTCCAGAATTCCAATGGGGTCGGTCTCCAGAATTCCAAAGACGAGAGTGATGCTCACAGAAATGCTCTACATCGGCTAGAAAGTAGATCCTGCACTAGATTGTGCATGCCCCGTGCTCATCAGCGAGGACGCTGATTTCTGAAGGGGGGGTGTATGTAATACCCCGTATTTCTGAAATATATATAATAAATGAATTTGAGACTTGGTTCTATAGAATTATTCTATGGGATGGATTTATAAAGGATTTATTAAATGGATTTGAAATGGGATGGTTTGAATCCGGTTTGTTTGAAAAGAGTGGGGGGACCCACGGTTGGAAGAAAAGCACAGCATGAGTGCTGTGTGCTTCTTTCAAGGGTGACGTGGCAACCTAGGGGAATTGTTCTCCTAGGGGTGTGCACGGGTATTGTTTGGAAAGAAGGATTTGTTAAGGGATTAATCCCATATCGCTAGTTTCAATAAAAATAATATTATATAAATATAATTGCCAAGGATCAAGAGTTTCGGTTAACCACCTTTTGAGAGGCAGCCTGTGGTGGGCAGTTGTACTACATAGTATCTAATTTGTCTTATAAATTGTATAAATTGTCCGAGCCCGGGGCAGGGGTGTTACACATTCGTTAATTGAGTTAACGAGTCTTAGTAACTAATTTCCAGAAAATTTCAACTTTCTGGACCGTTAACTGAGTTAACGAGTCTTAGTAACTTCAATTTCCAGAAAGTTTCAACTTTCTGGAAAGTGAAGAATCACCACAGTCGTTAACTCTACCAAGGCCGTTAACTGAGTTAACGAGTCTTAGTAACTTGAATTTCCACAAAGTTTCAACTTTCTGGAAAGTGAAGAATCTCCATAGTCGTTAACTTAGTTAACGGCCTTGGTTTTACCAAGGTCGTTAACTTAGTTAACGAGTCTTAGTAACTTGAATTTCCACAAAGTATCAATATTCTTGAATTTTCTCATCTGCGTAGTCGTTAACTTTCAAAATAACATATATCATACAAATATGACAACAACTTCGAATTCATGATTCCATACAAACTTCCAACTTAAATATTACATAATCAAAAAAATTCAACTAACAAAACTCCAAAACAGCTCAATGTTGGCTTTGAGTAGATTGACTTGAGTTTTTCCGACATCTGCATTTATTGTGACCCCTCAAACCACATTTTGAACACGTCATTCCTGTAGCCCTGCTAGACTCATCTCATACATCCATATCATTACGTACTCTAGTACTCTTTGACCGACCTTTCCGAGAATGTCGAAGACTCGCATCAGGTACAAGTTTGTTTCCAGTATTAACTAGCCAATATGCATTATCTAGTATTGGATGAAAATTGGGAGCCCATGTTTGTGCTAACGAAATAGTTGAGTAGAATGTATCAAGATACGGTTTGTAATCAATAGCGCGATATGCACAACCTGCTAGAACATGAGAACATGGTATATGATATAACTGAAATTTTTGACAAGTACATGTTTTATTGCCTAAGTTAACGGTGTGCAAGTTACCTCCCTTTTGATTCCCACCTACTCTTTGTATACCTGTTTTGACTGCAAAAATACCAGGTTGATGGCTAAACAATATCATCTCATGCATGTTGTGTAACTCATATTTCCGTATCTGTAATTTTTCTACCGTATTTTCATTCCTGGTATTTCTGTATTCAAATTGAGATCCTATATTTTGTTCCAATTCGAATAAAAACATTCTTTGGTTTCAACTCAATTTTTGGTGCCAATATATAATTCAATTGTATTGTTCGTTCTTCTCTTTTGTGTCGTTCTTTACGGAGGAATGGGCTGATTCATCTCATCTATCTCTTTTTCCCCATTTTTAATACATTTTGACTAAGTCTCTAGTTGGATCCCCTCAAACTTGCTACCCAAATACCCAATAACCCAAACCCTATACTATTTAAACCCTAAACATACCCTAACCCTAACCCTAACCCCTATTACTGTGCAAACCCCAAACAACCCGCTGCTCTCTTCTTTCTCTCCCATCTTCTTCCTCCGCTCTAATCGCCCAAACCCACACCCATTTCCCATTCCACTGTCGACTCCCTATCCTCGTCAACCCCATCGCCATCTCCCTCCATCCCCTCGCATCGCCGTTCCACCATCGTCCCCAACTCCATCGACCCATCGATCCCATTGCGCCATTACCCAACTCTCCACCTCCTCACCCTCCGACCACCCTCTAGCCACTCCTGTCGTTGACCCCTTTCCGCTCCGATCACCATCACCGCCGCCATCCTCGCCTTCAACACCCCGAACCCAATCCCCCACTCTCCTCTGTTTTCGAACCAAAAACAGAGTGCCGGCGCTGCGTCGCTTCCCGACCATCCGCCGCCTCACGACACCGCCACCAGCGTCATGAGCCCCACTGCATCGCGTCGCATCGCAGTCGTCACGCAAGTCCTGCGCCGTTTGCTCCCTCTTCCGCTGTCGTGAGGAAGAAGGCGAATAGCGAGTGGTCGGTCTCGCTGTTCGGTGTTCGGGTGCCTTGGATCGTCGTCCGCTGTCCCATGTTTGGGGCGGATCCGCTGTGAGGGAGATCCCCCATTGGTCATTTTGCTGTTCCGCGTGGTGTGCACAGCGGATCGAGTTCTGTCCGCTGTTCGGGGCGAGATCTGGTGTGGAGTTTCTCTAATTGCTGATTGATTCTTTGTGCGTGCTTCGTGCGTGCTTTTGGAAGATTTCGCCCAGGATTTCCGACCCCGTTATTCCCAAATTATCGGATCTAATCGTCGTCCTAAAGGCAAGTATTCTCCTTGTACAATTTATTGTCCTAGTACAAGAATTTAATTGAAAATACCGCAAATAGGTTGTAGTTGTGACTCCTTCTTGTCTCATCATTTATTGATCTTGAATTATTCATCGTCGATTCTATAATATTAAGAGTCACAACAATTTCATTGTTATAATTACAACTACTTGGACTCATTTTATCTCCTAGACACTTGAACACATGAAATTAAGAAACCCTAGACTTGTAGATGTGTGTTGTATCATGTGTGTGATGAACTTGCATTCCTTGGGTTGAGAAATAGATGTTGCTTGCTGATTTGATAGCCATTACACCCGTATTTGTATCACACATTAATCTGGGCTCATATTGACCAATTATCATGCAACTTATATATGAAAAACAGTCACACTTGTTGCTGTCCTGAACTTTACTTGCTGTTTTGACCCCTTTGAAGTCAAAATCTGAACCTGAGCCCTGAACAGTAAATGTAGATCTAGATGTCTAGATGTCGATAACATCCAAAATTTTCAAATTTTGAGTTACGGTCTAGGAGATATTATAGTTTTACTACTGCTGTGTCGGTAGTCGCAGATTCACAAAACTGCTGCACTTCTTTAGTTTGCAAATTATTTTAGCTATGCTACCATTAAGTAATTGCCTTAAAATTTTACATGCTGTTGCTGGACACCCTAGAGAACATCCCCAAATTTTCTCAGAATTCATTAACAATGATTCAACACTGTTTCACATGTATCAACTCAGATTCACAAATTCTGGCTGAACACAATTGTTGTCTAGTTTGTTGTTTTAACACATGTTTCCAAAATTTTCATGTACATTAATTATATGCGTTGGAACCGGACAGGAGTCTAGTTTCTAGACCTCCTGACGGATCTACATTTGCTATCTTGTAGCAACGGAAATCACAGTTTTGGTACAACAACCTCATGCTGTCCAGATTGAGATTTTCGTTGTTCTTGATATTTTAATTTATTTAGACCCTCGAACTTGTATCCTATCTAGCCTAGACTTGTTCCATGTTCTTGTTTATGCCTACTTGACTTATTTCACACACTTTAATGCTTGATTAATAATAATAATAAATAACAAGTCGGGGTTTAAGGGAAAGACCATAGTAGTGGACAATATAGGTAAATGTACTCAGAAGGGGGCCCGTGTTTCCCAATACTTGGTTCATGAACTTGTTGTATCTTGATCGATTCATGGAGCCAGTTACTTGGCTCATTAACTTGTTTGATTCATGAACCCACTGTGTGGTTCTTGAACTTGTTAGTGGATTCGCGAACTTGTTTCGTGAACTTGTTATTTATTTTCCGATTCATGAACCATGCTTGCTTGATACTTGATACCTGAGTACGCCGCTCTATAGACTCCACCACTAGGCCTAAACGTAACTGATTTGTATGTAGCAACCATGTAAAAAAAAATGGATGCATGAAGTGCTACCTAGATAGTAATAACTACAAGACTTGATAAATGAAACTCGAACTTGATACATGTTTACTTGATACTTGATGACATGATACATGAGACTTGATACTTGAATATAATACTTGACACTTGCAACTTGATACTTGTACTTGACAACTTGCCACTAGACTTGAGACTTGTTACTTGACACATATACTTGATACTTGTCACTTGATGTTGGATACTCTTATATGTCACTAGTCACTTGATCTACTATTAGTATTTGTTATCCAACCTGATCTCTTGAGTTGTCCTTCTTGCTAGTTAGTTCTTGAATTCCCACTACTTGTTGCATCCCTATTATATTCTTGATTCCAAATTTTGTTCCATGTTTCTTGTACTCGTTTTTACTATTTGTGGCCCTAACTTGCACTAAGGGCATTTTCTCTTGTTTTCCCTATTTTTTCCTTTTTATAATTATTAAACAAACTTTGGAGACGAGCTGCCTGCCGAGATTGGTAAGCAGAGATTTTAGACTTCAAATGGAGAAAAGACATGCTTAGATTATTTGTTTTCTTGTATTATTTATTTTCAGGCTACTTAAAACTTGTAACGGGCTTATGTTCCCGAGTTTTACATTTGATCCAGACTTGAAAACTATTTGGATATTATTGTTTGTTTCAATTGTTTTCCGTTGCTTAATAAATTATTCATGCATGCTTGGTTATATATATATCTTGTTATATTCTTGTTATGATGCTGAGTCGATCCTATAGCTTATGGATGATGTTAAAATCATTCGCTGGGCTTCGTCACGCGCTCGTATTCCATGTTTTTGGGAAGCGGGGCATGACATGTTGGCTCTTTCACGCCGGAGATCTATCAAATCCTGTACTCTTTGTGCAAAATTTTTACCCTCAGTAATTAGCTTATTGGCTAACTGATGCCGTGGCAAAGTACGAATTAAGACGGTAAAAGATCATGTCCACAATAGAAGTTACTGGTAAACTACGCACACCTTTCAAAACCGAGTTGAAAACTTCTGATAGGTTGGTAGTCATTATCCCATATTGTCATCCTCCATCTTCAGAAAGTGCCCATTTCTCAACTATTTTCTCTTTCAACCAATTTGCCGCTTCCGGATGAACTGTTTCCAATTCCGCGAGTTTGCTTTGAAATTTTTTCGGTTGGTTTTGTCATGCTATAATTTTGACTTTCGTCCTCATTGCTTTGCTACCAAATTTGGTAAAGAAATTGGTAGCAAAATGTCGCATACAATAACGATGATAAGCATTGGGTTCGTTCCATGCACCATTCTGCGATTCCATGACGGCCAAAATACTTGCGTGGCGATCAGATATAACACAAAAAACAAACTGATCTGTGACATAGAAACCAAACGAATAAGTATTACACAAAAACCAAACGGGGTTAGCGTCCCTATACTAGGTTATTTTCAAGTGAAACCACTCTTTGAAAAAGTCCCCCCACTGTCTCAACTACAAACGTTAACCCCATTAACGCGAGTAGTTTAAATACTACCGCTAACGGGGTTAACGAGTCTATATTGGATGAGGTTTTCTGCAAATCCCCACTCAAGGGAAAAAGTTGTATCCCCATCAGCACGCTAACGGGGTTTACGCTAGGGAAACTACTAGACTCGTTAACCCCATTAGCGATAGGAATCTTTTGGTATTAAATTTTCAAACAGGGACAGTTTCGTACATACTTAGAAAAAGTGGGATAGTTTGGTAAAAAATTCGAATGTCTTATGGCGCTACAGTAGCGCTACAGTGTGAATCCAAAACCCAAGTAAAAAACAGCTAACCAAATTCATAAATAGTGCTTCTTCCATAGATTTCTTATACTACAGTAGTTTTACTACCTTCCAAAAAGGCCCTAAGAAGAATATGACGTAACTAGATGCAAAAACCTGAACTACCAGTACAGTTTCTCAATTTAAAAACTCGAGCTTTGCTAACTCGCGTCTGTAGATGGTAAGTCAATACTCCGAATGGGGCCGAGAACACTGGCTATTATCCTGCTATGGAAGTATTTAACTCCGCATATTACATTAGTTACGTAATAATTGTCTTTTTAGTCATCCACTTGGATAATTACTTATGTATCATTCTTTTTCACTAACATATACGTAATCTGCATGTGCGATTCACGTTCTAATAATTTTTTTATTAAGTAAATACTAAGACATAATATGACATCGAACCTGATATCTCACTTTACTCATCACATACACTTTACAAATTATCCCCAGTGGCATCAACTTTTATATTATACTTTACTCATCACATACTCTTTACAAATTACCGCCAATGGCATTAACTTTTATTTTATATGAGTAACACTTTTGTAAATAATTATATTATAAATAAATTTGAACTTTGAGAATATTATGGTAACTGACAATTCTCCCATTATAATCTTGCTAGTAATTTGCACGTGCAATGCACGCTTTAATCAAATTTTTATTTATTTTATAAAGTAAATAATAAGATGTAATCTGGCCTCGAACCTGATACCTTTCTTTACTCATACATACTCTTTACAAATTACCCCTAGTGGCACAAACTTTTATTTTATATGAGTGGTACTTTTGTAAATAATTATATTATAAATTATTTTGAACTTTAAGGGGATTATGGTAACTAACAACAGTTGAGTAAAGGAATGATTAATATAACCCCTACTTAAAAATGAATGGTTGAAATTAGATGATTGAATGTTTACAAATGATAACCCCAGCTCTCCCATTATAATATTAGAGATTGAAAAGCCTTCTGAATTAATAGACATGTGGCTAAGGCTAGGGGTGCAAATATTAAGAAGTTTAATTAGGGAAACAACCCTCATAATGTTCAGTTTGAAACAGGGGCGGAGCCACACCCAAGCCAGGATGAGCGGCCGCTCCCCCTAAGTTTGGGCAGGCCCTTTGTATAGGTGTAGTTGTTTTTTTTTTGTTTTTGTTTTTTGTATTTTTTTTTTTGTTTTTTGTTTTTTGTATTTTTTAATGGAAGTCCATGCAGCGCTCCCACTAAGCGTGGCTCACAAGTAAAGGCCCATACAATTGCTCCTCACACCACCCGACCCACTCTCTCTTCTTCTGTTGCTCGCTTCTTCTTCGTTTAGTTCTTATGATTTCGCTTTCGCTAGATGAAAATCCTGGCTCCGCCACTGGTTTGAAAGGAAAAGCTTTCTACATATTCTTAGAAAATCTCTCTTAAGTCTTACATTAACCGGCTTATGCCTTATAATGTTTGGGTTAATATATAACAGACAATTTGCACATACTGCAAATTGTTTACATTACACTAAATGTAAATTTTGATTGAAACAGATTCACCTTACTTAATAAACTGAAAAGAAAAGGCATCATTTATTGAAATTATAGAAATCATATTTGGGGGGGGGGGGGCATTTATTTTTCTTGTTTTTCATTCTTCTACTGTTTATCTCTTTATATACACATTAGTTTCTTAGAGAAGGGGTACAATTGTTGAGAAGATTAAGGAGATGATAGATTTGAGGATATCCGTTCCTATAAATTAGTAAACAGAATATACAACTCATACCATACCCTAAATATTTTAACACTCCCCCTCAAGTTGGCGCATAGATATTGAACATGTCTAACTTGTCCACAAATTTCAAGAAGAGCTGATTCGAAACTGCCATGGTAAGAATATCTGCAAGTTGGTTTCTGACTTTACCTTAGATATCTCAATAATTTTCTCATCTAATTTCTCCTTGATGAAGAATCTATCCATCTCTACATGCTGGATTGGCTGCAATGTAACATTCCAGAAAAATAAAATTAATTTTTCATATTTTACACATATATTGCACGTGCAAATTTTAAGCAATTTAGTCCATAAAGAATTTTCTAAGAATTATTCATATCTATTCTCATTTTGATCTAAGTTATTTATTTTGATTTTAAATCCATAAGCCCTGATCTATTTTAAAAGCCCAAAAAAAACTAATTGCAAAATAAAAGCCCATGATAAAATTATATATTAAATACACTTTTAAAATTGTCACCACACTTGTCATGTAATAAACATAAACAATTGGACTATAAACAAATAATTAAATGAATGAGAGTGTGCACGTGCACACGTGTGCACATGTGGAAATCCAAAGGGTTGGCCAGCTAGAATGGGAAAAGATGGGTGTTTGTGGTTTTGTTTTTATGAGTGAGTATTTATTTTGATAATGGATATTTAGTTTGGGTAGTGGGTGTCTCTTCATTCACCCATTTGGACCTATAAATACCTCTCATTATATGTGTAATTTTCACAAGAATTAAAAGAAACAAAAGAGAAGAAAAGAAAGAACGAAAGAAAGAGAGAGAGATCAGGTTTTTCTTGCTTGGGGGAGCTTTCGGATTCTTGCTAGGAGGAGAAGAGCACATCTAGTTGGAGCTAGCTAGCTAGGAGCAACTTCTAGGAGTTTTTTTTCATTTGTTCATCAAACTAAGGTGGGTGATTTCTTTGCTTTCTAGAAATTTTAGAACACATGATTGATTGCTTTATGAATGAAATGATAATGTGGCATGAAAGTTGTTATGTTTCATGGTATGTTGATAAATGAAGTTTTAATATATGTGAAATATGAAAAAGAAATGCATGTAGATAAGTTGAAATTTTTAGTAAGAATTATTGTGATGTTGTTGGATGAATAGTAATACATCATGTTTAGATTAAATGATTTGAGTATAATTTCTTGCACAAAGTTGTTAATTTTATGCTAAGTTGGGAAAACAATGGGAAAGATTTTATGATTGAATAGGAGATAAGAACTTCTTTTGAAATTGATAAAAGAAAAATACATATCTTGATTAGTAGTGTAAAAGAAGTAGTTTGTTGATAAATCAAAAGTATAATATATATTCATGTTGTTTTAAAAATCACTACTTACAAAATGTATGTTTAAAATAACTTCAATATGATCAAAATCAGTAAGAAAATGTTTTCTGAAAATTTGTAATTATATTTCATGAGCTACTAATTTGGAGGAAATAAATAAAATTGTGAAACTTATGGAAAGATTAAATTTATGTAGAAGCAGAAATCCGAGTTATAAACAATTTAACTCATATAATACCAAGAACTGGGCTTGGGCTTAGTGGCTAGCGTGTGCGCTCTGGCGTTGCCACGTAGCGCAAGGGGGTTCTCTGGTCTTGGGGGAGGCTCTGTATTTTTTTTAAATGTGGATTTTATGAAGAAACAGTGAAAACCAAAATATAAAGAATGGGAGAAGTGTTCTTTCACATGGTCGATTTGGCCTGTTGGTTTGGGCGCTGGCCTTGGTCGTTGTTGTCTTGGGTTCGGGCTGGCCATGCACAGTTGTTGTTTTTAATTATTTTTGGAGTTTTTATGGTTAAAAACTTTGGGGAAAAAATATATTATTATTCTAAAATATTATTTAAGCTTTGAGAATTATTTCTATAATATTTATGATATATTTGTGAGAATTAGAAGTGGTATTCACATTAATTAATGTGTTGGAGAACTTTTGAATACAAATTAAAAATGGGATTTTGTATGATTAAACAAGATTAAAAGTATAATACAATTTGGATTCATCTTAGTGAAATTTCATGATTATTAATTTATTCGATTAAGAGGGTAAGTTGGGTTTGCTTAAAAAGCATTAATTAATTCAATCGAAAATGAAAGTGAAGTTGGTCACTTCATGTTTTATGAATACAAAGAAATGAATATGAAGAATTTGTGGAGTAAAGTATTGAGTTATCCATCTTGAGGTTAGATGTAACCTATGTGGTCTCGGTTGAGGCGGTTGTTGTTCTGGAGTGAGCGAGGTCGAGATTACCGGCGGTTGGAATAAATGGATTTTTGTGAGAAGTGGCCAGTGTGGGCAACTGTCTCAGTGTTTTTGTTTAAGCCCGGTGGGTAAGCTAAACTTTAGATCTTACTAACTATAAATTAAACTTAAGGATAGTTGATGACATGATGAAACTAGAGCAAATGTGAGTTATGGACTCCAGAATGATCCTTGGAAAGAGACAATCCCCAGTATTTCGGGACGATGGGCGTAAGGGCCACAGAATGATCCATGGAGCGGGAATGATCTCCAGTATTCCGTGGGGCATTTGTGCGATAAGGGTTCTAGAATGACTCGCGGAGAGAGACAATCTCCAGTATTCCGGAACGATGTATGAAAGGGCCACTGAATGATCCACGGAGCGGGATTGATCTCCAGTATTCCGGGGCGAGAACCAATATTCGCAGAGTGTCTAAATCTTGTAGTAGTCATAGTAGTAGGATGCATGACGAGGGATTTAACCCTATAATGTGGAGTACGTAGGTACTTGTCCTTGGACCTATGTAGAATAGGATGCATAGAATCTGAACAAGTATGCATTAGTGTCATCATAGCGTAGACATCAGCATTAGGCATTAAGTCATATCATACACTGACATGTTTATGATAGTCACTCTTTTACACTTTAATATACATTCAAGTTTATGTTTGCTAAAGTAAGAGAATCGTTATATTACGACATAGTGAGGATCGTCATTTTATAGCATTGCGTCGGTTGTAAGCAACTGACGTGTGCACAGATTTTTCAGTGCATGACTTGGATTGACAAGGACTTAAAGACGATTGATGCTAAAGATCATTTTCAAAGCTGCTGATGTTAGAGTTGTAAATGTTCCATGTTGTATTTTATTTAACTTCCACTGTGTAATTTTGAAACAAACAATGTGTATAATAAAAAGTTTTAAATTTTCTTGTAAAATTGTACGAATTGAAGTAAAAGATCCTGTTGTACTACGAATTACATATAAATGGAATTCAGGGTGTTACATGCAATATCACATGTCACTTGATTGTCACAATACACCTTAATAGGCTCAATTAGACCACAACATAAATCCTGTAACAAAAGTTTAAGCCATAAAACTTCAGTTATCCTCAAAGCTGCTCCACTCAGCCTCTGCACTAGAGCGTGCAATAATATTTTGCTTTTTGCTTCTTCATGTAACCAGATTTCCTCCAACAAAGGTAAAGTATCCTGAAGTGAGTGCCTATTATCAACAGATGCTGCCCAATCGACATCAGTATATGCCTCAACCTTCAAGTGACAATGTTTTGCAATCAAGACCCCTTTTTCTGGAGCAAACTTTATATATCTCAGGATTCTCATCACTGTATTCATATGTTGTTCACAAGGTGTGTGCATAAACTGACTCGCCACACTTAAGGCATATGACAAATCTGGCCGTGTATGTGCAAGATATATTAGCCGTCCTACCAATCTCTTATATCTTTCCTTATCACATGGCACCTCATTAGGATCATTCCACAATTTCAGTCCTTCTTCTAACGGTGTATCAATAGGCTGACAAGCAGACATTCCTGTTTTCTTCAACAAATTCTCAATTCATTTCTCTATTTTTTGCTAAAGGGGAGAGGGGGAGAAAAATCCTGGGGTAGGCGCTCTATTCAACAATGCAGGATGCCCCTGCATAACTTTTTGAAGTATTTCAAGAGCATACTTTCTTTGAGACAGAAATATACCCTTTCTAGAGCGAGAAACTTCGATACCAAGAAAATATCTCAAAGGACCAAGATCCTTCATTTCAGACTCTTTTGACAAGTAGATCTTTAATGTATTTCTCTCCTCAAGATCATTTCCAATTACTATCATATCATTCACATATATAATGAGAGCAATAATCTTATCTTCTTTCCTTTTCAGGAACAGGATATGATCTGAATTACTCTAACAATATCCGAATATTCTCATTGATTTTGTAAATCTCCCAAACCAAGCTTTCGGCGACTGCTTGAGACCATACAATGCCTTTTTCAACCGACACACTTTATTACTGTGTTGGACTGGTCTATTTGATCGTGGTGGTAGATCCATATAAACCTCCTCTGTCAATTCTCCATACAAAAAAAAATATTCTTCACTTCAAATTGCTCCAACGACCAGTCAAGGTTTGCAGCAAGTGACAGTAAAACTCGAACAGTGTTGAACTTTGCCACAGGTGCAAATATTTTCTTATAATCAATTCCATAAGTTTGAGTATACCCTTTGGCAACCAGCCTTGCTTTGTATCTCTCTATTGAACCATCAGACTTATACTTCACCGTATAAATCCATCTGCACCCTACGGGCTTCTTTCCTGCTGGCAATTCAACTATCTCCCAAATCTCATTCTTCTTTAAGGACTTCATCTCCTCATCTATAGCTGCTTTACACCATGGGTTGGCTAAGGCTTTATGCACACGGTTAGGAATAGATAAAATAGATAATTGATTTACAAATGACTTATTTGATTCAGACAATCGGTGAGTGGACACATAATGATTTATGAGATACTTGACATTACTTGTGGGATCAGGCTCATAAGTAGGTTTTGGGATACCTCTAGTAGTACGAATTGGGAGTTCTCTTCTTGGAACTTCGGACAACGATGACGATTGGTTTTGGGGTTCTGACGGTGCTGGTGGTGAAGATAGTTCTGACAGTACTGGTGGTGAAGATGGCACTAGCAATGGTATGGATCCCGATGGCTCATCGAGGAGGTTCGGCACTAATTGCAGTTCCACGTGGAGATCTTCTCCCTCTACCAAATCTTCATTCGAGTGATCGTCACTACTTACATCCAGATTTTTACCCCTTGTATTCGGTACTGATTGCAGTTCCTCGTGGAGATCTTCTCCCTCAACCAAATCTTCATTCGAGTGATTGTCACTACTTTCATCCAGATTTTCACCCCTTATATTTGATTGTTTAGTCTGAATAGTAACCACTTTTTCATAGGCATGAGTTTGAACTTTATTTCGGTAATCCCCCTGAAGTTCAACCTCAGAGGAAAAATACATCTCATCTTCATGGAACACAACATCAACAGTCATCAATATCCTTTGAGTTAGTGGGTGATAGCACCGATACCATTTCTTATCATTTGCATATCCCACGAAAATACATCGGACAGCTCGAGGAGTTAACTTATTTCGCTCATGTTGATGAAGGTGGACAAATGCAACACACCCAAATACACGAGGTGGCAAGTTGACAATTGTTAGAGCATTCACAGCTTCAGTTAATGCCAGAAATGACGTGAGAAAATTTTGGATACTAGAGAAAACTCGGTTGATTAAGTATGCAGCAGAAGCAAGAGCTTCTTCCCAATATATGAGTGACATATTTTCCTGAATAAGGGAAGCACGGACCACCTCGAGCAAGTGTCTGTTTTTTTCTTTCTGCTTCTGTTGTGGTGTATATCAACATGTGGTCTGGTGAACAATTCCGTATTCCACCAAATATTGTTGCAAATCTGAACTCAGGTACTCGCCGCCATTATCACTCCTAAGAACTTGTATTTGAGCTTTATATTGCGTCATAACTTATTTGTGAAATTTCTGAAATAAACCACTAACTTCACTTTTAGACTTCATCAAACAAATCCAAGTCATACGAATACAGTCATCAATAAATATCACAAACCATTTTTCTCCTCCAAATGTAGTGTGTTTGGATGGACCCCAAACATCAGAATGAATAATCATAAATGAGAGAGAAGTTTTACTTAGATTTGGAGGAAAAGAGACACGTGACTTTTTGCGAGTTCACACACATCACACCGAAAAGTAGAAATATCCAACTTCGAAAATAAACTTGGAAATAATTTATTTAAAATATCCAAAAGAAGCATACCCCAAACGTCGATGCCATAGCCAAATATCTGATTTCTTCTTCTCCCCCTCGGATCCTTCCATAAATATAGCTTGAGGCAACCTGATTGAACTTTCAGATTATAAATCTAGGTAGTAAAGGTTCCCTTGTCTAACCCCATAACCAATCTTCATGAGAGTCCGAATATCCTTATACACACAATGGGAG
Organism: Hemerocallis citrina; assembly: GCA_017893485.1. Classification (NCBI taxonomy): domain Eukaryota; kingdom Viridiplantae; phylum Streptophyta; class Magnoliopsida; order Asparagales; family Asphodelaceae; genus Hemerocallis; species Hemerocallis citrina. The sequence goes on from CM030365.1 coordinate 198,892,972, forward strand.
GGCCAAAAAATCACAATACAATGTAAAGCAGTAGTTATTTGGGCAACAGATAACAGATTAAAATTCGAGGATGTCATAACTAATACAGAATCTAAGGTTAGGGTTTTTGTGAGAGATATGGGACCCTCGCCAGTAATGGTGGCGGATCATCATTAGCGGTGGACACACTAAATTTGGTAGATGGTTGTAAGGTTTGGACTTATCTAGAATCAAAAGTCATATGGTCGGTAGCACCAGATTCAATTATCCATGCATTATTCATATCAGAGGCAGAAATATTAAATACCTTACCATCATTACCTGCAGCAGTAACTAATGTACATGTTGATCTAATACTCTTTTTAGCACGATCAGCAACTTCAATGGCGACAGTGGGTTGATTGCAAGTCTTCTTCCGAATTTTCCCTGCTATGATCCCAGTTCTTCGGATAGCCAATAATCTTATAACAACGAGCTTTCGTGTGACTGATCTTGCCACAATGAATACACTTCCTTGACTCATACGGTAGTTTGGGTCCCATGTTGAAAAACAGCAACACAACAAGCACAACCAATAGAATAGCTCCTTTTAGATCCAGTCTGGATCAAATCCAAGAGCCCAAACACCAAACAAAAAAAAAACTTCACCAATGAAAAATCGGATATTCGGATTAATGACAACAGCTTTGATGAGCGTCGGCGGCGGATTCAATGCAGCGGAGCGTCTGTGGCGAGGTCGGGGACGACGATCGGTGATGATGATGGTAGTAAGGTAAAGAGGCTGGGATGGCTTCGGTGAGATAAGGAAGCTCGGGTGAACCCAAGGGGTCGATGCAGTGGTCGGGTTCCTGTGGCGTTCGGTGGCGAGGGAAGAGCAGCAAGGTGGTGTCGGGATGCTGTTGGTGTTCAGTGGAGGCGAGCGGCGATGGTGCTACGAAAGCGAGAGTGGTGCGGTGGAGCAGTGACAGTGGTGATGGGTTTTCGGGTTTCGCGCGGTGGCGATTCAATCGACAGCAGGAGATTTCAGGTCGACGATGGCGACGTGAGATTGACGATGAGATCAACGGGATCGATGGGATTTTGACGACGGGATCAAGGTCGATGACGAGATCGGAGTCGACGACAATGAAAATTTCCTCGATGGCGATGACAGTGGTAGGACATTTCGACGGGATCGGGAATTTTTGGATCAATAGGAAGAAGAAGAAGGATCGGGATCTTCTTCTTCTTCTTCAACCTGCTTAGGATATTTTAGAATGTGATACCATATTGAAATTACAGAAATCAGATTTGGGGAAAATTTATTATTTTTCTTGTTTTTCGTTCTTCTGCTGTTTATCTCTTTATTTACACATTAGTTTCTTGGAGAAGGGGTACAATTGATTGAGAAAGATTAAGGAGATGAGAGATTTGAGATAATCTGTTCCTATAAATTAGGAAACAGAATATACAGCTCATACCATACCAAATATTTTAACATCATTTTACTCAAATAAAAAGTTATAGGAAATGAAAGAAGGACAAGCGTTACATCCTTATGAAACTTTTCTCTATATTCAGCAAATTTTTACCGGTAGCTGGGTAATCCTCTCATTCTCACCAACAAAGGGATTAGGGGATCATAAAGAATATCAAAGAAACAAAATATTCATATATACTCTTCTAGTTAATGTACTATCCTTTAACCTTATCCTATGTATTGGATGTATCCCTCCACTTTTATTGCTGGTGGCTCGTGAGGCCGATGTGTTCTAGCTGTTTCGCTGCTCGGTGTAGCTCCCAGTGCCGGAGCACTTTTTGATCCCTTTGGAGTGCTAGGATGTGTTGACTCTGCTATCATGCATGTCGTGGGAGGCTTCTCTGTTCGCCCGCTGCTGGCGTGTGTAGCAGGGAGGGCTTCTTCCCGAGTGCATTGATCTGTGTCCCAGCGTTTTCCCTGGACCTGTTGGGGTGCCTTCTCCGGTCCTGCTGTGTGAGCATCGCCTGATTTGATGTCTGCTTCTTGCGGTGCCGTTTTATTCAGAGGAGTTGTAGGTCACCACCGTTCCTCGTCGTGAAGCATCTAGACTATCTTTGTCCCACCTGCGTTTTTTCCTGTTCTGGTCTTGCTTGTCTGGGTGCTGTTCGTTGTAATATTGTTTTTTATTTTATTTTATTTCCTGTTGTGTTCGCGTGCCTACCGGCGGCTGTTTTACAGCTTGTAAAACTCTACTATTTCGCTTTTGTCCAGTCGTTTACTTTAATATAATTTTTGATCTGGCTGGAGTCTTCGGACTCTATCTGTTTACATCAAAAAACCTTATCTTATGTATTAGTAGCTGAAATAGTATATACAAAAAGTACATAATACCAAACATGTATATATACAGCGAAAATCTCTATTTACCCTACAAAAACTTTGGAAGGTCCACCAGCATTACAGTAATGTCATCTCTACTCCCCCTACTAGAAGAAAGATCGACAAGAGCTTTGCAAGATTCAATTGATTTCTTGTGCTTCAAAACAACATCAACTGCCTCTTGATTTGAAACCTAATTAAATTAAACCAAGAAAGAAAAGGAAATTCGGTTAAGATAAATGCATTCGTTCGCATCTTATGATTATATGCCTCACAGACGCCTAAATTAAATTGGACAGATTGTGAAAACCACTTACCTGGTCCCATAAGCCATCAGAGGCCATGATCAAGAACTGGTGCTCAGGTGTGAGGCGAAGCCTTGTGGTCTCGGGCTCAGAAATCACCCACTTCTTCATGCTCTCATCTCCTATTGCTCGAGATACAACCAATTCACCTTGCACTCTGCACACTCCATTGTGACTGCTCACATACCCACCCTAGTGTACATACAAACACACACTTTAGCAACATATATATATACTAGTATCATGCACGTGCGATGCAGGTGGAGGGAAATGGAAATGGAAAAGGACAAAAAAGGGAATGGAAAAGGACAGAAAAAAAGCACGTGCGATGCACGGATTTGCTCACAAACAAATTAGGGTTTGTTTGTTTACCAACCCCATCTCTCCCATTATAATAGTTATTATATATATATATATATATATATATATATATATATATATATATATATATATATATATATAATATCCATTTTGTAGCATTTCAGAGAAATAAATATCGATATGTGTTTAAAATAATTTGCTTACAGAGCTCTCAATTCGAATTCGTTCATCTTCTCTTGCGACTTTATGATCACTCGTCAAGGCATGAGCAGTGCCTTGTGTGCTTACGACGATTCTGCAATCACCTACATTTGCTGCAATGAGCCCCCCGTTCCTCAATACAGCAGTTGCTGTACATGCTCCACTTCTCACTTTCTATTTCATTCATAATAAATAATTTGACTATCAAAAATAGTAAAAATTACTAGTTTAGTGTTAGAATAAACATTTTAATGAGGTTAATTCACTAGGCTATTGTATATACCTTATTGAGAAATTCTCTATCTGTGGCCAAATAGCCTGCTTTCACTGCTAAGTCTAACGAGCCATCTACATTCTGATCATGATCAGCAAGAGCTGACATTACATTTTTACCAAGATTCTCAGAAACAAAATCCACGGCTGCTCGCCCTCCATGTCCATCAAACACGCCGAAGAAAGCCTGCAAAGATAGTAATACTTATAATTCAACTGAAAACAGAAATTATGCCAGATCTCATCTAGTCAAGTATTATACGTTTCAAGACCAGAGAGGTGTAAAGAGAGAAAATCCCTCCTAAAAGGGAACTACTTTTAAAAACCGAAAAATACACACACATATACGTATATATAGTTTAAACTTAATTGATCTAGATTTGATAAAACTAAGCATCTTAAACACATACAATTTCATTTGTACATAGTTTGGGAGATCTAAGCATATTTTGTGGAACTAAAAGGCGAGGTAAACAAGTGAAAAGACCAATTGATTAATTTATATATGAACAAAATTTCTGGCATGAAGATAAATTTCTTTAAATCTTCTTCTATCTGGATTGGAGGGGGCTCATTTAGACAAGATGAGATTGTTCTTCAATTGCCCTAAAGACACTTTTCCTTTGACTTGTTTAGGCATCCCTCTACGAGTAGGTAACTTACATAAATCTGATTGATATCCTGTTATTGATAAGATTGAAAAGAGACTTAATAGTTGGTCAGAAAAATCCTTATCTAAATATGGTAGATTGATTTTATTAATTCTATCATTTATAGTATTCCCCTCTATCTTATGTCTTTTTTTCTATCTCCCTGTATGGGTTATTAAAAGGATTGATCAACTTAGAAGGAGATTTTTTCTGATCAAGGTAAGTGTCTTATGAATTGGTCTAGAGTTTGCAAAAGTAAACAAGAAGGGGGTTTAGGGATTATCAATTTGAGGCATCAAAATATGGCTTTACTTGGGAAGTGGTTGTGGATCAAAATTATTAAGAGAAAATATTTTCGTAGAAGAATTCTTGATGATTTCTCTGACATTTCTCCTTCTATTAGTTCTTCATTTTTGGAAAGGCATATGAAAAATTGCAGCTCCTTTCAAAGTGTGGGTTACAAAAAATTTGTGGAGATGATAAGAATGTGAGATTTTGGAAAGATATTTGGATTGATAACTGTTGTTTATCTACTACCTTTCCAAATCTTTTTAAAATTGCTTGTTTCCCTAATGCTTCTGTTTTCTCCTTATACATTACTAATAGATATGAGAAAGTTTGGAATATTAATTTTAGAAGAGATCTGTCTTTACAACAAACCCATGATTTTAGTTCTCATCTTCACTTATTAAGTAATTATGATTGGAAACCAAGAAATGGTTTGAGATGGAGATGCAACAAGTCTGACTGTTTTACTGTTAAGTCATTTTATAATTTCCTTAATGTTGGGGATGAAATTTGCCATTTTTATAGCCTTATTTGGCAAAATGTTGTACCTCTTAAAGTTAGAATTTTGGTTTCGTTAGTTGTTCGTAACAAACTTCTTACAGTAGATAATTTAAACAAAAGAAATCTTGCAATTGGTCAAAAATGTGTACTTTGCTCTTGCTCAGCTGAATTTGCTTCACACACTTTTCTCAAATGCCCTTTTGTTAAACAAATTTGGCTTATTCTGAAAATGACTTTTAAATTCAGATGCTTCCCCTCTTTGTTAAATCTTGGTGGGGTTTATGGAGAGTGAAGAGAATTTCTAAGTTTTTTAGATTTCAATGGAATATAATTATGATGGCTTTAATTTGGGTAATATGGAAAGAAAGAAATAATAGAGTTTTTCTTTAAAAATATTGTGACATTATTAATATTCTTGATTCTTTGTATTTTATTTTTGTTTATTTTTTGTCAGAATTACTTCCTCCTTCTAAGAGGACTAAGGTAGATTTGTCTGCCTTTATTGATACTTGCAAGTCTTTCATTCCCACTGCTAGTAGTGGTAATGTCAATGGCTCTTCTGCTTCGGATGCTGATGCTGATTCTCAGGTCTCTCCACACCCTTCTAATGTTGCTATTCATAATGCTGATGCTATTATTATTGAGGATGAGGCTCAGGCGGATATTCAGGATGATCTTCATGGTAATACTCCTGGTCCTGAGAATGATGGTCTGACTGATCTGGATGGTTTTGATCTTGATCCTATACCGACTACCCTTGCCTCCATTACGAACATGACTACTCATCAGCAAGAGTACATCTCTGGAGTTCTTCTTGTGCAATCCATTCAGACTGCTTATGAGGATAACCATATCAATGATGATGGGGCTGAAATTGTGATCTTAGATCCTTAGCTCTGTTTCTTTTATTTCTCTAAATGTTTTTGTTCCACAAGGTTGATGCTTCTTCTAGGACTTTGTTTCATCTACTTATTTTGTAGTATGTTTTTTGATCCTCTTATATAGAGGATCAGGGCCGGCCCAGGCCTGATGCAAGTGAAACATTTGCATCAGGCCCCCCAAAAAAAAAATTTGTATATGAGGGGGCCCCCGTTTTCAGAAAAAAAAAAAAAAAAAAAATTGGAAATGTGTATATGCGGAGTATATGTGAAAAAAAATCTAATACATGAGGGGGCCCCATTTTCGAATATAAAAAAAAAAATGGAAACATGTATATGTGAGATATATGTGAAAAAAAATTCTAATACATGGATCGTGTTTTTTTTTTTTTGGTATATGTGCCCCTTTTTGAAAGTTTGCTTCAGGCCTCCAAAATCCTAGGGCCGGCACTGTAGAGGATGGGATGCATGTATCCCTGTTCTCCCGACTCTGGCTTTGATGCCTGCGGTTGGAGTCTTCATGTCTTCATGACTCTATCCTTATTATATATATATAAAAAATTATATATGAAGTATGCTTTAGATAAAACAGTTAGCATAAGAATATTTAATATTTTACTGTATCATAGGCAACTCATCAAGTTAATTATTACGACAAGGAACTCAAATGGTCAATGAAGAATAGAAGTATATTATTCATAGAATCATTCAAACTTTTGAAAGAAAAACATATAGAACTAAAAGCTTAATCATGCAAACAAACTAAAATTTCTCATGTTAATAAATTTAACCATATAACATAATGAGTTCCTTACTTGTTTGGAATCTCCATTGATGCTAGTCATAACCCCGTACCCATCTTCCATGGCGTGCCTCGTCCCTTTCCGACTCGCCAACCAATACTCATTCCCTACAACCTCAAACCCCTCCTCCACCAACCCTTCCTTTTTCCCCACCACACCAAATAATCCTAAGCTCACACTCGCTTTTGGTATCTTAATCCTCGCAGGTCGCTTCCTCTCCTTATCCACTCTATCCATCTTCTTCATCCCCGGCAATGAAGTCATAGAATAATCCTTTGTATCGTTGCTCTCTTTCAATCTCTTCGGCGCAAAGGAGTCCAATTCGCTTGTCCTCTTCCAAGAAACTGGAGGATGTTCGGAATATTGGATTGCCATACTAGGTATCTTTGATGAGATATCTTAGTAGTAGTTTGAAAGGAGAGATTACCATAGGGTTTGAACAACTACAATGATCATATATGTAATTACAAGTTAATTAAGGTAAGAAGAAGATTTCTTTTAGCCTTAAGAGGCAAGGATCATAGGGTTTGTTTATAGTTATATATATTTATATGTAGAGAATAGAAGTAGTCATGGTGCAAGGAAAGGATGGTTGACTAGTCAACAAGGCAATAATTATTTGAAATAACACAGAAAATTTGATCCAATCACTTTCATAGTATGGGGATGGTTTCAATGCTAAGGAAGAGGTCGGCAAAGTCACTTGGTACTGTAAGTTTCTTTTTACTTTTTTTTTTTTTGCTAATTACATATATTTGCATTGTAATTTCTACATATAATTCATTATTGACCTAATTATATATCTTGATTGGCTCTTTGAAAGAATAAGTCAAAAGTGACCGTAAATAGACCGTTTCTGATTCATATATGTCAGATCATTTTAGGGCAAAGGACAGCATTTAACAGACAGAAATAGTGACGTGAAGATTGAGTTTAGGGTTAGGAAGTTAATAATCAAACTTACTTTAAAAATGATTAGAAAAACTTGATTACGATTACTTTTTTGAAGGGAGGCATGCATATATGTAGATGCACTACAAACCGCTAAGTCTTTAGCAACATATCTTTCTCGGCGTTTCACCAACATGCCACTATAGGTATAGAAGTATTTTATTTTATAAAAAACACACTCTCTATCCCTGTGTTTGACTAAAACGCCGTTATATATATAGCACTTATCGCGACGGGTATGAATACGCGCCGTTATAGAGTACGGTAAATTACGTTATGAAATTTACCCTACCCTATCGCGACGGGTATGTATACGCACCGTTATAGGATAGGGTAAATTATGTTATGGAATTCACCCGCTTTAAACCCCGCCCCCAATTTTATTTCCCCAAAAATTTTTAACCTAATCCCGCTCTAACCCTTAAACCCTCCCGCTCTAATCCCGCTCTCTCCAAACCTAATCCAGCTCTAAACCCAACCACGTTTCTCTCTCCCCTCACCACTCACCGCCACACCACCGTCGCCGCTCCTCCTTCGCGCCGCACCACCCTTCGCACCGCACCACCGTCGCGCTGCACCACCGTCGTCACTCCTCCATCGCCGCTCCTCCTTGCGTACCCCTCGCTGGACCTCCTTCTACTGCCTTAATCCATCGCCGCCGCCGTTGCCGTTGCATTTGGTGAGATTTTTAAATCCCCTAATAATTTCAACATGGGTTTGCAATTTATTAGCTGTTGCATTTAATTCTTGCTTCAATTTCATTCAAACCCTAATGCTTTGATCCTGATTTAATGATTAAAATTTGAACAAACTTTAACAACCCAACTTGCATCTCATGTGTTTGATTTTTTGGCTTTGTGAAGTAGAAATGTAATATTTTGAACCCTATTTTGGGTGCTTTCTTCCAAAAAAAAACCTCTTATGGGTTTTAGAGATCGTTTCAAAGTTGTGAACTTTAAAGAGAAATTTGATCTATTATGAGCACTTAATACTTTATTCAATTTCACTCAAACCTAATTGCTTAGATCCTGATTTAATGGTTACTTACTTGATTCTATTTACTTGATTCTATTGAAGGACACAAATGATTGCTTAATACTTGATTCTATTTACTTATCACTATTATAGGACACAAATGATGCAAATTAGTGTATTCAGCAAACTAACTTAGCTTCCTGGAAAGGGATATGCACCAGTTGTGTTGTCGGTAGAGTAAAAGAGTTATGGATGCCACACTTTCACTGTATTATGTTTATTATATGTCAGATTATATCAGTTTATATCAGTAAACAAACTTTAGTCATGTCATTTTATCTTAGTTAATGGTTCTGCCATTAGTATTTTGATGCCATCAAGTAACACATTCTAGTTTATGATGATTATATGATGATTATTGTAGGGCTGATCAATCCGTGTGTGACAGTGTAAAAATGGCCTGAGGCCCATCCAAGGCCCAATACAATTCCTATTCAGAAAAGCAAGAATACCGACCTGGTTCGGCTCTGGACCCCTTCAGGGTCGGCGCCGAACCTCGTGTTTTGCCCCCCACAGTGCCGGCTTCCTCGTACTGACGAGCCTCAGTATCCCCCGGAGTCCGATCCGGAGCAGTCCCTCATGCCGTCCCCCCTCTCTGGCGGGGCGGAGGGATGACCTGGCGCAGCCTAGGCCCTCCGATTCCCCCAGAGGCACAGAGGACTCACGATGGGCCACGTCAGCTCCAAATACCGCCAAGGGTTTCGCCACGTCAGCCCTATACCACTTCTGGTCTCACAGCAACCGCCCTAAACCCCCTGGGCCTTCTGCCACGTCAGGCCCATGGGCTTTCGGATCCAAACCCGGCCCCCAAGCGGAACCAAACCCGGTTGGGATTTTCTATAAATACTAGACCCCCACCCGCCTTTTGAAGGTAATCAATCTTTTGCCACTTAAATATACCTAGTTATTGCTACTCTCCCACAGAGACTGACTAGAGCGTCGGAGGGTCCGCCACCGGGACAAACCCCGGTGTTTCAGGACCGTCTGCAGGTACACAAGACCTCGGATCCGACCCTTCCGATCCGAGCCCAACCTTCAACGCCTTTCCGAGCTTATCGTAGGCCCCAGAAGGTCAACCGAAGGTCGGCAGACGAGCGGCAATCTCCTTCAATACAAATTGAGTTCGAACTCACACCTGGTGCTTCCACACGTGCCTCAGAAATAAACAGCATCAGGTTGGCGCCGTCTGTGGAACCGCTGCTCCAGAAGCCGATCCGACCCAGGCCCTCGAAGGCCATCGACAGCCGAATCTTCATGACCTCCAAAGGCAAGGGGGCTGCTCCCTCCGTCAACCAACGGGACCCGCCCCCACCCTCTGATGAAGCCGGGCCCCGCACGTCGAAACTCAAGGCCCCCCCTCGGGAGTCCCAAACGAGCGTCGGCGGGACAGCCCAGCCCGACCTACAAAGAGTAATCCTCAGCCGCAAGGTTACCCACAACTGGGGAAGGGCCGCTTCCAACTCGGCCCCGAACCATCCGAGGAGGACCCACAGGGATGACGGCCCACAGGATCGGCAAGGTGATAGGAACCGGGGATCACCAACCCCGAAGCCTGACCCAAACCGCACCCAGGGTCAGGATCCCGAATACGAGGTATCCCTGGATACGCCCTTCACCCTACACAACATCCACGGGGGGCCGGTGAGGGGAGAAAATGATGCTCCCCAAAGAACCTTCACCCAGGGGACGAACGCCATTCAGTACAACCCCCCCCCTGAGCTACAACCGCGGCCAGTCTCCTTCTCAGGAGAGGGCCCCGAAGGAACTCACCTCCCCCGCAGCGGGGGCCTCGTCGTTAGCCTCAGCATGGCCAATTGTGAAGTTCGCCGAATCCTTGTTGACAGCGGCAACCCGGTAAATGTTCTCTTCCTCAGAACCTTCGAAAGCCTCAGATTGCCCAGAGGGAAACTCAAACCAGCAGGAGGCACGTTGCTTAAGCTTGCGGGCGTCCCGATCATGGTGAAGGGAATTATTACCCTCAACGTCACCACTGGACCGGATCCTGTCAAGAGGACCGAGTCCTTGGATTTCATGGTCATCCACGCCAAGGCGGCCTACAACGCCATCCTCGGCAGACCCGGGCTAAACTCCATCCAGGCGATACCTTCGGCCCACCATCGGGAACTCAAAGGGAGAAGGAGCGTACCCCCCCTCAGCACGGGCGTACTCCCCCTCAGCGCCGTTGAACTCGAACCCGAGAAAGACGGCCCCGCCCCCGAGCCCGTGGACGAGCTGGAGGAGATCCTATTCGACGCTGAAGATGAGTCCAAATGGTTCCGGGTGAGCCGCTCACTCGCCGAGGACCTGAAGGCGGGCATCATCGCTTGCGTCCGCCGCAACGTTGATCTCTTCGCTTGGAAGCCCTCCGATATGCCCGGAATCTCCGAAGACTTGATCATGCACCGACTGAGTGTCCTCCCTGACTCTAAACCGATCGTCCAAAAGAGGCGCAAGGTCGCCCCGGAGAGGCAACTAATTATAAAAACAGAAGTAGACAAGCTCTTGTCCGCTCGATTCATCCAGGAAGTCACCTACCCCGAATGGTTGGCCAATGTCGTCATGGTGAAGAAAGCTACCGGGGGTTGGCGAATCTGCATTGACTTCACGGACCTTAACAAAGCGTGTCCAAAAGATCCTTTCCCCCTCCCGCGCATCGACGCTTTGATAGACGCGACCTCAGGGCACGAGCTACTGTCCTTCATGGACGCTTTCTCGGGGTACAATCAGATCCGGATGTTTCCGCCAGACATCTCCAAGACCTCATTCGTCACCGACCAAGGTCTTTATTGTTACCGTGTCATGCCCTTCGGGCTGAAAAACGCCGGTGCCACGTACCAGCGACTCGTCAACAGAATCTTCAAGGACCTGATCGGCCGCAACGTAGAAGTTTACGTCGACGACATGCTTGTCAAGAGCCGGGCTGGGCCGGACCACGTCGCCGACCTCGAGGAAGCCTTCGGTGTCCTCCGACGCCACAACATGAGGCTTAACCCGGCTAAATGCGCCTTCGGCGTCTCCACGGGGAAGTTCCTAGGGTTCATTGTCAGCCAGCGCGGCATCGAGGCAAACCCCGAAAAAATACAGGCCATCATCAACATGTCCCCACCCCGGAATGTCAAAGAAGTTCAGAGGCTCACGGGTCGGTTGGCGGCGATCGGCCGTTTTCTCTCCAAGTCAGGGGAGAAATCTCTCCCCTTCTTCAAGGCCTTGCGCGGGAAAGGGGGCTTCGAGTGGGGTACCCCTCAACAAGAAGCCTTCGAACAGCTGAAACGGTACCTCGCCAACCCGCCTCTCCTCAGCAAGCCCGAACCAGGCGAGCCGCTTTGGCTCTACCTGTCCGCCTCGGACCACGCCCTCAGCGCCGTCCTCGTCCGAGAGGAGGCAGGAGTTCAGAAACCCCTGTACTATGTAAGCAAAGTGCTACACCCGACCAAGAAGAGGAAACTGGCTCCCAACTGGGAAGGCCCGTACCGCGTGGTCGAGGCTGTACGCCCGGGTACATACCGACTGACGGATATGAATGACCGACCCATCAGCCGACCCTGGAACGCTGAGCACCTCATGAAATTCCGGGGAGAGCAAGCTTAGGCTCCAGCGTGGCTTAAGTAAATTAAAACTTTTTGTAAACATTCATGTGTAAAGGGCCGCTTCAGCGACCCCCCCCCCCTCAGTCTGGTATAAAAGAAGTCTCTTCTGTCAAAAGTTAAATACCTCGGCAACGCCGACCCGGTACCGGGCAAGGCGGGCGTCATCAGGGTTCTCCCTCGGGTCTCATCCCCAAACGCCTCGGCAGGTGCGACCCAACAACGGGCAGGAGGTCTCCCTGTCGCCCCGCATCGATTCCTCACGAATCAGCGGAGCCCGACCTCGCCTAAACCACCCTTCACCACCCCGATAACCAGAGCAAAGAAGGAAATGAAAGCTTTATTCATACTCTTTTATTTTTTTTTTTTTTTTGTACGGAGAAAACAAGCAAATACCGTTACAGAACCACTCCCCTCATCTCAAACTAAAGGGGATCTCCGACTTAGGGCCCCTCGGACCCGGTAAAAGGAGGAACCACTCCGACCAAACGACTGGGGACTCTCTCCTCGTCATGACGATCCTTCGGTTCTGCCATCGTCGACACCCCGGCCACGGAGCTCTGGGCATCCACGGATCGAATGCGCTCCATCAGTGGCAACGCCGAGGGAGCCCCCTCTGCTCGCCGATCCCTCGAGGAAGATATCGAAACACCCAACATGGTCCTATAGCGGTGTATCTCCATCTCCTTTTCCACTATCACATCGCGAAGAAGCTTCTCGGAGGAAGGCCTCTGCACCGAAGAACTTGACATGGTGTATCCAAGACCAACGCCCCCTAGCTCCCGATCCACCATCGCCCTCCTCAGCCGGCTCGCCTCCTCACTCAGGGCTTCAGACTTGTTCCTGTAATAATGGAAGGCCGCATCAGTGTCGCGAGCCCTCTTTCGATACCGAACCAAGGTGGCCTCTAAAGCCTCGACCTTGCCTCGAAGCCACGCCACGTCGGAACGAAGGGGGTCCACCTCAGGAAGGGGAGCCGTGACCTACAAGAGAACCAGCCCGCTCAAGACATATATGCAAGGAGGTTCAGAAATTTTTCAAAGTTGGAACACTTAGCCAGCCAGAAAACCCTCTTTTTATAAATTCAGTTTCCCCATACAAAAAATGCGGTGGCCAGTCCGCGGAAGGCAAATACAATCGAGAGAAGGAAAAAGAAGGACAAAAATTATACAGCGGGTTTTCCCACCTCGATATCAGCCGGATCCGTTGGAGGGTCGGTAACCAATTTGTCATCTGACCCTTGTCCGCCAGGAGTCTTCGGTGTCCCCTCAATCTCCATATCATACTCGAAGTTGGACAGGTCGATGGTCGGATAAAAGTGCCTCACATGGCTGAGGGCCTTCGCATAACTACTATCCTGGGCATTGATCACCAGGATCTGACACGACTTAGTCACCTCATCCTTCTCCTTCTCCGACCTCTCCTCCTGAGCCGCCCTCGCCTTCGCCCATTCCTCCTTCTCCTTGTCAAAAGCCACCTTCGTCTCCGCCTCCCTCTTACGAGAGCCTTCGAGCTCTCCCTTCAATTCCGTCACCTCCTGCTCGGCCTTGTCAGCCCGATCTCGCTCTCGCTGCACCGCCGCCTCGTAGAGGCCCTTCACATGGGCCCCCTGCACGGTCGCCTGCCAGGACCAGACACTACTAAGAAATCTTCCTTAAATAACATCACCTGAAAGCTAGGAGGTTCGATCGACTTACCAGCACCGTGGCCTGCGCAAGACGAACATACGCCTCGTCCAGGGTCTGAGACTTCATATCCGAGCGGTCCCGAGGGGTCGCCAACTTATCTGCAACCTCCACGGCCTGGCGCCCCCGGACCAGGCAATCACCCTCGCGGATCGACCAATCCGGCACCCACCTTCGCCGAAGCCTCTCCTCAAGTCCGGGATCCACCGGGGGACCCTTCCCCTTATCAGGCGCGGCGGCCGCACCCTGATCCGAACCCCCCTGGACCACGGCGTCCCCACCCGTCTCTGATCGAGTCCTCTTCATCCTCGGCTGAATGGGGACCTCGGAGACAACCGGGGACAACTCGGTGGTCTTCACCGCGACATCCTTCTTCTTGCCCTTCGTCTTCCTCATGGCGAGCCTCAGCGCCTTAATCGACTCCTCATCCATTTCTGTAAAGAGATCCATTAAGAACAAATGAGCAAAAAAGTACAAGAAGAGTGTGAGGAAAGAAACAACCACGTACGAGGCACGGCCGGGCTGGGGCTCAGTCCGACGTTCGCCAGGTGGGCCTCCGTCACCTTCCCCCAATTAATGCTATGCGACAGACGGAGGCGCTCAACGAGTCTCCACTCCTCCGCCGTCAAATCCCCTGGCCCCGGTGCTGGGTAGCTCGGCTTAGTATGGTTCCACCGAGTAGGGATAGCCCAAGGGTCCTCACTCCGGATTACCAGATACTTCTTCTTCCAGAACTTAATGGAATCCGGATGACCGTGGACAACCTTCGCCTTACCTCGAGGCGAGATATAATATACCCCTTCTGCCGATGAGCCAATCAATAGCATCGCTCGGAACACGCCCAGCCGTAAGGGTACCCTCCGTTCCTCGCACAACAGCACGAAGCAGATGATCTGCTTCCAGGAGTTCGGCCCGAACTGCATCGGCGCCAGGGACGACCAATTTAACACCTCCCGAACGAATGGGTGGATGGGCAGCCTCAGGCCGGAGATAAAGGCGTCCACAGGGAAGATACAATACCTGTCCGGCAGGGGATCGGTCGGTCGAAGAGAAGAACTCGGCAGCATGAGCTCATAACTGGGCCCTATGTGGTAGGCCAACTGCAGAGCCCCCAAGTCGCTTGCCTCCAGAGCGGTCGGGGAGGCGTCCACCATCGACCTCTTCCGGCTTGACGACGACGGCTGGACCCCCGAGGACTCCTTATCGGAGAGATCGTCGGGGTAGCAACGGAAAGGCCGGGGTTGTGCGGACGACCCTATCCCCAAGTCGCTCGGGCCGCCAATCTTCGATTTCTTCTTCTTCGGAACCCTCCTCCTCTTAGTCCGTTCCGGCGAAGGTGTAGACAAACGCCCCAGAACGGGCGGATTCGGAGACCCCGCGGAACCTTCTCCCTCGGAGCCACCCTCCTCTCCGGAAGCCGACCCTAGGGTTTGGACTTCGTCTGAGCTGCCGCCCCCCTCCTCAGAGTCGCTGCTTTCTACCACGAAATGCCTCCGAGATCGCAATGGCTTCACGCTGTGTACGACCTCCTCCTCGCCTACCGGCCCCTCCCCAGAGGTCGACGCCAACGAGCCGGACTGAGCCCTATCCATCCGTGCCTAAGTTAAAACAGGATTACCAACTAACCTGAAATCACCTCGGAAACACGACCTTGCTGCCGGAAGCTGAAGGGGCGAGCGCTGAAGAGTTGAAGGATTTTTTCAAAAAGTAAGAGGCAGGAAAGAAATGGGCGACGGGAGGAGAGGGGGGAACATTTATAGGGGATAAGAACAACTCCTCGATTTTCGCGGTCACTATTCACCGATTGACGTACAACTACCGCCTAGAAAATCACGCCACATCCTCGAAGCACGTGCTGCTGACGTCACCCAGTGCCAGGCTGGCAGCACGGTGCGGGGCCGGTTCGGGCAAAATAACGACTCGCTTTCGCCAGCACTAAAGTACTCTTCTTCAGAAGATCCACCGGCGGGCCATCACCCTTACCAGCCCGTAATCCCCCCTCGTCTCGAGGTTCGGCTTGGCACCGGGGTACTCTTCCCAAGAAGAAACTACGGCTCGCCTTCACCCTCACCGGCCCATAATCCCTCGCCAGCTCGAGGTTCGGCTCGGCACCCGGGTACTCTTCTTCGGAAGATCCACCGGCGGGCCATCACCCTTACCAGCCCGTAATTCCCCCTCGTCTCGAGGTTAGGTCTGGCACCCGGGTACTCTTCTCAGGAAGAAGCAACGGCTCGCCTTCACCCTTACCGACCCATAATCCCTCGCCAGCTCGAGGTCCGGTCTGGCACCGGGGTACTCTTCTTCGGAAGATCCACCGGCGGGCCATCACCCTTACCAGCCCGTAATTCCCCCTCGTCTCGAGGTTCGGCCTGGCACCGGGGTACTCTTCTCAGGAAGAAACAACGGCTCGCCTTCACCCTAACCGACCCACAATCCCTCGCCAGCTCGAGGTTCGGTCTGGCACCCGGGTACTCTTCTTCGGAAGATCCATCGGCTAGTCATCACCCTTACCAGCCCATAATTCCCCCTCCTCTCGAGGTTCGGTCTGGCACCCGGGTACTCTTCTCAGGAAGAAGCAACGGCTCGCCATCACCCTTGTCGACGCGTAATCCCTCGACCCCTCGAGGTTCAATCGAACACCAGGGTACTCTTCTCCGGAAGAGACAACGGTTCGCCATCGCCTTCACCTACACCTTGACCCTCGACTAGCTCGAGGTCCTATCCAAGCTTCAGGACAGCACTTCCAGAAAGGCCCTATGATCCGCCCTCCCATTTTTTACAATCATAAACACTCCTCCACGGCTAGCTCCCGCACCCCCTGCAGGAGTGGGGGGCTTGTGTGACAGTGTAAAAATGGCCTGAGGCCCATCCAAGGCCCAATACAATTCCTATTCAGAAAAGCAAGAATACCGACCTGGTTCGGCTCCGGACCCCTTCAGGGTCGGCGCCGAACCTCGTGTTTTGCCCCCCACAGTGCCGGCTTCCTCGTACTGACGAGCCTCAGTATCCCCCGGAGTCCGATCCGGAGCAGTCCCTCATGCCGTCCCCCCTCTCTGGCGGGGCGGAGGGATGACCTGGCGCAGCCTAGGCCCTCCGATTCCCCCAGAGGCACAGAGGACTCACGATGGGCCACGTCAGCTCCAAATACCGCCAAGGGTTTCGCCACGTCAGCCCTATACCACTTCTGGTCTCACAGCAACCGCCCTAAACCCCCTGGGCCTTCTGCCACGTCAGGCCCATGGGCTTTCGGATCCAAACCCGGCCCCCAAGCGGAACCAAACCCGGTTGGGATTTTCTATAAATACTAGACCCCCACCCGCCTTTTGAAGGTAATCAATCTTTTGCCACTTAAATATACCTAGTTATTGCTACTCTCCCACAGAGACTGACTAGAGCGTCGGAGGGTCCGCCACCGGGACAAACCCCGGTGTTTCAGGACCGTCTGCAGGTACACAAGACCTCGGATCCGACCCTTCCGATCCGAGCCCAACCTTCAACGCCTTTCCGAGCTTATCGTAGGCCCCAGAAGGTCAACCGAAGGTCGGCAGACGAGCGGCAATCTCCTTCAATACAAATTGAGTTCGAACTCACACCTGGTGCTTCCACACGTGCCTCAGAAATAAACAGCATCACCGTGCTTTTAGATTATGAGCTCAACTGAGAATGTATCTTAAAGAAGGCTAAATTCCCACTTAACCCCTATTATATTGATCGAAATCGCAACACTCTCCTTCACTTGCACTTTTGGGTCACTGAGCTACCCTTAACATTATTTAGTAATGCTATTCACATTCAGCATGCAATGAGCATGGGTTGCACAAATATTTACAGCCCATAATTATGAGTGTAAAATTATTAAGTGTTCTAAGTTTCAGTCTGTGACTCCTACTTCTTTACTCAGTCTACTCCTCCCTGTTGCTAGTTTGCATTGGTTTGCCTTGTTTAATTAAAATTTTCACACACCAATTAGACGATCTTTTTTAATGCATTAATTACTTTTACTTTTACGACACTTTTGCGCAAATTTGACTATATCCATGATCCATTGTTGTAATGTGGTCCGTTTACTATGTTGGGAATTCCTTCTAAGTAGACGGAGATGACCTATTTCAACGACGACATCCAACAGAAGATTGATGAATTGACATCAAATTCTTATGATCTGTTCAGTACTTTCCCTAACAAAAACATATGTGATACTCGTTGAACTATTTTATAATCTCCATTGAAATATAAAATTTTGGGAAGAAAGTGACCAAAGGTTTGTAGATAATGCCAAGTTGTGCAAACTTATGGATGAGTTTTCATAACATCGAGGAGTCTTACTAATTTACTGAAAATTTTGATGACTAGTTAGTTTAGTTATGATTATTGATGCGGTTTGTTTTTGGTCGCAGTGTGGATGCACCAGGTGTGAGTTCGGACTCAATTTGTAATGAGGGAAGAGTGCGGCACGGGACGACGAGCGGGAGGCTCGCTTCGGCGCTTAAGGATCGGCTCGGATCGCCTCGTCTCGAGTACCTGCAGACGGTCCTGGAACACCAGGGTTTATCCCGGCGGCGGACCCTCCGACGATCTAGTCAGTCTCTGTGAGAGAGTAGCAATAACTAGGGAAATTTGGTGGCCAAAGATTGATTACCTGAAAAGGTGGGTGAGGGTCTAGTATTTATAGAGAATTCTAACCGGGTTTGGATCCGCCTGGGGGCCGGGTCTGAACCCGGCCTGACGTGGCAGAAGGCCCAGGGAGTTTAGGGCTGACGTGGCAGTACCAAGAGTGGTATAGAGCTGACGTGGCAAAGCCCTTGGTGGTATTTGGAGCTGACATGGTAGATCATGGGGCTCCTGTGCTCCTGGGAGAATCTGGTGGCCTAGGTTGTGCCAGGTCATCTTTATTCTTTACCAGGCTGGGCAGACGGCCCGGGGGGCTGTCGTGGATCGGAGGCCGAGGGCCATCGATGCTCGTCAGATACGAGGAGACCAGTTCTGTGGGGGTGAACTTGAGGTTCGGCGCCGACCCTGTAGTGGTTCGAAGCCGAGCCAGATTGTTGTTTTTCCTGTTTTTGAGTGAGAGCTGTACTAGGCCCTGGATGGGCCCCAAGCCATTTTTACCCTACCACACAAGCCCCCCACTCCTGCGAGGGTGCGGGAGCTAGCCGTGGAGGAGTGTTTATGTTTGTAGAAATGGGATGGCGAATTGCTGGGTCTTCATGAGGGGGTTGCCCTGATGTTAGAGCGAACCTCGAGCTAGCGAGGGTTGGTTGCCCTAATGTAAGAGAGAGCCTCGAGCCGGCGAGGGTTGGTTGCCCTGATGTAAGAGCGGACCTCGAGCCGGCGAGGGTTGGTTGCCCTGATGTAAGAGCGGACCTCGAGCCGGCGAGGGTTGGTTGCCCTAATGTAAGAGTGAGCCTCGAGCGGGCGAGGGTTGGTTGCCCTGATGTAAGAGCGGACCTCGAGCCAGCAAGGGTTGGTTGCCCTGATGTAAGAGCGGACCTCGAGCCGGTGAGGGTTGGTTGCCCTGATGTAAGAGCGAGCCTCGAGCCGGCGAGGGTTGGTTGCTCTGATGTAAGAGCGAGCCTCGAGCCGGCGAGGGTTGGTTGCCCTAATGTAAGAGCGAGCCTCGAGCTGGCGAGGGTTGGTTGCCCTGATGTAAGAGCGGACCTCGAGCCGGTGAGGGTTGGCGAGCCGTTAAGCCTTCCTGAGATGACTACCCTGATGCTAGACCGGACCTCGAGCTTTCGAGGAATTATGGGTCGGCAAGGGTGATGGCGAGCCGTTGAGTCTTCCAGAGAAGATTACCCTGGTGCCAGACCGAACCTCGAGCCTTCGAGGGATTATGGGTCGGCAAGGGTGATGGCGAGCCGTTGAGCCTTCCTGAGAAGACTACCCTGGTGCTAGACCGAACCTCGAGCTTTCGAGGGATTATGGGTCGGCAAGGGTGATGGCAAGCCGTGATGCCTTAGAAGGTTTGAGCAGAGTGGTCCGCCGTCTTTGCGGAGCATTGAAGGCGCTCCGGGATCTGTGCGATGTTCCAATTTCCTAGGGGCATTAATGGCACCACCTAATAAATGTATGTGGCGCATGGGCTTCCGTCGATTGGCTTTCCCAATGTCATAATGGTCGGTCTATGGGGGAGGCTATAAGTACCCCTCCCCCCACAGCGAGTTTGATCACAGCAAGGGTGGTCCACTGGCCATCAAAGGTGTCTGCTTCGGCGGACGTCTGTCTCTTGCAAAATTTTAACCCTGGCCGCGTCGGGGAGGTGGTTACTCTGCCGCCCGAATTTTCTCTTGGATCTGATGGCTCTGATACGGTAGCCAGATCCAGGGGAGATCAGGGCGAGAGGGGTAACGACCGAAATCCGGACCGGTAGATAAGGAGCCTCGGAGTGGTGGTGGCTTTGCCGTCTGGATCCTTTTTCGGGTCAGACGACCCTGACATTGTTGTTTGGCCCGAGATAGATCCAGACGGGAGGGGCATCAACCGTATTCCGGACCTGGGGCTGAAGAACCTCGGATAGATGGGTCGTCTCCGATTGGAGGTTAGCCGATCTGCTTTCCGATAGGGCTCTAGGCAATGGTGACTTCTGTCCCACCCTCGAACAGTTTGGGGTTTCGGCCGCCGAGGCTGTAAGCCCCGAGCTGCTCTCGGGTGAGAGGGGAGTCGACCGAGCCCTGGAGCCCGGGGCGTCTGTTGAAGGACAGCGCCTTAAATCTTAAATAAAATGTTTTATCCGCCGAACACTCTATCCGAACCGACCCCTGTGCGTGGTTGCCAGCCTGGCACTAGATGACGTCAGCAGCGCACGTTTCGAGAACGTGGCGCGATTTTCCAGGCGGCAGTTGCACGTCAATCGGTGAACACTGATTGCGGAAATCAAGGAGTCGTTTTCATCCTCTATAAATATCCCCCCTCTCCCCCTGTTGCCCACTTCTTCTCGCTTCTTGCTTTTTCAAAAAAAATCTTCCAACACTTCAGCTCTCGTCCCTACCGTTTGCTGCACCAGGCTCATTCTTCCGAGGCGACCCTAGGTTAGTTGGTAAGTCTGTTTTAGTTTAGGCACAGATGGACAGGGCTCAGTCTGGCTCGTCAGCGTCAACGTCTGGGGGGGAAGTGAAACCCGCCTCCAAATCAACTTCGTGGGAGGAGCCCGTGGTAGAGGGGGAATCCGTACATCATGTGGAGACTTCTGAGTCGATTTCGTGGGAGGAGCTGATAGGCGAGGAGGTGCCAGTGTATAATGTGAAGCCGTTGCGATCTCGGAAGCCTTTTGTGGTGGAGAGCAGCGACTCTGAGGAGGGGGCGGTAGTTCCGGCGAAGTTCAGATTCTAGGGTTGGCTTTCGAAGAGGTGGGTGGCCCCGAAGGGGGTGAAGCCGAAGGGGCTCAGATAGGAGGTCAGGGTGTGGGCTCGAGTTCCATGCCGACCGGTCTGGGGCGATTATCTACCCCATCGCCGGAACGAGCCAAGAAGAAGAGGGCTCCGAAGAAGAAGGGGTCGAGGACCGATGGCTCGAGCCAGGCGCCTGTTCATTGTAACTTGATGACAGGGTCGCCCGTACAGCCTAAGCCGTTCCGTCGGTACCCCGACGACCTTTCTGACAAGGAGTTGTTTGGGGTCCAGCCGTCGTCGCCGAGCAGGAAGAAGGTGAAGATGGACACACTTCCGACTGTTCTGGAGGCAGGTGATTTGGAGGCTTTGCAGCTGGCGTACCACATAGGGCCCAGCTACGAGCTCATGCTGCCGAGCTCTACCCTTCAGCCGATCGACCCCCTGCCTGATTGGTATTGCGTCTTCCCTGTGGACGCCTTCATCTCCGGACTGAGGCTGCCAGTCCACCCGTTTGTTCGCGAGGTGCTGAACTGGGCGTCCCTGGCGCCGATGCAGTATGGGCCAAACTCCTGGAAGCAGATCATCTGCTTCGTGCTGATGTGCGAGGAACAGAAAGTACCCCTGCAGCTGAATGTGTTCCGAGCGAAGGACTGAGGCTGCCAGTCCACCCGTTTGTTCGCGAGGTGCTGAACTGGGCGTCCCTGGCGCCGATGCAGTATGGGCCAAACTCCTGGAAGCAGATCATCTGCTTCATGCTGATGTGCGAGGAACAGAAAGTACCCCTGCGGCTGAATGTGTTCCGAGCGATGTTGATGATCAGCTCGGCGGCTGAGGGTGTTTACTACATTTCGCCCCGGAGTAAGGGGAAGGTCGTTCACAGCCACCCGGACTCCATCAAGGATTGGAAGAAGAAATATCTGGTGATCCGGAGTGAGGAGCCCTGGGACATTCCCACTCGATGGAACCACTCCAAGCCGAGCTACCAACCGCCGAGGCCGAGGGATTTGACGGCTGAAGAGTGGGGGTTTGTCGAGCGCCTCCGTCTGTCGCATAGTATCTGGCGAGCGTCGGACTGAGCCCGGCCGTTCTGTGTATGTAGTTGTTCCTTTTCTCTCGGTCTTTTAGTACTTTCTTGCTCATCGTTCTTAATGGATTTTCTTGCAGATATGGATCCGAAATCGATCAAGGCAAGGAGACTCGCCATGAAGAAGGAGAAGGCCGAGAAGAAGGGGGAGGCGATGAAGAGGCCGAGGGAGTCGTCCCTAGCCATCTCGGAGGCCCAGCTCGAGCCGAGGACCAAGAGGACTCGCTCGGAGACGGGCAAGGGGGTGGCTACTTCGAGGGGCCAGGGCCTGGCAAAGGCATCCGATCTTGACAAGGGGAAAGGTCCCTTGGTCGAGGTCGAGGAAGAGAACCCGGTGGCGGAGATGTTGCGGCAATGGTGGGCACCGGATTGGTCTGTTCGGATGGGGGACTGTCTGACCGAGGAGGCCCAGGCCATTGAGGTGGCGGAAAAGTTGGCAACCCCTCGCGACCGCAAGGAGATGGAAAGCGAGCCCGTGGAGGTGGCGTTCACGCGCCTGGCGCAGGCCACCGTGCTGGTAAGCTCGTCGACCCTATCCTCCTTGTTAATTTTACTGCGGAAGTCTTTTTCTTATCTGCGCTTGTTGGTCGCAGGCTTGCATGCAGGGGGCTAACGTAAAGAACCTCTACGAAGCGTCCCTGACACAAGAGCGAGCTCGGACGGATAAGAGCGAGCGGGAGATGAAGGAGATGCGGATCGAGCTCGAGGGCTTGCACAAGAGGGAGCAGCAGATGAAGCTCGAGCTCGAGGCCAAGGATGCGGAGTGGGGGAAGAGGGTGGTCTCCTTGAAGAAGAAGTTCGCCAAGGAGAAGGAGGAGCTGACGAATGCGGGTCAGATGATGGTGATCAAGGCCCAGGACGAGTGTTATGCGAAGGCCCTCAGTCATGTGAGGCACTTCTACCCGACCGTCGACCTGTCCAACTTTGAGTATGACATGGAGATCGAGGGAACACCGAAGACCCCTGACGAAGAAGGGCCCACTCTTGACCCGTCTGCCGACCCTTGTGAACCCGTCTGCCGACGCTGAGGTGGGAAAACAAGTTGTATAGTTTTGTCTTTCTTTTTCCCTCTCTCGATTGTATTTGCCTTCCGCGGACTGGCCACCGCATTTTTTGTAAGAAGCAACTCAATTTATAAAAAGGATTTTTGACTGGCCAAGTGTTTTGATCTCGGATATTTCCGAACCTCCTTGCTTATGTGTGTTGAGTTGGCTGGTTCTCTTGTAGGTTGCGGCTCCCCTTCCCGAGGTGGACCCCCGTCGTTCCGACGTGGCGTGGCTCCGGAGCAAAGTTGAGGCCCTGGAGGCCGCGTTGGTTCGCTACCGAAAAGGGGCTCGTGACACTGATGCGGCCTTTAACTATTATCGGAATAAGTCTGAAGCCTTAAGTGAGGAGGCAAGCCGGCTGAGGAGGGCGATGGTGGATCGGGAACTCGGCGGTGTCGGTCTTGGACATGCCATGTCGAGTGCCTTGGTGCAGAGGCCCTCTTCTGAGAGGTTACTTCGCGATGTCATTGTGGAGAAGGAGATGGAGATACACCGTTACAAGACAATGCTGGGTGTCTCGACATCTTCCTCAGTGGGTCGGCGAGCGGAGGGGGTTCCCTCTGTGCTGCTGCTGTTGGAGCGTATGCGACCAGTTGATGCCCAGAGCTCCGTGGCTGGTGTGTCGACCGTGGCTGAGCCCAAGGACCATCATGACGAGGAGAGGGCTCCTAGTCGCTCAGTCGGAGTGGTCCCGCCCTTCGTCGGACCCGAGGGGCCCTAAGATGGCGGTTTCCTCAAGTTTGAGATGAGTGGAGTGGTCCTGTAACGGTCTTTGTTTGTTTTCCCAGAACTAAATAAAAGAGTATGAATAAAGAATTCTTTTCCTTCTTTGCTCTGGTTCGTAGCGTAGTGAATGATGGCGGAGGCGAGGTTCGGCTCCGTCGATCCGTGAGGGATCGACGTGGGGCCTTAGGAAGAGTCCCTGGTCTGGAGCCGGGTCAGACCTACCGAGACGTTGGGGACGATACCGGAGTGAGGACTCGGGTGCCGATCCCATTGTCCGGTGTTAGGTCGGAGCTGCCAAGGCATTTGGAGTTTGACAAAAAGAGATTTCTTTCATACAAGATAGGGAGGGTCGCTGAAGCGGCCCTTTACACATGAAAGCTTACAAAAGATGTTATTTACATTAGCCAAGCTATAACCTATGTTCGCTCCTCCAGGAACTTCATTAGGTGCTCGGCGTTCCAGGGTCGGCTGATGGGCCGGCCATCCATATCTGCCAGTCGGTATGTACCAGGGCGTACAGCCTCGACTACACGGTATGGGCCTTCCCAGTTGGGAGCCAATTTTCTCTTCTTGGTTGGATCAGAGACGGATAGTTTTCGTAACACGAGGTCCCCCGCTTTGATGTTTGTGGGGTTGACCTTCTTGTTGTAAAACTTCTCGATCCGTTGTTGGTAGATGCTTCTTCGGATTGAGGATTTCTCTCTGACTTCGGCGACGAGGTCCAGGTTGGCCCTCAAGCCGGATGAATTGTCAGCTTCGTCGAAGGCCATGATATAGGGAGAAGGCAGGGCGACCTCGACGGGGATGACTGCCTCCGTCCCGTAGGTCAAGGTGAACGGTGTCTCTCCCGTGGGGATCCTCTTGGTGGTTCGGTATGCCCATAGCACGCTAGGCAGTTCCTCGACCCACAGCCCCTTGGGGGAACTGTCGAGGCGCTTTTTGAGGCCGTCGAGGATTTGTCTGTTCGCGTTCTCCACTTGGCCGTTGGACTGAGGGTGGCAAATAGCGAAGAAACGCTGCTAGATGCCGATGTCCGCGCAGAAGGTTTGGAAGTTCTGACCTTGGAATTGGGTTCCGTTGTCTGTGACGAGGACCCGAGGGATTCCGAACCGGCAAATGATGTTCTTCCAAAAGAACTGTTGTACTTGGCACTCGGTGATGCTGGACAGAGACTCGGCTTCGAGCCACTTGGTGAAGTAGTCGATGGCGACTATTAAGAATTTCTTCTGCCCTACCGCTACGGGGAAGGGGCCCACAAGGTCCATGCCCCACATGGTAAATGGGGTAGGACTAGCCAGGGATCGGAGATTGGCTTGAGGAAGCCTCTTGATAGGGGAGAACCTTTGGCACGGGTCGCATCTCTTGACTAGGTCTTGCGAGTCTTGGAGCATGCTCGGCCAATAGTACCCCTGATTCAGGGCCTTCCGAGCGAGCGTTCTGCTCCCCATGTGGCATCCGCCGATCCCCTCATGAAGATCTTTGAGCACGTAGCTGGCCTCGTCGCTGGTGAGACAGCGGAGGTACGGCTTGCCGTCGGCCAAGGTGTATGAGCGTTTGAAGAGGATGTCATCAATCATGACGAACCTTTCAGCTCGGACCCTGACTCGTCTGGCTTCGACTCGGTCTTCTGGAAGCTCGGCATTGATTAAGAACTTTTGGATGGGAGTGGTCCAGTCGTCTAGACTGGCTCCGTCTTGGACACACATTGCCTCCTGGTCTTGATCGTTGATACTTGGCTTCAGAAGGATTTCTATGAGTACCGTTTGGTCGAGACCCTCGAAGGAGGAAGAGGCGAGTTTTGACAACGCGTCTGCTTGAGCGTTCTGCTCCCTAGGGACTCGAATGACTGCGGAGTGACAGAAGGACGCTAGGAGACGTCGGACTACTGCCAAATACCTCACCATGCGTTCATCGCGGGCTTCATATTCTCCGGTGATCTGATTGACCACGAGCTGAGAATCGCTGAAGGCCCGGATTTGCTTGGCTCCGGCTTGATGTGCTAGGGTCAATCCGGCGATCATGGCCTCGTATTCCACCTCGTTGTTAGAGGCCGGAAAGCTGAGGCGGAGGGAGTATTGAAGTAAGAATTGGTCGGGACCACAAAGGATGATGCCAGCCCCACTCCCTGTTTCGCATGATGATCCATCGACAAAGACCTCCCAGGTCGGATCCGAGGCCTCGGTGCAGGGCTGCTCGGAGACGGTGCACTCAGTGATGAACTCGGCGAAGGCCTGCCCTTTGATGGCCGTCCTCGGCTGGTAGCTGATGTCGAATTGACTCAGCTCAATCGACCACTTGACTAAGCGGCCGGACTTTTCGGGCTTGTGAAGGACAGTCTTCAGTGGCTGGTCGGTCAGTACTTGGACAGAGTGGGCCTGGAAGTAAGGACGAAGCTTCCGGGCTGCCATGACCAAGGCATATGCCACCTTCTCTATCTTTGCGTACCTCGTCTCGGCGGGGAGCAGAACTTTGCTCACATAGTACAATGGCCTCTGGACCCCATCTTCCTCTCGGACAAGGACGGCGCTGAGGGCGCTATCCGAGGCGGACAGGTAGAGCCAAAGTGGTTCGCCTGGCTCGGGCTTGCTGAGGAGGGGGGGTTGGTTAGGTACTGCTTCAGCTGTTCGAAGGCCTCTTGTTGATGGGTACCCCACTCGAAGCCCCCCTTTCCGCGCAGAGCCTTGAAGAAGGGGAGAGACTTCTCCCCTGACTTGGAGAGGAAACGGTCGATTGCAGCCAACCGGCCCGTGAGCCTCTGAACCTCTTTGACGTTCCGGGGTGGACCATGTCAATAATTGCTTGGATTTTCTCGGGGTTAGCCTCGATGCCGCGCTGGCTGATGATGAACCCCAGGAACTTCCCAGTGGATACGCCGAAGGCGCATTTAGCCGGGTTGAGCCTCATATTGTGATGTCGGAGGACTCCGAAGGCTTCCTCGGGTCGGCGACGTGGTTCGGCCCGGCCCGGCTCTTGACGAGCATGTCGTCGACATAGACTTCCATGTTGCGGCCGATCAGGTCTTTGAAGATTCTGTTGATGAGCCGTTGGTATGTGGCTCCGGCGTTCTTTAGCCCGAAGGGCATAACGCGGTAGCAGAATAGGCCCTGGTCGGTGACGAACGAGGTCTTGGAGATGTCCGGTGGAAACATCCGGATCTGGTTGTACCCTGAGAATGCGTTCACGAAGGACAGTAGCTCATGCCCCGAGGTTGCGTCGATCAAGGCGTCGATGCGGGGGAGGAAAAAAGGATCTTTTAGACATGCTTTATTTAAGTCCGTAAAGTCGATACAGATCCGCCAGCCCTCGGTTGCCTTCTTCACCATGACGACATTAGCCAACCACTCGGGGTAGCTGACTTCCTGAATAAATCGAGCCGACAAGAGCTTGTCGACCTCTGCCTTCACAATTTGCTGCCTCTCCAGTGCGACTTTGCTCCTCTTTTGGACGACCGGCTTAGAGTCTGGGATGACGCTCAGCCGATGCATAATCAAGTCTTCGGAGATCCCGGGCATGTCGGAGGGCTTCCAGGTGAAGAGATCAACGTTGCGGCAGATGCAGGCGATTATGTCTGGCTTCAAGTCCTCGGGGAGTGAGCGGCTCACCCGGAACCACTTTGATTCATCCTCGGTGCCGAACGGGACCTCCTCCAGCTCGTCGACAGGCTCTGGGGCGGGACCGTCCCTCTTGGGTTCGAGCTCAACGGCATCGAGGGGGAACACACCTCCTCCAACGGCGGTCATGTAGCATGGCCGTGCTGCTTCCTGGCTACCTCGGACTACGCTGACTCCTTGCGGGGTGGGAAATTTAAGCTTCAGATGGTATGCCGAAGGTACCGCTTGAAGGGAGCATAGTCCGGGTCGGCCGAGTATGGCGTTGTAGGCTGCTTTGACGTTTACCACCATGAAATCCATGGACTCGGTCCTCTTGACAGGAGCCGATCCCGTGGTGATATCGAGAGTAACAATCCCTTCTATCATGGCAGGGACGCCAGAAAACCCATGCAAGGTGTACCCGGCCGGCTTGAGTTTGCCTCTGGGTAGTTTGAGATTCTCGAAGGCTTCAAGGAAGAGAATATTTACCGAGCTGCCGTTGTCGACGAGAATTCGCCGAACTTCACAGTTAGCCATGTGGAGGCCAATGACGAGGGCGTCGCAATGAGGGAGGCGAACGCCTTCGAGGTCCTCTCCGGAGAAGGAGACAGGCACCGGTTGCAACTTGGGTTAGGGGTTGTCTTGGACAGCATTCACCTCTCGGATGAAGGCCTTCCGGAAAGTATTTGACTCTCCCCCCATTGGTCCCCCGTGGACACAGTGCAAGATGAATGGCGTATCCGCGGCTCCCTCGGGTTCGAGATCCCGACCCTAGATGCGGTTCGAAGTAGGGTTCGGAGGCGAAGGCCTCCGGTTCCTAGCATCTCGCCGATCCCGTGGGCTTTCTTTGGTGAATTCTCGGAGGTACCCTTGTGAGATGAGATCCTCAATTTCGTCTTTCAGGGCCCGGCATTGGTCGGTTTCGTGCCCATGATCTATGTGGAAACGGCAGTAGAAGCGCTGGTCTCGCTTCTTGTTGTTGCTTGATCGGAGAGGTAGTCGGACAATGCCTTTGTCTTCGATTTCTAAGAGGATGCCGGACACGTTGTGTGTCAAGGGAGTGTACCTTTCGAAGCGAGGGACCGGAGGTGCCCTCTTCGCGCCGACCCCTTCCTTTGATGTCTTCTTGGCAGGTTCGACATCATCGACCCTGCGCTTGCCCTTCCCCATGACTTCTTTGCTGCCCTCTGGGTTCAGAGCTTCCTCAGCTCGTATATACTTCTCGACCCGGTTGAGGAGGTCAGGGAAGTCCAGAGGTGGCCTCTTTGCCAAAGAGACCTTTAGCTGGTTGTGGCGGACGTTGTGCCAGAAAGCTGCCGAGGCGACCCCTGCATCGAGGGCAAAGACGGATCTGGCCTCGGTTGTGAACCTCTTGACGAAGTTAGGGAGCGACTCCCCCTCCCTCTGGTTGAGGTCGAGCAGGGAAGCGCTCGTCCTTTCGCTCTTCCGGCTTGTGATGAAGTGGGCCAGGAAGCTGGCTTCCAGCTGGTCGAACGAGAAGATCGAGCCCGGGGTGAGTTTGGAGAACCAATCCCTGGCCGGACCCCGGAGGGTGGCCGGGAAGGCTCGGCACAGCAGGGGATCCGATGCGCTGTGAATCATCATGAGGGTTTTGAAGCCCTCCATGTGATCAGCTGGATCACCCTCGCCGTTGTAAGTCTCGAACTGCGGAGGCCGGAAGTTCCGGGGGATCTCTGCTTCTATGATGTTGACGGAAAACGGAGGTCGAGAAGGCCTCCGCCCTTGGACTAGGTTGGGATTCCAGTCGCTGATGCTCTCGATTCGATTCTCCATCTCCAGGAGGCGTCGGAGCACCTCATCTGTGCGCTCCAGCGGGGGAGTCGGCGCATGAGTGTGACTTCTCCCTTCACTCATTTGAGTGGTTCGGCCGTAGGTCGCGGACCTCGGCGCTCCATGGAGGGCCTCCAAGATTTCCTCTCTGAAGCTTCTGTACTCGCCCCTGGTGACCCCGCCGTGGTCGGAAGGGTCGGGTCGGGGCGTAGGAACTCGGCCGATGCGGCTGAGTGCCGACGGCCTTTCCCTTTGCATGGGCCTGAAGTGGTTCGAGACCGAGTTGGAAGCGGTCCCTCCCCTAGCCTGGCTAGCCCTTCGGTTCGCAATGACCCGACGAAGGTCGGGTTCGGCGACGTGTGAAGCGCTTCGCTGGGGTCCGGGGTTCCCACCCGGATTATTGGATGCTTGCCCTCCGTCGAGGGCCCCCTCGGGGGCAGGCCCATCTGGTTGGGCGGAACGGGCCGATCTTCGGGCTCGGGGAGCCATGAGAGATTGGGTCGAGGGAGAGCGTCGGTGGCGAGGCTCGGACTCACGTCTGTACCGGATAAATTTCCCACAGACGGCGCCAACCTGATGCGGTTTGTTTTTTGTCGCAGTCTGGATGCACCAGGTGTGAGTTCGGACTCAATTTGTAATGAGGGAAGAGTGCGGCACGGGACGACGAGTGGGAGGCTCGCTTCGGCGCTTAAGGATCGGCTCGGATCGCCTCGCCTCGAGTACCTGCAGACGGTCTTGGAACACCGGGGTTTATCCCGGCGGCGGACCCTTCGACGATCTAGTCAGTCTCTGTGAGAGAGTAGCAATAACTAGGGAAATTTGGTAGCCAAAGATTGATTACCTGAAAAGGTGGGTAAGGGTCTAGTATTTATAGAGAATTCTAACCGGGTTTGGATCCGCCTGGGGGCCGGGTCTGAACCCGAAAGCCCATGGGCCTGACGTGGCAGAAGGCCCAGGGGGTTTAGGGCTGACGTGGCAGTACCAAGAATGGTATAGGGCTGACGTGGCAAAGCCCTTGGTGGTATTTGGAGCTGACATGGCAGATCATGGGGCTCCTGTGCTCCTGGAAGAATCTGGTGGCCTAGGTTGTGCCAGGTCATCTTTATTCTTTACCGGGCTGGGCGGACAGCCCGGGGGGCTGTCGTGGATCGGAGGCCGAGGGCCATCGATGCTCGTCGGATACGAGGAGACCAGTTCTGTGGGGGTGAACTTGAGGTTCGGCGCCAACCCTGTAGTGGTTCAAAGCCGAGCCAGATTGTTGTTTTTCCTGTTTTTGAGTGAGAGCTGTACTGGGCCCCAAGCCATTTTTACCCTACCACAATTATGACAATACAAAAGAAAAATAAGAGAAATAATTAAAAATGGTTTGAACACTACTAGTTTGGAAGCATCCATAACATGAATGATTCCTCAGAGAAAAGAAATGTGATGTCTCAACCTTTCATGAGCTTTCAAGATGAGATATATGGGTTTTCTTTCTCATTTATCATCACCAACAAAGAAGAAAATCTGTTAAAGAAAAGATTGTCAAGATTAGCGTTTTGTTTTTGTGTTTTTTAATTTATTCCTACAATTGATTGTTTATGTATTAATACATTTTCATTGTGGTTTGTGTCTCATTTTGAAGGACATGATGTAAAAACTCAGAAGGAGCAACGAGTCCTTAGCTATTTATATATATTTCAAGTAAAATTAGTAATTTTCTTTATTACCATTTCACAAGATATAATAGTGACCTACTTCATGTGGAGATTTTTTGCTTAAACTATCTTCAGTAGCAAAATTAAGTAAGTTTCATTTCACATGATTGGTAAGCATTCTATAACCCACACATATGTAGTACAAGTCTGAAATTTATTATTCAAAAAAGTGAAGAAAAACTTTTGAGCCACTCAATTCAACTTTCTGCTAACCACCTTAACATTTTGTATGCCATCTCAATTATATGTCAGATTATATCAGTTTTGAAGTTCATGAGCTTTCTTCTAAGAAATGGATCTCACATCCTAAGTATGTCCCACATCCTAAGATCTCAATCCTAAGTGAGGTAAACCAATTAATGTGAGAATATGTACAATCTTTTAGAATTTAGATTATTTTAAATTCAGTTGTTATAAAATCTGAAATGTTTCTCATATTGTTGTGTAGATTTCTTTTGTGCAAACCGCACCTGAGATAACACCTTGCCTTTGCAGACCATTATAATTTGTAACTTTACCTAAATTACCATGGCAAATGTAGAACACGAAAAGCAACAACATTATTGGGTATTATAAAAGTTTTTATCCTGTATTGATGCAATTTAATTATTCATGACTATTGATTCCTTTCTGTTGTGGAGAGTTCATAGATTTTGTACTTATCATTGGTGCTTTCTCTTGCATGAGCGATGCGGCTCTCCCTCGTTACCTCCCTCCTTCCCTCCAATCCTCCTCATTCTTCACAGTCCAGTGATACCCTATTCTTATCCCAGTAATCTAGACCTTCAATTTTACTGGATATAGTACTTCAATGCCACCTCCCTACATTTGTGATTCTTCAACATTTGTGATTTAAATTCTTCAACATTTGTGATTCTTCAATTCCACCCAGCTAATGTATGTATGGTTAATAAATTCTTCAACATTTTATATAGATGAAAAAGAGGTAACTACATTTGTGATTTAAGAAAAAATGGCCTGAATTTACCAACATTTATAGGGTGAGTGAAAAGAGAACAAGGTTAAGTCATTCCTTGTTAGTTGTTAGTATTATCTTGGTGAAAAGAGACTAAAAGCAATATGATTTTAATTTATTAATTTTCTATTTCAGGTTGAATCATATTTTTCAAAATGGATCAAAGTTGGATTAATAAGTCACGATTATCCAAGGAGTATCGGGATGGTTTGAAAGATTTTATTAACTTTGCAAAGAGGAATTCTCCAGACCCGAACTTAATTTTGTGTCCTTGTGTTCGGTGTTCAAATTGTGATTTGAAAACGTGCGATGTAGTTGAGACACATGTGATTTGCAATGGTTTTTTACCGGGGTATACAAATTGGTTTTGTCATGGAGAGTCTGCTCAGTCAGT
The DNA here is from genome assembly GCA_017893485.1 of Hemerocallis citrina. Lineage (NCBI taxonomy): Eukaryota > Viridiplantae > Streptophyta > Magnoliopsida > Asparagales > Asphodelaceae > Hemerocallis > Hemerocallis citrina. Next base: position 198,925,399 of record CM030365.1, read on the forward strand.
TTCAAATGGTCCGGTTGTACGAGAAGACGAATCTTTATTTACAAGTAATCAAAGTGATGTCGATGAGGTGCACTCTTTAGTGCGAGATGGTATGAGATTCCATAACTTTCAAGTCCACACAAACAATTCAATCAACCAAGTTTGCGACGAGCCAGCAGAAACATTTGTTCATGATGGTGGGGTGGGAGATGAAATGTCTGGTGAAGAAAATAATAAAGAATTTGAAGCCTTTAATAAGTTGTTGAAAGATGCAAAGATTCCCCTTATATCGTGATTGCACTCAGTTTACAAAGTTTTCATTCATTGTTAGACTATTCCAGATTAAATATCTAAATGGATGGTCTGCAAAGTCCTTCAACTTGCTTCTTGAATTGTTGAATGAAGCTTTTCCTGAAATCCAAATCCCAAAGTCATCCCATGCTATAAAAAAAATTCTTAAGCATTTTAATTTAGGGTATGAGAAAATAGCAGCATGTCCATATGATTGTATGCTGTTTAGGGGGGATAAGAAAGTTCTCGAAGAATGTGAAGTATGCGGTACTTCAAAATGGATACAAACGCCAAATGAAGATGACCAAACAAATGAGCCAGTTACAACAACTAGGAGAAAGAAGCTTGCAAAAATACTGCATTACTTCCCTTTAATTCCTCGACTGCAAAGATTGTTCATGTCCTCTAAAACATCTTCTGATATGAGATGGGATGCGGAAGGTCGCAAGAATGATGGGATTCTTAGGCACCCGGCTGATTCTGCATCTTGAAAAAAGTTTGATGAAAGATATCCCGATTTTGCTGAAGATCCTCGGAATGTGAGACTTGGAATGGCCAGTGATGGTTTTAACCCATTTAGGAAAATGAGTAGCACCTACAGCATATGGCCCGTTGTATTAATTCCATATAATCTTTCCCCTTGGTTGTGCATGAAACAATCATCATTCATTTTGTCCATGATTATTCCTGGACCAAAAAGCCCAGAAAATAATATAGATGTGTATTTGCAGCCGTTGATTGATGAAATATCCCAATTGTGTCGGGGGGGGGGGGGTGTTACAACTTATGATGCAACATCTAAAGAAAGTTTCCGTCTCCAAGTTGCGTTGACTTGAACAATAAATGATTTTTCTGCATATGTAAGCTTATCTGGTTATAGCACAAAAGGACGCTATGCTTCTCCATGTTGTGCTGAGCAAACGGATTCAAAGTGGTTGTATAAAGGCAAAAAGTTTTGCTACATGGGTCATAGGTGATGGTTGTGTGACACACATATTTTTAGAGCAGAAACATCGATATTTGATGGTACCGATGAGTGGAGACATGCTCCAAGAGCTTTGTCTAGGTCAGATGTGTTAAGACGACTAGAAGGCCATCAATTCACTTTGTCAAAGGATCCGGAAGTAATTAAAGCATCTAAGAAGCGGACTAGAGAGGAACAACATGAGAACACCGATTTATGTGATGCGGATGAGTGTGACAATCATGTTGATTCAGGTTCATGGAAGAAGAGGAGTATTTTTTTCCAGTTGCCGTATTGGGAGTACACCTTACTACGTCATAACAAAGATGTGATGCATCTTGGTAAAAACATCGGTGAAAATATTATAGGAACAGTTATGGGGGATGATCGGAGGACGAAGGACAATCTTAAGTCTCGCCTTGATTTAGTAGAATTGGGCATAAGGCATGAGTTGCATCCTGAAGAATTACCCAATGGCAGAGTACGACTTCCTCCTGCAATCTACTCAATGTCAAAAATGGAGTTGGAGATATTTTGCAATGTTTTACAGCAGCTTAAAGTCCCAGACGGCTATTCATCTAATATAGCAAGATGTGTAAATTATAAGGAGAAAAAGCTGCAGGGTCCAAAGTCACGCGACTACCATATACTGATGCAAGATATCCTTCCTGTGGCTCTGAGATCTTCAATGTGTGAGCCAGTCACTTCTGTCCTCAAAGATATATGTAGCATATATAAAGGACTTTGCTCTAGAGTGCTGCGTGTTGAAGATATTGACAAATTGGAACAACGTGCTGTCTTGACACTTTGTCATATGGAGAGTATATTTTCCCCATCATTCTTCACTATAATGGTTCACTTAGTTATCCACCTTGCTGATGAAGCAAGACTTGGTGGACCAGTACATTACCGTTGGATGTATCCCATTGAGAGGTAATTCTTCATACGTCATTAAACCAATAATTTTGTTAGTTCTTTTATGCTATTCCTCCATACGTTTTGTAATCCAGATATACTTGTTTAGCTATCTTTACCGACTTAAGGGTTCTGTTAGTAATCCATGAACAACAAACAATATACTCTGTTTATCTCTAGTGTGTGTAGGGGCTAATGCATGGTTTTAGCTAGTGAAGATCTCGTGACACATGGCAAGGAACACACAAAAAATCATGGATGCAAGCAATCTCATCCACTCAGTGTTGAGCACTAACCCTACAAGCATACTCTGCATGCAAATATGTTCTGAACCTTCAATTTCGAAATGTTCCTCAAGTTCTTGGTTATCATACTTATCTCACACGAAAGAGATTTTCATTTCAAATATGATTTGTAGTCTAATAAAGTCTCTTGTAAGGTTGGGTGGCTATTGTCCTGTGATCCAAGTTTAGATTTTGCAGAAGTTGCATTATATGAATATTTGAAGGACAAACTTTTTTGAGGAATAAACAGCTAGCCGAGATGGCTAGCTATTTGACAAGATACAGGTACATTACATATCCTTTTTCTATATGGGAAAATGAAAGCTTTATTCAAGTTAAAACATGGATTATTGGCCTAAAAAACAGTGAATGTCTAATTTGGTCGTTTACTTTAAGTAAATTGTCTACAAATCATGGATAGATATGTCGCATATTATTTTGTGACACATTTCTTCTTGTTCCCTGTTTGCGTTCTTCCTGATTTATTTTTTCTTCTCTGCTTTCCTGCTTTCTATTTTCAATCATGTATATATTAACTACACGACATATTATCAATCAATGAGAATAATTTTTTTTACCAAACTTATCAGACCAATCCCTTAGCCAGACAAATGGGTGGTCGATGACGGTCACAACTTACAACTCCATCTCTGAGTTTCATAGTGCTTAGGAATGCAATACAGATTCAAGAAAGGGAATACTGCGAAGGATTTCTTTCTGGAATTATAATTGTGATTGAAGTAGACACTTTCGAGTGATTTTTAGAATCATAGGAGGCACTGTCATTATATTTTCAAGATGTATCCAGTTTCCTTTTGTTTGCACTGAAAAGCACAAATTTACAAAGCTGATCAACTACTGAGTAGCTTGACAGTTTCGCTCATAACTAGGGATAGAGATGTCGCATTTTGGTTAAGTATATTAGATGATCAACAGTCTATTTTGCACATTAGATCAATAGTCAATAACTCATGAGAAGTCTGAGAGTAAATCCTGATGCATCAATAACTTAATTTCATGTACTTATATCAACATTTTGTTATCCGCTCTCGCTATACAGTATGCATGCAGTCTATGCAAACATGTTACAGTATGAAATATTGATTATGGTTTTCGACTTAGCTTTACTACTGTTGTTATCGTTTGTTTTACTCCTCAATGTTTTCACTATTCCATCTTCCAAGCATACAAAAAGAAGCAGAATTCAGGCACGGTCACACCACTATTAATCTCAGCTCCCTCATTTTGACCAATATTATTACCACTACCCCCTCCTCCTTGTTCATTCCTCTCCATCTAAAGTTATATATGTTTGTATGTTTTGTCAGTTAAATAACTAAATTTTCCTGTATATATATATATATCTGATTAATATTATCTTGTAGCAAAAATTTTCTTACGCTGATGTTGTTAACGGATGGGTGGATAAATCAGTCTCTAAGAAATGGAGGGACTACAAGAGCTTCCTAAAAGAAAAGTACTATGTGCCAGAGAGGACTAAGGCTGAGAATGCGAGGGCGGTTCCCGTAGGTGTGACACCACAAGATTGGCAATTTTTTTGTCAATTTTTGGAGAAGTGAAATGGGAAAGGTATGTACTAACGCAACTTCCGTCCTTTTGTATTTTATTGATGATATATTTTTATTGATATTGCGAATTAAAATCATTAACAAAGAAAGGCTGACATCGACATAAAAAGTCGAAAGATGTTGAAACTGAAGCACACTACTGGGAGCGCCAGCTTTGCGGTAGTTCGAGATGAGCTGGTAAACTACGTTTCAATTTTTTTTTTGAAATCTTTTTATTATAGTTATATACAAGTCATGAAAACAAAAGCGAGTATTGTTTAGTTATATACAAGTTATATCCAAGTCTTTTTATTAAGTAACTGAAGATGTCAATTTGTTAACAAAAGCGAGTATTGTTAACAAAAGGGTGGCTCAATTTGCTATATAGTTCTAAATACTGAACTTACTTGTATATAGGAAGCATCAAGTGAGGGAGAGAAGATCGGCGATGTAGATTTTTTTGAAACTACCCACACGGGTAAGGATGGAAAATTTAGGGATGACGTGGCAGCCGATATTGTGGTAAATAAAAAGCTTTCAAATTAATTTCAATTTGGTATTTAATCTTTTCAATAAAATAATTTTGAAAATAAAATTTGTCTTTGTTATCTTTTGCAGAAAGATGCCAGAAAGAAGATTGAGGAAATGTCATCTTCTTTTTCCGCCGATCCATTGACGCTACAGTGTCAAATTCTCTCCGAATTGAGGGGACGCGAGCGTCCCGGTCGTGTGCGTGGGATGGGGCTAGGACCAACACCCACCAGCGTCTTCGGTTCTCGTACATGTTCTTACACTGGGGCCGGGCCCACACAGAAAGATGTTGATCAGCCAAAGACAACAGTGGCACGTCTGGAGGCAGCAATGGTTCAAATGATGACGTTAGTCTGACAACAGTCACAAGGAATTCCAACTCAAGCACCGGTTAGTATTCTTTATCAAATCAACACATTCAATTTGACAATTCACTTAAAACTTCAATCAATAGCAAAAAAAAAAAAAAGTTGTAAAAGGAAGAAGAAGGGAACTACTTTTCGGAAGTATAATTAATTAAGAGAGAATGTTTTAGCCTTATTTCCTGTGTGCTAGCTATATAACTAAACTCATTTTCGTAATATTTAAATCCATTTGGTTTTGAACTTATGATGATGGAGTTAATTTCAAACTACCATATCCAGATGCGGAAGTATCATGCACAAAATTATTTCTATTGTAAAATGGCTATGAATGTCTATATGCATTAAGTTCTCTAATTGACCTTAAATAATTTCTACAGTTGTGATCTTTTATTGCATCCATTTCAAATTCTTCGAGCGTAAATTTATCCAACCTTTTGTAAGTAACCACTCATACAATAGAAAAAAAGAGCTGAAGAAATGAATGATGCACTAATTGCATCATTCATTTTGTCCATTGAGTAATGCTAGAACCACTATCAATTTCACTACATTTCTCTTCACTATCTTAGGTGGCATACTCCAATAGGTAGGGAATCATAGAGTAGGTTGGAAAACTCTCCAATAGGAGCATGCCACCTAAGATAGTGAAGGAAATGGTAGTGAAATTGGTAGTGGCTAAAGCATTACTCTTGTCCATTATATTGAACGGCAATCAGATTGGTAAGATCAAGAAGTTTGTTCTGAGTATTAATTTGCTTCATAATTTATTTACTTTTCTGTGCCTGATTATCAGATTATAGTCATGCTTTTAAAGCATTTTAGGTGCTCTGGATATTTACATGATTTACATCTCATAAAATATTCCATTACTTTACCGAAACATTTAAATTTTATGGTCTTTTTGTATCATTATCATTTATACAGTTATTTATTTCTCTGTGTATGTGTGTGTATGTGTTGCCTCTCATATCCATTACTTTACTGAAATATTTAGTTTTTTCTATAGGGCCAGCGTATTCCATCGGTTTGCAGTCACGCACATATACTAGGGCAAAATAACTATGGAATTGGAAGCAACAGCGAGCCACACGAGGAGAATCCCCTGCTGTAGTTTGTTGAATTTGGACCTTTTTAAAAATGTTTTGCAGGAATTATATCTATGTTTTGTAATAACTAAGTGTTGTACAACATATACATTTGATACTCGTTGTATGACAGTTTATATGTGTTACATATTTTATTTTCTATTGAGTTGTTTTTTGTAATGTGTGACTTTTGGTTCTTGATTATGATATTATTGATTTACCTGATTTACATTTAAATTTAATATGATTAAATGTATTTGTAATATGCGATAAATTACTGGATTTTTCAATTGAAAATTTTATAATAAAATGTCAAAAAAAAAAAAATCCTATCGCGGCGTTTATCACGAAACGTCGCAATAGGTACTACAGCTTCTGAGTACCCTCTATCGCTGCGCCGGACCAGCGCCGCAGCAGGGTACCAATGCTAGCTTTTTAATCGTGGTGCAGTTCCGGTGCTTGGAAAAAGCGCCGCTATAGCTATTTTTTTAAAAACGAAACGCTCCTATAACGGCGGTTTGGTAACGCCGTTATAGGTGGACACCCTATAGCAGCGGCGTCCAAACACGCCGCGATACCCTATATGGCTATAACGATGTACGTTCTAATGGCGCTTTTAGCTGCGATTTTAGAAGCGCCGTTATGAGTTATAACAGTGCCAAAAAATATCGCTATAGTCATGTAAAAGCGTCGCTATAGCCTGTGCAGTTTGTAGTGATGAGAGTATAGTTTAGGGACGTGTAATAATTGATACAGTAGTTTTGCACAATTAGCCTCTTCAACGGTTTTTCTAATTTTAGCTTTATACTCCATCGTCCAAAATATTTCTGGAAGTCATGTTATTATTACATAGAATGGTTAAACTTGACTATCTTTATTGATGAAAATTTAACATGAAAAGCTATAGTTTTGCACATCAGAAGTTTGGTCGAACATCTATAACTATTATAATGGGAGAGATGGGTTCCAAACAAATAAACAATATTTTATTGTTTTTTTGTATGTGTGCAAATACGTGCAGTGCACGTGTTGGTAGGATTTTTCTTGTCTTTTTCTTTTTTCCTCCACGTGCATCGCACGTGTATCATACTAGTCATAAATAGTTTGTCCGCTACAGAAGTAATACAAAATTGACAAGGAAGAAAGAAAAAAGATCTTACAAATTAAAACTCCTAATGTTCCAAGTCAAAAGTCAGACGTTTCTTTTTCTTCATGAGTAATCATTACTATCATTATCAAATCAATGTGAAAATGTGTGAATGCTAAGCATAGAAAATGCATGATTAATTCTGTACTCGGTTACTTAGCCGAGATTGGAGATTGTGTTTTTCAAAGATATTTAATATATAGTTGGTGAACGTTGATAGACTGAATCGGATAGGTTTTGCCGAATCTTTTATTAAATGTTACTGATGTTTTAATATATTTCTAGTAAAGTCTATGCAATATTGTACGGGAAATATATTAGTTGGATAGAGAAATGATACGTCATGAACAAGTACAATAATTAAGGGCACGTATGAATAAATCACCTAACAAATTAATGGTTCAAGTCAGTCACAATAACAAGAAATCCAAAATTATAATACAAAGAGAACTAAATATCCTCAATACAAACATTACTAAAAATTGGACCCCTCTCTCTCTCTCTCCTATTCAGAAACCCAACAATTAAGCAATTTTTTTTTCGAACTGACCCACTTTTTGAAAATATTGAGCGATCTAACCCACTTTCGAAAATATTTACACAACTAACCCAATTTTGGACACGTCAGCATAAACCGTTATTGAAAATAACGGCTAATGTCGTTGTTTGGAACAGCTGTAACAGTATTACAGATGTCGTTGTTTGGAACAGCGGCAACAGTATTACAGATGTTGTTCGGAATAACAGCATCAATTATAATATTCATTGTTAGGGTTAACTGATGTCGTTGTTTGGAACAATGCCAACAATTCATTTTATTACTTATACTTGGCTAATCTATTTCTATGAACTGTTGCCTCTGTTTCTAAAAACGACAACAGTTATCTCATGTTGTTTGGATGAACTATTGTGGAGGAAGAGAGTTTAATGAGTATTATAACTAATGTCGTTATCTCCAACAACGGTATCAGTAATGCTAATATCGTTCTTGGCGATAACGACATTATTTATAAAATTCAGCACTTGGAATTTTTTTCAAGTCGAAAAGTTCACATTTGTATAAGAAATGTACTGATACCGTTTTTCCAAACAACAACATGCTAAAAAAAAACTGATGCCGCTTTTTGGAAGAACGACATAGTATTAACCTATGTCGTTATTTCCAATAACGGTTAATGCCGGCGTGTCCAAAACTAGCTCAGTTGAGTAAATATTTTCGAAAATGGGTCAGATGCTCAATATTTTTAAAAAATGGGTCAGTACTAGGGTCGGCCCTGGGCCTGTGCAACCTGTGCAGTTGCACAGGGCCCAGTAATAATGAAGGCCCAGAAATTCTTGATCTTCCCTTTTATAAAAAAAATGGCTTGACTCTTCAATGAAGACCCATAAACACTAGGGGTGTCAAAAAATACCATATTACCGTACCATACCGTACCATACCGTACCATACCGTACCATACCATTACCATACCAAAAAATACCGAAACTTGGTAATGTCGTACCAAATTTTCGGTATTGTACCATACCAATTTTTTATGGTACGGTACTGGTACAAAATGTTTATACCATTGGTATACCGTACCGTACCGAATATATTTAATATACATTTAATCTAATATTTTTATTTTAAAACCCAGGCCCGGCCCAGTCTTTCTTTCATTTTTTTTCTACTCTAGTCGGCTACTCTTCTTCAAACTCTTCATTGTGAATTCAATCAGATATCAAATTAGTAATTAGTAATTACCCAACCACCGACGCATCGAACAGATCTTCCTCTTCCCTTTTTTTAGTTTTTTTTTGCTTTGAACCTAAGGCTCACGCACGACGTCCGACGCACCGACTGATCGCTCGACTGATCGCTCCTCGTTCACTTTTTGGTATTGATTTTGATTTTGATTTTGATCGTCCCCTTTTTTAGTCAATTTTTGTTCTAGTTTCTTATCAGTATCCATGTTTTAATTTGTAACCACATATGTTTTGGAAAGAATTGAGGTCATAAGGTAACCTAGGAATTACAAATTATATTTCAATTTTAAAGGAACTAAGGTTACCATTCAATGAGAAGACCTGTGGGAGAGTCGAGAGACTAGTCTATTTGACCTTCAATAGAAATCAATATTTGGTAGTTAATGCAAGTCTGTTAGTAGCTATATTCATTAATGAAAGTATTCAATGACATTCTCCCAGTTCTCGGTGACAGCAAGAAGGGACCAACAACAAAACTAGATTGAACATACCTAGGGTTCTTGATGTCCGGTACTACCACGGTACTACCATTACAATACCGATATTTCGGTATTACCGAACTCGGTAGTACCAAAATATTGGTACGGTAATGGTAGAGAAATTTGTGTACCAAGTACTCCGGTACGGTAGACGGTAGAGTAATTTTTGTACGGTACGGTACGATATACCACCCCTAATAAACACAGTTCAATAACACCTGCGTAGAGTTTCTAGAAAAAACTCTTCATCTTCGTATCTATTTTCAAGAAAAAATCTTGATATTCTTATTTATGTTCAACTGTGCAAGAAATCCGTCTCTCTCTCCCTCTCTCAGTCTCTCTCTCTCTTTTGTAGATAGAAAAGGCCTGAAACAGAAAAGGAAGTGACTTTCTCAGTTTCTCTGCTCCATATTCTTCACTGCTCCAAGGTTTGAGCTTCTTTCTCTACTCCCTATGCTTTCAATTTCCAGTTTTGCAAAGTTGAGGAAATGAGTTTCACTTTGTTCTATAATTATTCTTTGGTAGGTAATATGATTTGTTAATTACCCATTATATATTTCTACCATTTCATCGAACATACTGAAATACAATATATGTGCTTTAGAATGTTGATAAATTCGAAATGCATTTCATTTATTAGGAATGTTAGACAACTCAAGTTCATTCACAGTTACATTTTGTTCTATACTCCTGTCACTAATTAATTCACTGATGCCAAAAAAAGCAACCCTGTTTCATTTGCATGACTAAGGTAATCATAGTTGCAAGGAATAAATTAGCAAACTAATCTCATGGATATCAGGATATGCAAAGAATGAGTATGAATATTTTCTTTGCTGTCAAATATGAGTACTTGAATGATAATATTGTCAAGAACTGCAAAATGGTTACAGGAGAATATATCATGTATTCTATGATATTTAATATTATATTCACATTCTTCCTTTATTTGATTATATTGATGAGTGAGATCATGGAAGTGATTTGAATTCGTTAAAGTTTTTAATTAGAAAATATAAATTGAAAACTTGCAATTGTAAGAAATAGATGGACACTGTAGAATATTTTAAGTTTTTTAGATTTTTGGAAAAAGGATTTATCTGATAAAAAAATGACTAATTGTATATTTGTTTCAATTTTTGAATTGTAGGTCTTGTGATTATCTTATATATTTTTAAAGCAAATTCACTTACCAGATCTGTTTACGGCTTCAATCAGGTTGTATTGTTTCAACTTAATTAATTTGATTACTAGACATATTTTTTTTACTACAAAAATGATTCCTAAAAAATATACATCTGGTTAAGGAAAAAAAAGAAGACTCGAAAAACTAACCCAATCTAAAAAAGGAACCCTTGATAATTTTTTTGTTAAAGAACAAGAATGTGTAGTTGAAACTTCAAATGAAAATGAATTGGTCAATGATTTATGCGACAATACAAATGAACATGTTGATAATCTAGTTTAGAATAGAAATGAAATTCATATAAAAAATTTAAAAAGTATTTGAAAGGTATTTTAAAATGAATTCATATAAAATTTTGATTGATATAGAATGTACGCTAGCTACTCATATTTTTCAACTGAATTCGTATAATATATATAAGGGACAATGACCTATTGGCACCTGAAGTTACCACTAATACCCTAAACACACCTAAAGTTTTTCTAATACCCCAAAAGTACCCACATTCTGATTATTTGGACCTACAGCCCCCTACTGTCTATCTCTCTGTTAAGTTAATGGAATATTCTGGGTATATACCCCTTAATGGGTTTAGACCCATTAAGATACCTATGAAATGATGAAAATACCCTACCTTCTTTCTTATTCACCCGACGACTTGTGAAGATTCCCCCCCCCCTCTAAACCCTAACCCATTTTCTCTCTATCTATCTCAACCCACTGATCAAAATCCCCGGAAGCTGAATATTTGTTGATCGCACCCAAACTCTCTTCTCTACCCACCATGTCTGCCACCAGTTTTTATTCTGAATCGTCGATGCAGAATGGATTGATGTGCCACTGCGAAAAGCCAGGGAGAGTGCAGATTGTGGAGTGTGTGAGAGGTAAGAATAAAGGTAGGTTGTTCTACTCCTGTCCAAATTACAAAAGAAAAGATGAGTGTGGTTGCAATTTTTTTAGGTGGGTATCTGTTGACTCTGATCGAGCTGATAAAGAGTTAGGGTTGGGGGAATTGAAGGCAATCTTGTTTGAGCAGAAGGAGATTTTGAATATAATGAAACAACAGATGGATGTTAATTTCGCTGTGAAGCTTCTTCAGTTGGAGAGTAGTTTGAATCACTTGACATTGTTGTTTCGCAGTTGTTTAGTTCTATTTGTTGTATTTATTGTTTTTGTAAATGCGTTGTATTTCATGTACGACAGATGTTGAATATGCGTAATTTGAGAATTGCATTCGTACGATGGAATATCATGTAACGAATCGATGTATCTTTTTTGTATGGCAGTTTATTAGGGCTGAATGTATATTTTTGAATGAAAGAATCAATGTTTCTAGCTCAAATTAGTTAGATTTATTGAATGAATCTAATTTTTTTCGAAATGAGAAGCAAGAGTTTGTTGTTGTGCAATATTTGATACTGAGTTTGTGATTTGGTTGTGTACTTTGAAGCCTTTCAGTGTACTTACCCATTTTGAATGTTTAGAGATTGCTTTGAGAAAGCATTAGTTCATTCTGTCTGAGAATGAATTGAAATTTGTTTGAGAATCCATTCAAATGCATCGATATATGTTTGTTTACATACAGTTATGTTGTTTGTAGTGGGTATACATTTATGCAATATGCATCAATTGTATGGTATCATGGTGTCAATATGCATCAAATTGGTACTGTATGGTAGCATGATGTTAACAGTTGAAATTAGTAGTGTCAAATGCACATATATGATCAGATGTTCAATTACTATGTGTTCACAGTAGCAGTTGAATTAGCAACTATGAACATGTAGATAATGCATTGACAATGCATTCACATATAATACTTTGCATTCAGAAGGTTTTGCAAATAGATGATAATTTCACAGAGAAAATTTTAAAACATATAACATTGTGTGCAGACAGTTTTGCAACTCTACTCAGATTGCAAAAAACATAAACAAGTACAGCCTCAACAGTATTGCATGTTAAGAAAACCTGGAAATTTTAATCTGTAAACTGATACTGCACAAATTTTCTCAGCTGTAATCATTGCATTAATTCTGAAAGCATAAACTTTTGTTCAAACAAACAACATACATCTGCAGTGAAATTAGCAGTTCACCAGAGTGTAAGCTGATACAAATTACTCATACAAAAACAAACATGAACCTCACAACCATTGTAATGGTTTGCATGTCACATATGTCAACTGTTCTGTTACGTAAATCGTTGCTGGTGAATTAACTTATTACAAGACAAATTTTTGTTCATCATCCAAATACTCTCTCATCCTCTACCCCCTCTGCCCCTCTGAACACTCGCTCTGAGAGGTACCTTTCTACCCCTTCCTCTATTTGAGCTTGTCGGTTGTTGTTGCTATGATGGTGGTGATAACTGAATTGGTTGCCAATATCCCTCAACGCCTTCTGATCGTAGGCCTGCTTCACTCCCTTGTGATTGGGCAGCATTGGGTTCCTCTGCAATTGGTTAAGGTATCAGTATACACAGATATTTGTGTTTCACAGGTATTTGTGTTTCATGTACAGATATTTGAACTATCAGATGTCTGGATACACAGATATACACAGATATGCACAGATTTAGTATTCACAGATACAAATAGTAATTAGATGTAGTATTCACAAAATCACAGATACACACAGATATGTTTTGAATATTTTGTTTAAACTTCTGAATAACTAGCAATTTGTACAGCCTATAGTTATCCTAAATAAGTGTTTCATGATAAAAACGTGAAGAAATATTTGCACAAAATGAGTTGTCAGTTAGTAGAATTGTCAGATGTTCAATTACACTCATTTATGTTTCTTCAACAGCTGCATAGGCTGTAAATACTACAATATTTTGTCACAAGAGTTCAAAAAACTAGCAATATGAACCTGCTACAATTATCAGCAATTGGAGTTCAAAAAACTAGCAGAAACTTTAGGTCAATTTTCTGGTTCGAAATATTGAAATAGCAGTCATTTACATCCTACACCTTCATCTCTGTTCACCCTCCCTACAGCTGCCTTTCATCTTCCTCGTTTGGTACCCCTCCTAGAAACATAAATTTTGAATTAGATGAATTAATAACAGTAATGTACACTGTGTCATAGATGATAATTTACCTATGTAGTGTACTTGCTGAAGACTGAGTAGGCAAACCAGCAACAGACGAACTGACATCCACTCCTGTAGGTGCTTGGTTGATTGGTGCCTTGCACTTAGATTTTTTGTGTCCAATTCCATGACACCTACTGTAGGTCATTTTTCTTTTGGCCAATTTCTTCCCTCCGACATCATCTTCATCTCTGGCTTGAATTCTTTTTGTTTTAGGCCTTCCTCTTGGTCTCCTTGTGTGTGGTGGGCCTACAGTGTAGCCAATCTCCTGATGCTGCCATTGTTCCTTACATGGTAGAGGCGCAATGGAAAACTTATATGCAAGTTTGTACCTTAAAAAGACATCCAAATAAGATACCAAAAAAAAGGAAGCAAGAATGTACTACAGGTCATTTCATTTGAACATGCCTCAAACAGACATTTTTTTGGATCAGAAAAAATTCCACAAAAACATTACTAGATACCTATCAATGTAGTACAATGGATCCACATAAATGGTCCAATCAACTTTTGCCTTAGTGCAGATTACCTCACCTGCGTGTACACAAGGTAGACCAGTGAGCTGCCACTATCTGCAGGTGCATATTTTCTCTTCCATGTCAAGCACCTCTCTTCTATGTACACTCTCCACCTCTGCATGTCTTTCATTAGACTTTCTAACAATCCATCCACCTACTTTCTTACTGACATCTCTAATGTATCTGTCAGCCATAGGTACCAGCACCCCTTTCCATCTATTGTCAATTTGTCTTCTCAATATCATCTTTTCCATTATTTTGATCCTAATACTATCTACAAGATCAACAACTGGACGATATCTTGACTCTAATATCCAAGCATTGAAGCTCTCTGCCAAGTTGTTGGTAATGTAGTGTTGTCTAGATCTGGGGGTGAACTGACTCCTACTCCATAGATGGGTCTTTCTATCCAAAGCAGCTGCTGCCTCTGTTGAAATTGCTCTCAAATCTCTCATTGCCTCTTCATACTGCACGACTGTGTATGCCTTGGCAGCTTTCCAAACCAATGCTTCAAATACTTCACCAGAGAAGTTTTTCTTAAAGTTTTTCCACAGATGACGAAGACAACATCTATGCTCGGCTTCAGGCAACAACAAAGATACTGCTTTTTGTAACCCCTTTTCTTGATCACACATTATAGTAATATTGCCCATATCATTCACAAGAGCTTCTTTCATGTTTAGGATGAACCAATGCGAAGAATGAAGATTTTCAGATTCCACAACTGCAAATGCTACAGGATATAAACCATTATTACCGTCAAGTGCATTAGTAGCCACTAAAGTCCCCAAATACTTACCCCTAAGATGACAGCCATCAAGGGCAATATATGGTCTACATCCTAATTTAAACCCATCTACACATTGCTTGAAAGAAACAAACATTCTATGAAATGATTTGTCATTTTCTAATTCAATTTCAATGTGAGAACCTGGGTTTCTAGCCTTTAGTTCAGCTCTCAAAGAATGAACAAGATTGTAGCTCTTGTCAATGTCATCGAAAAGTTGCTTTCTTGCCTCCTCCTTCTACCTCCACGCTTGTTTGTAACCAATCTTCAATCCATACTTGCTATCAATGAATTTGGCAATGTCCACAGGCCGCATGTTAGGATCTGCCTTCACATCTCCCTTAACTATCTCAGTTATCCAATATTTTGTTGCAGCTCTATTGCCACACTTATTTATTTCCGTGCAAGTATGGACATCATTGTACTTTCTTACCTCAAATGTCTTTTTATCTATCATCCTAGCAGCTCTAATTCTCTAGGGACATTCCTCCATCTCACATATTGCAACAATGGCCGTATTATCATTCTTCTTCAACCAGTATGCAAAATTGTTCTGTATGCTATACTGTTTCAAAGTCATCCTGAAGGCGTAGCTGCTTGCAAATTTGCTGCCTATTTCAAGATGAGGGCAATGCAAATCTACTTGTTCACCCCATGTTGGACCAGAGGTCTCTTGTATAGATCCCTGTCTCATCTGCACCTCTGCTTATCTAGTTAAATCACCGTCACTGTCTTCTTCTTCACCCACTTCCTCTTCTTCAAACTCACTATCAAAAAAATGATACGAATCTTCAGAATAGAAATCATCTGCTTCATCATTTGCCACTTCCAAGTTCTCTATGTGTACTTCTTCTTCTACAACATCTGCGTCACCAAAATTGCCTTCATTTTCATCATAATCAGGGTCTTCACTATCAGTGCCCTCATATTCAGCTTCATAAAATTGCTGCAGCTGAGTCTTCTCACCTTCAATTTGTACTTGCCTCTCAGCTGGATGTTCACTGCCTTCACCTTCTTTAACAACTACATTTGCATTGCCTTCTCCTACTTCAGTAAACTGATTTGCATTAGCTTCTGGATCTTCATTTCCTTCAACTGCATTCCCTTCAGGTTGTTCAAAGGTTGATTTAGATGTTCCCAATGAACCATATGTATTAGTAGGGAATCCAATCTGCCTCACATATGAATCGTCATCATCACTAGACACTACCAACTGCTCAACGGGAATGGGTCCACACCCAAGATGATATCTTTCCCTCCTTCCACCAACAATCTCACCCGCATTAACACCAAACCTACTGCAGTTCTTTGGGGGTCTAAATGACAAATGGAGCTCTAGTGTTTTTTTCTTCTCTAAATGCAATTTCCAAATTTCTGCAAATTGTTCATCATCTAAAATAACTCCATATTCTTTCGGTGATGGCCCAAGCTTTGCGTACACTACTTTCATCATATACCCCTCGTTACAAGGTAGTAACATATGTAGTCTGTCACTCAAATAGTCTAAGTTACACTCTCCTGAGTCAATCAATATACTTTTTGTACGATACCTCTCATATTTTTTCTTGTTTGTCCTCGGTATCGCTCTCCAATGTGACAATGTCCATGATAGAACATCAACACCGTGACTCTATCTACCATCCTGTAACACAATAACAACCACAAGAATAACATTAGTCCTTCTATAAAACTCCAATAAATAACGTAAGAGAATGACAACATAACACAACACAACAAACAAGACAATACAACACCAAAGTGTTCCTCAAATTGATGACAACAGAATATAACACCAAAGTCAACCCTAACTTATATCAAATCCCAAATTTAGTGTTCCCTCACTAAACTCAACTAAGAATTCAACCTTACGTTCTTCACCAAAGACTCAATATCATGTAACAATCAACATTCAATACCATTCAAATCAACTCTAACAATGGAGAAACAACACAACTCCAAATTAACTCAAGCATTAAACCCATCTACTATCAAGAATCAATAACAGCAAAATTAGGTTCCTCTCAGATTACCAAATAATTATAATGGGGGAAGCTCATACCTTCCGCTGCTTCGATTCAACCCTGACGCTCCGTCGACCTCCATCTTCTGCTACGCTTTTTGCACAACCACCACGCGCTCACGATCTCACCTTCAACCGAAACTCAACAAAAATTTGTATCCACAAGAGTTAAGTGACGAATTAAGAAAGCGGAATTAATTCAATGCAGATGAAATGAAGAAGGAATAAAGCTGAAGGGTAGATATGTCATTTCATCAGCCATCTGTTATTAAATTAACAGAGATAGACGGTAGGGGGCTGCAGGTCCAAATAATCAGACTGTGGGTACTTTTGGAGTATTAGAAAAACTTTAGGTGTGTTTAGGATATCAGTAGTAACTTCAGGTGCCAATAGGTCATTGTCCCTATATATAAATATATATACATAACGTCAAGACCAATATAAAGTAAAATTAGTATTGGAATATGTACAAAGTAAGAAGGCCAAATTTATTTTTTTTTGCAGAAAGCCCTAAAAATCTCATGGCCGGCCCTAGTTAGTATGGGAAAAAATTCCAACTAAGCTCTTGATTGGGTGGGGGCCGGGGGAGGAGGTTATCACGTCCACTCACCCCAGCCCTCCACACCCATGCATTCTCCCCACAATCCAAATACCCCATACACTTTAACTTAATGAGGTTGTAAGTTTCTGGATGCATGGAAGAAGAAGAGGCTTATTAACTTTTGCATGTAAATTTTGAGATTGGTGCTAGTGCTTATCAGAATTCCAAAAAAAGAGGGATTAAAGTGGTTTCAATCAGTTATTCCGACTACCTTGAAGGAGGGAAATTAAGCTTGATCATGATCTTAAATCTGTACAACTCTACAGGCCAGAGTGTGTGACCTCGGCTTCGGCATAAAAGATGATGACTACTCAGGGCCGGCCCCAGTATGGAGGCGGGTAAGGCGGCCACCTCGGGCCCCCACAGAATTTGCAATTTTTGGGGCCCCCAATTTTGAACTTCCCTTGTAAATATAGGCACGTATTTCGCGCGTAAAAAATATATATATGTTATTAGGGGCCCCATTTCGGAAGTTCGCCTAAGGCTCTCGAGAACTCAGGGCCGGCCCTGTGACCACTGAGACAAATTTGATCTGCGGCTGTGAGTTCTTGGACTCATGAAAGAGGGTGCATGATGCCGATAAAGAGGGGTTGATGTCCGAGATAAATTTGTACTTGTGTGACCTTGCCTATGCCTGAAGATGGCTATGACAACCTAGACAAGATTTGTGGTGGTGCGACCTTGGTTTCACAAGGAATTAAGGTGATGATGACCGATCGAGATGAACATGAGCTACATTTGTGATTAATTCCTGGTATTTGCCGAAGAAAGTTGTGAAGGTCAGCCAGTGTGTGAGGTGGATCCTGCCATTCATCAGAGATCCATATGTCGGATAAGGTTGCCGATGGTAAGTTTCGATTGAAGTGTGAGCTATCATGATACGAGGTACGCTATTGGAGTTTATTGTCAAGTTAATTGTCGGTTCTGTGGGAGAATTCTTCCGATCCATGTTTTTTTTAATAATAAAGATGACAACGTTATCGCTTCATTAATGAAAAATTAACGAAAGATAGTAGAGCACATTACAACTCTAATCATCCCACTCCAAACATAATCATGATGAAACTACAAATACTGAGAAGGGAGTAAACACCCTTATCCACTGCATCCTACACTTCTGTTTTGGTCTAATCTTCTTCCTTCGTGCGACGCCTCTAACCAGCCCAAGCATGTATATTGGCAAAAATTTTGTGCATCATAACAGGCAATCTGTTATTGATATTACGAAAGCAGAGATCGTTACGGTCTAGCCATAGGCCCCACGTCGTAGCCGCCACTGAAATATCCCAAACAATTCTACCATCTTTTCTGACTATACCTAGCCTCTAGTGACCCCAAACCTCAGAGCTCGAACAAAGACAATCTAATATCCCAATCCCTATGCAGATAACCTCCCAAGCTAACCTAACTTTAGGGCAGATAAATAATAAGTGGTTTGTATCTTCGTCGTTGTTGTTGCATCTGGAGCATCTAACACCAATTGGAAAATTTCGTTTTTGCAGGTTGACCTTAGATAAGATTGCATCGTTCTCCACCAGCCAGATGAACACTTTTACTTTTAACGGCACATTAATGCTCCAAATAATGCTAGCATCCTTACATCTCTCCCGTCAATCATTGAGCCAACTGTACATTGACTTCACAGAGAATATGAGAATAAGCTCTAAATTTCAACTCCTCTCATCCTCCATTTCATTCGTACTACCATTTCATTAGTGAACCGACCGTTAGTACGAATGAAATTGTTGCGGTTTTGCAGTTGGATAATACTTTCTTGTGAAAGTAGTCAAAAACCTCAATCCTTAGTCTCTCGTTATGCTAAACGTCGGCCACAAACATATCGGTGTTTATCGTAGCTGCGGCAGGCTCTGGAAACAGTGAGAGAAAATTATTATTTCCACATCATTTGTCCTTCCAGAATATGGTCTCTTTTCCGTTCCCAATTCTACTTCTTGTATTGGTGTGAAAAATCTCACCCACACTCGCCACTCCTTTCCAGAGATATGATGCTTTACCATGTGCACTTCTCCCCTCGAATCTAAATTTCTTCCTTGTCCGGTAGGCTGCAAATGATTTACACCACCAATTTTTATGGTTCCTTTTCGTTTTCCACCACCACTTACTCAACAATTCTTTATTCATATCCCTTAGATCCAAAATTTCCAACCCCCCATAATCTTTCCTCTTACAAACTCTCCCTCATTTAACCAGGTGAAACCCTTTATTAGCCTCGTCCGCTCCTTTCCACAGTAATCTTCTTTTTCATTTGTCTATCTTATTGATAACTCATCTCGGAAGTTGATAGACCGACATAATATATAACGGGATACTATTAATCACAAAGTTAAGTAGCGTAATCCTTCCTCTAGAGAGAGGAATCGTCCCTTCCAACCGGCTAGTCACTTTTCAATCTTTCCTATTAAAGGGTGCTAATCTTCTCTTCGCATTGCCCCCGGTCTAATGGGAGTTCCTAGATAAGTAAGTGAAAATTGACCAATCTCACAGCCAATAAGGCTTTTTATAGTCTCTATGGGAGTGGATAAATTCTCGTTGATTGGAATAACACAGCTCTTATTCAAGTTTACTTTCAACCTTGCCCATGCCTCAAAACACTTTAGAACCAAGCCAACAGCAATACTTTCATCTTCCTTTGCCGTTTCGAATATTAGTGTGTCATCTGCATATTGAAGAATTGAGATCGGTTCAGAGATGCCTTTAATCATGATTTTGCGGATAACATTCTCTTCTCTAGCCCCTTGATCGTTTCTGCAAACCCGTCCACCACAATAATAAATAAAAAGGGAGGAGGGAGAGGGGGGGGGGGGGGGGGGGGGGGAGGGTAGGATCCCCTTATCTAAGTCCCCTGCGACATCTTATTTCTTTTCCCATGATCCATTCACTTGTACAAATGACTTCACTTCTTCACACGTCTTAACCCACTTTCTCCACTTAGGCCCAAATCCTTTGAGTAGAAGGGCCTCATCTAGATAGTCTCATTCCGCTGAGTCATACGCCTTTTAAAAATTCAATTTTAATATGAATCCTTCAGTTCTATCTTTATTTCCTCTATACACAATCTCGTGTACTGACGCAACGCTGTCCATAGTCTTTTGATAAATTCGCTATGAGAATCTCCCACAACATCATTCAGGTGCGGGGATAACCTTTGCACCAACACCTTAGTGATAATCTTGAGGGAACCATTCAAAAGACTAATAGTTCTTAAATCATCTACTGTCAGGACCTCGTTCTTTTTTGGGATTAGGATGATGTTCGCGTAATTGAGTGTATCTAAATTTGTGTTTCCATCATAGAATTCTTGAAAAATATTCATTAGGCCCATCTTGATGATTTTTCAGTACAACCTATAAAAGAAAATTGGGAATCCATCAGGTCCAGGAGACTTGTCTTGACCAAGGTTTTTAATTACAAGAAGCACCTCTTCTTCTGTGAACATACTCTCGATTCCATTGGTACCATCTATCCTTGTTGAGGACCACATTTCTGGTGACAAGTTGCATCTATAAGCCTTACAATTTCCCAATAACTCCTTATATCTTTCATCTATGTACTGTCTAATTATACACTCATTCTCACTCCAACTTCCTCTGACGAACAGTCCTGCAATGTTGTTTTGTCTCTTTCTTCTGTTGGCTACTTTGTGGAAGAATTTTGTATTAGCATTGCCCTCCTTTAGCCATTAAAACCTTGATCGTTCCATATTCTTCGGATCCATGTTACTATTAAGATACTTGAGATGCTCTATGCGGCATGGACCCACGGGAGTAGCAAACTAGCAGTCCTAATCTTTCTTTTGAATTTCAAATTTGAAATTTAAATGGGTCATGGTCATGGCCTTATGGGCTACGTCCTGTCTTTAAGTTTTTTACCAAATAATAAAATTCTTTTGGATCTGGGCTTAATGAAAGATATAAGCTTTCTATATTACATAGCCTGGGATGAGGCCCCAAGTTGGTTACATCCAACAAAGACCTTTTTGTAGGATTTGAGTTGATCAATATGGCATTTATGTTGGTCAAGTTATTAGAAAGGAACAAGAGATTTTTTTTTATAATTCATACCTTTTTTAGTCAAGATCAATTGTAATGAACAAGGGAGCACGAAAAGAAAACCTTCCTTTAGCGACGAAAAAAACTCCTCCTAACCCTCTCCTTCTTCTTCCAGATCTTGTTCCCTTAGTACCTATCTCACCTCCTCCCCTTCATTAAAGTTTCTCCTCTTATCTTTCACTACAAACCCTTTTCCTTTTGCTTCCCCTGTTGGCTATTCTCTCAGCGGCCTTCCGTGCCGCCTCTTTGGCGGCTGTCAAAGCGGCGTCTGTAGTTTGCTACTCTTTGGTCAGAGCCAGCGTCAATCTTCGGTTCTCTCAGTTGGGATCCAGATTGTTTTCCCTCCAGATCTCTCAGATCCGTGCCTGTACTCCCATCGCACCGAGACCATTCTCCTTTCAGCTGCCTCCGGTGGTTCGGGTTTGCTCTCTTCTTCCCTAATTAGCTTTTCCATTGGGTTTTTTCTTCGGATTGTTGGCTTCCGTCCATCTTGCTTGTTGTTTGCTTTTTTGCAGTGTTGTGGCGTTTTATTGTCTTCGGGAACTCCTTATTTCTCTGTGAATATTTGGGATCTCCTTATTTCTCTTCTCGATTAGCTCTTCTATGTTTTAATTTGAAGTTTTGGTTAGATTCTGCTTTCACTGTGAATATTTGGTGTGTTTTCTTCCTCACTATAAACTCGTTCTTATTTTTGGTCTTCCTTCTAATTTTTATTGTTGAAGTTTTTTCCTTCTCTTTTGTTTGCACCTCTAATTGTCGCTGGAGTTGCGAGTTCTGTTTCAAGCTCAATGTTCTTGATTCTTTTTTACTGGTTGATCTTTGGCTCTGGCTATCGATCATTCTCTACTGGTGATCGCTACAGTAGAGGTTTTTGGTTTTTACCAGGCTCCCTTTCTTTTCCCTGTTTGGTGTATTTTCTTTTTTGGGTCTGGGCCTTTCGATGGCCTTGTCTTGGGTGGAGGTTGTTAAAAAAAAGGAAAATAAAAGAATGTGGCCCTTCAACTTTTTCTCACAGTTTACGACCCAAACCCCAGGTCCTTCTAGGGTCTTCTGTACCTCTGATTTCCCACCCAAATCCCTATCACCCAAAGTCTTTGACCCCTTCATCTCCTTCCTCCTCGTCTTTGCCCTTTCCTCATCATTGTTTTCGCTGCTTACAATTTGGGCATCTTAAGCCTTTTTGCAAATACAAAATAAAGTGTCTCTTTTGTCTTAAATCTGGTCACTCTCATAATCGGTGTTTCGCTCTTCAGCAACTGCTTGGTCTGTCTTTAGGTGTCCCGATCTCAGACCAAGTTTTGTCAGTGTTGGATTCCCCTCGCTACAAGACAAACTCTCTGTTATTCAATCCAAAATCCCTAAGAGGATTAAGTTGTCTGGGTGAGATGCACTCCTTCCAACTCCGCCGGCATCTCAATTGTTAGCGGCGGAATCTTCTATTCCACCACTAACTACAGTTTCCCCACCAACCGAACCCCCTCTTAGTGCTCTTGCACCCTTGGTTAAGAGGCCTCTGTTTTCTGCTTCTGCACCCTTGGTTAGTGCTCCTCCACCCTTGGTTACTCTCGTCTATGTGCCATCTCCTGATCTTTCAGCCAAAATTTCCAAGCTGGATTCTTACGGAGCTGTTTCGTCTGTTAGAGGATCCATTTCCCATTATTCCTTAGATTCCTTTCTTTGTAAGACTTGCAATGTTATAGCCTGGATGTGGGCAGTGAACGCATGCTCCAACGGGGATGTTGTGATTAACTGCCCAAGTCCCAAAATACTCGATGAGCTAGTGGCTATCAAATCCCTTAATATTGGTCCTATTACTCTTTCTTTTTGCAAATGGGTTCATCTTAGCTCCCCTCCTCCAGTCTTGCTTCCTTCTCCCACTAAAGTAACTATCTTGGGATTACCTCCGTTTTGCAACTCTCCCCATTTAGTGGCTGATATGTCCAAATGCATCGGTGATCTTATATGCATCTCCTCCACCTCCATGTTAGCTTCTGGATGCCTGCAAGTTGAGGCGGAGTTTTTATGCCCCGAAAAGCAAAATAGGATTACAGCATACTCTCTTCGTGCTAGACAGTCTATTTTCTCCATTTCAATCAATTATCATGATTGCTCTGTTGTTGAATCAGCAATGCCTGTTAGCACCTCAGTAGAATCTCTTTCTTCTTTGCCAATGGGATCTAGCAACACAAAATTTGCAGTCGGTACTTCCTCTCGCCCTCCTAGGTTCACCCCCAAATCGAGAGGTAGTCACAAACCATTGGTTAAAAAAAGTTACTCCTTCCGCAGTAAAGTATCCAAGGCCACCGGCACTACCATCTCCCCTTCAAAGGCCCCCAATCTGGTTTGGATTAATCCTGCTATCGCATCTCAAGCTAGTTCCATTCCTGTTGCTCCTTCCGAGCGCGCTAAAGCTGCTCAGTCGACTGCTCCCACAGCTTCGACTCTCCAGTCTCTAGCCCCTATGGCATCGCCTGCTATGTCTACCCTTCCAAAGGTGGCTTCTTCTGATGCTCCCGATTCCGATTGGCCTAAATGGAAGGTCAATCCCAACTATTCTTCGGAATAGGACAAATACAAAAATTCGGTTCAATGTTCACCTTCTTCGGGCGCTAAGACTCATATCTCCAATCTCAAATCCTCTACTCCAGCTGATGATTGGACCCAATCTGACGATCTTCTGGTTGAAGAGGAAAAGGAACTGGCTAACTCTAAAAGTCATCTAAGGTACTAATTCTCGTTCTTTTTACTGAATTTAATTTTTTATTAGTGAATAATCAAGTTTTGAAATTGCGATGTGTTTTTAATTTCTTTACTTATTCTCTCTTTCCTTCTTGTTATGTTCATTTTTACTATCCTTTTTCTTATTCTATGTTGGTTAATAACCCAAATCTCCTTTCTTTTGTTTTTAATGATGACTGTAATTTTCTAAGTATAAAAAAGGCGGCCCAGCCTAACCCATCCTTTAATCTCTTGCCACCTCTAATTACTCCGGCTATCTCTGCGAACCACCGTACCTCTATGCTCGGAGCTATTAACTCTGTTTTACCTCCCTCCTTTCAGAGCAACTCCCTCCCCCCTGCCCTATCAAACCAGGCACTCTCTGTCCCCCCTCCTACTCCATCTAGAGTGTCCCTCAAGGCTGCCCTAAAGCATTCTGTTCAGTCTCCTAAGAAGCTAAATTCTTTCTATCCTGTTATTCGCTTAAGTGCACGCATCCGCACTAAAAAAGATTCGCATTTATCGGTGCGCATCAAAGGCCTCCTTAGCCGCGCAGATCCGAAATCTCGAAATTCTGCCCTATGTTCCAGATAGAAAGAACCTTATTGATTTTGGTTCAGTATATCAGGTGCATTTCGACTCCCTGTCTAATTTAGACATATTAAAACCTGCCGCGGACATGGGTTTTGTCTTAGACCCGACCAAAGCGTCTGAACATACTTGATTCATTACATCAACTTGAAATTTCCAGAGCTAAAGAGTCCATTCATTTTCATGATTAGTCTCTCTTGGAACATTCGCGGTCTTAGGATTTCGTCTAAACAACAAGCTCTATTCCATCTTATAACTTTTTCTCGTTGTGATATGATCTCCATTCAGGAATCAAAACTTGACTCTATTTCTCCTTCTCTTCTTTGTTCCATTGGGGATTCTCTGATTACTAAATGGTTGGCATTAGACGCTATCGACACTCAGGGTGGGATCCTTTTCAGTTTTAAGGAGTCCTGCTTTTCGCTTATCTCTGTTCAACGTCTCAATTTTTTTCTCATTGTTCAACTGCATTGGATCGAATTCAATTGTAACCTTACTATAGCTTCGGTTTACGGTCCCTCTACTGCGGATCATCGCAATTCTTTTTGGAGCGAATTCGAGTCGTTTCTGGGTAGTATCAGCGGCTATTGGATCTTTTGTGGTGATTTTAACGTCACCAGATTTTCCAATGAAAGAAGGGATAATCCTTCTTCTAATCTGGATTCTTTTCATTTCAACGATCACATTAGAGGACTCGAGTTGATTGACTAACCTCTTAACGGTAGATCATTCACATGGTCTAATATGAGGATAGATCCTTCTATGGCCAAACTTGACCGTTTTCTTGTATCGCAAGATTGGATCTCCTTTTTTCACAATTCTTTCATGCAGGCCATGTCTAATCCGTCATCGGATCATGTGCCTATTACGCTACACTCTAACTATAATTTTTCTAAACCGTTCAAATTTTGTTTTGAAAAATTCTGGTTACAGGATCAGACTTTTGTTAACCTCATCTTAGTTGTCTCTCTTCTGTTACCGGTTGTCACGGTCTAAGTCGAATCCTCCTTAAACACCATGCCGTCAAACATGGTTGTAAAATATGGCATAAGGATAGATTCACTAATGCCAACGCCCTCAAGGATTATTTCTTGTCTTCGATCAATTCCATTGATCTAATGAAAGAGAGCGGTCCCATTTCCGATTCTCTTCGCTTCGAACGTAATTCTTGTAAGCGAGAGTTTGCTTTCCTTCTTAACCTTGACCACATTAAATGGGCGCAGCGATCTTAAATTTGCTGACTTAAGGAGGTTAGTGGCAACACCGCTTTCTTCCACAATTTTGCATATCACCGTCAGCGTTGCAACCACATTTCTTCCATTGCAGACGATGGCATTGATCTCACTTCCAGTTCTGATTTTCACCATACTTTTCTTCATTTCTACAAAAATCTCTTGGGGTCTCCCAAACCCCGTTCCATAAATTTGGACTGGGCCCAGCTTTATGGTAACAAAACTCATGATCTGACCAGTCTTGAAGATCCGTTCTCCTTGGAAGAGATCAAAACAGCGGTGTTTTCCCTTAAAAGCGATGCGGCTCCAGGCCCGGACGGGTTCCCGTCCCTTTTCTTCCAACAATTCTGGGACTTTCTGAAAGAAGATCTCCTGAGATGTTTAGTGACTTCCATCAGGGCCTTTTTTCTTTTGAACATATTAATTACGCTCATATTGTTCTCATCCTAAAAATTATGGGGGCTAATTCAGTTTCGGCTTTCCGTCCTATTAGTCTTCTCAATACTACTTTCAAGATCATCATGAAAGTTCTATCCAGTCGTCTCAGTTTGGTCATTTTACCTCTGATTGATCCTGCTCAGTCAGGATTTATTAAGGACCGATTTATTCTTGATAGTGTCGCTTGTGCGCAAGAAATCATTTCTGACTGTCATCGTTCTAACTCGGAAGGCATTCTTCTTAAATTAGATTTCGAAAAGGCGTACGACAAAGTGAGTTTGGATTTTCTTTTCGATATCCTCAGTCATCGAGGATTTGGTCTTAAGTGGATTGCCTAGATTAAGTCAAGTCTTTTCGCTGGCACTTCTTCTATTCTTATTAATGGGACGGAGGGTAACAAATTCAAATGCAAATGCGGGCTTCGTCAGGGTGACCCGATCTCTTCTTTATTATTCTCGCTGGTTGCTGATGTTTTCAGTAAACTTCTTCGAAATGCTTGGGATGCTAACGTTATCGAAGGGTTAGGTGGCTCCCAGAGTTATCGCGGAGCTCTTAATTTACAGTATGTCGATGACACCATCATTTTTGCTAAGCCTAATGGCTTTACCCTTCGAAACCTCAAACTTCTACTTTATATTTTCGAAAGGGCATCTGGTTTATCGATTAATTTTCTTAAAACCTCCGTTCTTTGGCTTGGCGGGTCTAACAACCGTCAAATCAAAATTGCTCGATTCTTCAATTGTGCTTCCTCGTCTTTCCCTGTTAAGTATCTGGGTATACCTTTAAGATGGGCCAGGTTGCGTAAATCCGACTGACTTCCTATGATCGATAAAGTGGAATCCAGACTAAACATTTGGAATGGTAGGCATTTATCTCGAGGAGGTAGGCTGATCCTTGTTAACTCTGTTCTTTCTTCGATCCCCTTATTTATGATATCTTTTTTCTATGTCCCCTCTTGGATAATTAAAAGAATTGATCGTATTAGAAGAAATTTCTTCTGGACGGGTTCCGATATTTATAAAGCAGGGACCCATCTTTGCAATTGGAAGCTAATTTGTACTTCTAAATCGTTTGGGGGCTTGGGTGTTCTTAATTTGAGGAACCAAAATCTAGCTTTGCTGGGTAAGTGGCTTTGGCAAATTCTGAAAGATGATTATCTTCCCTGGGATAAGATGATCCTTTAGAAATGTCATTCTCGGCATAAAATCTCGGAATTATTCTCTCCACTACCTTCTTCGGTCTCACCTTTTTGGAAGGGTGTGTGAAAGTGGTTACCCCTTTTCAGTGTAGCACCCTCAAAATGTGTGCATCTGGATCGAGGACGTTGTTCTGGACCGGCCTATGGATCGATAATTATAAGATTGCTTCGGCCTTTCCAGATCTTTATAGGATTGCCCGTAACCCTCGGGCATCCGTGCCAGATTACCTTTGCGGCCTATATGGCCAAAGAAATTAGGTTATTCCTTTCAATGCAGTCCTGAACCCTTCATTACTCTCTAATTATATCCAACTTCTTTCTAGCTTAATTACTTATACTTGGAAACCGAAAGAAGATGTAGTGTGGAGATGGAATTCATCAGGCTCCTTTTCGGTTAAATCGTTCTATAATTTTCTTGATCATGGTGGTGTCAGTTCCCCTTTTGCTAAGGCAATTTGGAGTACGTGTGCGCCTTTGAAAATTAAAATTCATGTTTGGTTGACCATCAACAACAAATTGCTTACGGTTGAGAATCTCAACAAGAGAAATCTAGCTTTAGGTCAATTCTGTGCGCTTTGCCATACCCACCAGGAAACTTCCAAACACCTCTTTTTGCAGTGTGATTTTATCCGTCCATTATGGACGATCTGTGTGAAGGCTTGGCTTGTTCACTCTTTCCTCACCTCTATACTGTCTTGGTGGACAAGGTAGAGGAATGTTTCAGTTAAGAAAGTGTTTTCGTCGTCTTGGGACCTTACTATGATGGCGCTTACCGGGATCATTTGGAAAGAAAGAAACAATCACAGTTTCTCGCATACCTCTCGCTCAATCGGATGTGTCATTGATAAGCTTGTGTTCTTCACTAGTTTTTGGGCGTCCACTCTTTCGCATGATAAAGTGGAAGCCCTTCATCTTCGTCGCCTCTAAGAGGCGGCAGATTTATTTCGTATTTCTAATTTTCAACCTCCCTGAGTACTTATAATTCTCATTTCTTTTTTATTGCAGATATGATTAGACGGTTGCTTGTCTTGGCCTTTTTATTTCCCCCTGGGTGCCTTCCTCCTGTATTTACTCTAACTGTGATGAAGTTCGGAGTTTACGGGTCTTTTTTTGGCTTTCTTTCATCTCTGATTTTGAGGAGGCATGTTTTATAGACTACATCGTGGGGGTGTTTTGGTAGTTAAGCTGATATGCTTTTTAATTTGGGTTCTTAATATGTTTAATATTGTTGCTATTTCGAGCTCTTTCATTATCTGTTATATCGTTCTTTAGGTTACTCTTGGTCGGTGCTATTGCAGATATCGGTTGATTTCTGTTACTGTTCTATTATTTTGTTCTATTTTTCGGCTATCCTCTTTTTGTTCTTTAGCGTTGCTTTTTTCTTTTTCTGATGTTGGGATGGAACGCTATCGTGGTGGGAGTTTCTTGTTGTTCTGCAGGTGTTTACCACGCTTTTGTGGGTTCCGGCCAGTCAAGGACAGGATTAAGTTCTATTTTTAGTGGTTTTCTTGTGTTTCTTCCTCAGACTTGAGGGCTGTTCTGTTTGCATTGTTGTAATCTTCGTTATTGTTGTAGTAGAGTGTTTTCTTTTGTCTTTTGTTCATGTCTGTTAATGGTTCGTTTTGAGGCTTGTTTGCTCCAGCTTTCAGGGATTCTGTCGTTGTTGCAGTGTCGATGTGTTCGGGCTGTGGCCTTTTTGGCTGGGTGGTGCCGCCGGTTGTTCAGGATTGTTGTCTGCATTATGGATTTTGATTTTTTTGGCTTGCATGCTGCTGCTCGCAGATTGGTTGTACCATGCTGCTGCTCTCAGTTTGGTTTTGTGCAATGCTCTTCATTGCATCAGATTATGTTAAAGTTGTTGTTTTCTCTTTTTCCCAATTTTACTCCGTGTAAAATTTCTGATACTTGTAACTATTTCCCTTTTATTATATTTATTTGGGCTAGAGTCAATTGGCTCTATCCACGTTATCAAAAAAAAGTGATTAGAAAGGATCTTTGCATGATTTATAGCACAATTTCGTTGGATCGAAAGAAAATAGTGAGATTTGACCTATCGAGGTCGATCATGGAAGTATGGTGAAAGCCAAATGTGGTCTTTGGTGAAGTTGTTGCCTGACGATGGTGGTGAAATACTTTGGATTGTAGTTGAGTTAATAAGCTCTTAACTCATAGGGCTCAGGATGACCAAGGTCGGATATTATGATGATTTACATCTTTTGCTTGTGAGAGTCAGAGAGTGGCATGGAGATATTGGATATCGTTAACAGTCGATGTTGGATTGCTTAGTTATTTTGGTGGAGTGGAAAAAAATTCACTCACCTCCTTTTCCCGCAAAAAACTTGGTAGGATATCAGATCCTTCTAGTCATATCAATTTATTCCGTTATTGGCACGTCCAAGTGGAGTGAGATGTTGAACTTCAGTAAATTGGATATGTTTGGTGTAATATTTTCATTATGCATAAGAAGAGTTTGACAAAATAGAGTTTGAATGGAGTATCTAGACAATCTCAAGTCTCTTGTTGTCTCAACAATTCGGGTTATTTGTGAACAGTGGCGGAGCTATGTGGGGGCCCGAGGAGCCCCCCTTTAAATTATGAAAAAAATCCTACATATTTGTATATAGCTATATAATTTTTCCTTGGTCTTCCGACAAATTTTTTTTTATTAAATTTGTATATAGCTATGTGGGGGCTCGGGTTTTATTAATTTTTTTTTTTAATGAAACGGGGGACTAATTACCCATGGGTTCTTTAAAAAAACATAAATATGAAATCGCCGATATGTACATTCAGATAGAAAATGGGGCCTACTTAAGAAGAT
This sequence comes from Hemerocallis citrina, assembly GCA_017893485.1. Taxonomy (NCBI): domain Eukaryota; kingdom Viridiplantae; phylum Streptophyta; class Magnoliopsida; order Asparagales; family Asphodelaceae; genus Hemerocallis; species Hemerocallis citrina. Next base: position 198,956,032 of record CM030365.1, read on the forward strand.
GAAGAAAAGTTATACCTGCATCATGTGGGCTCACATTTGTAGACCTAGACCTGTGTGGGTCCCATCAACATTTGTGGGGACAGAGTGAATCCCATATCAGAGCTTTGAAGTTCAAGATGGCATATTCACGAGGATTTGAATTTTATATCTGTATTATATTATATCTGTATCATATACTAATAGGGGAGAGAGTCTATCCCTCTTTCCTTTCTCTATTTTTGAAATAGAGAAAGAAGAGTAAAAATAGGGATTCCTATTTAACTAACACGTACATTGTGCATAATTTTTATTAAAAACAATAATAAAATAAAAACCATAATATATCAAACATAGTCTCTTCCCCTCCCACTTTTCCAACCTCACAAAATCTCACAGCTCTTCCCAAACCCACCCCCATCATTTCCTTACTCCCCGCCCACCGCCGTTGCCTCCCTAAACTCCCCCCTCCAACCGTCGTTGCCTCTGTGTACTACCCCCCACCCCCTCATCGTCCGACACCCACCTCCGTCGCCTCCATGTCGCTGCCCGCCGCCCCATATTTTACAAGACAAGAAGAAGAAGAAAAAGATTAAATCTAATCCAAACCTTCGATTTTTGCCGATATTATTCTTTCACATTATTTAATTATTTTGTTGAAAATTATATTCGAAGCATATTCTTTTTTTTTTCATTTTCATTTTCATTTTATTTTTTTTATTCCTGCAATTGGCTTTGATTAAGTTTCTTCTGATTAGTAGTCATTAATTGGGTTGAAATTTTATTAACTACACTATAATCCGAACAGTTTATCTTGAAGCGCGTCCAACGCTCATCGTTGTCACCGCCACCCCATATTTTACAAGACAAGAAGAAGCTCTGAGAATAAACAACTTCTATTCATCTCTAACATACATCACTCGAATTTAGTTCAATTGAAATTGAAACTAGAAAATCAGTATTTAACTCTAAACATAAAGGAAGGTAAGAAGAAGAAAATGCCTGCTTCAATAAAGAAAATTTGCTAAATATTTAACAAACAAGGCAACGACGACTTCTTTTCAAAGTTTTGAGAAGTAAACAATTTATATTCATCTCTATCATACATCACTCGAATTTATTTCAATTGAAATTTGGAACGCCCCTGTCCCTAGCTCAGACAATTTATACAATTTAGAAGACAGATTATTTATAGTATAGTTAACTGCCCCACAGGCTGCCTCTCAAAATATGGTTAACCGGATTGGTGACTCTTGATCATAGGCTATTATATTTATAGTTATATACTTTTGTGTGATTCCCGATATGGGATTATTACAACTTACCTCTCTTGTAGCACCCCAAATTTTCAATATGATATCTTAGAAATACGTGGCACAATTTCCAGCATCAACCTCAATTGTAATAGTAAACATAACCAAAACACAGAGAAATTTTTTCAACTTTTATTACATTAATTCTTTACAAAACACAGTGGAAAAACAAACACCTTGAATTACAATCTTTTCTTTTACAACACTTTTTTTTTACAATTTACATAAGCCATAACATCATTCTATCTCATGCATCCAGATCCCAATGCTATAAGCACCTACTTGTAAAACATGAGGCTAGAGATAACCCAAACCCCCAAAACTATATGGGTCAGCCATAATGGTGTGAGTGACATCAAATAAAATGCAACATAAATAAAGCATAAAGGATAAAGTCATAAACAACATATATCAACAATAATAACATTGGAGTATGAAATAACAATAAATAAAATATGAAAACATCAAGTGAAACTAGACTAAGTGTCAAGTGTAGGAAAAACAGAAAACAACATGCATAAAACCAAGTCAAGAAAACACAATGCTATATGCTGACTCTCTAATGCACACTTGTTGGATTCTATGCATTTCATACTACATATGTCTGGTGCAAGCCCTTAACGTCCTCCACTTTATAGGGTTAAATCCTTCGTTATACAACTAATCCTACTACGGTGATGGAAACAAGATTCAGAATACTCCGTGAATAGGCATTGCGGCCCTCGACGCGCAAGCATAATGTAAGAATAGCTAAAAACCGGAGAATCACCTCCCTCCCGTGTACCCCACGAATAGGCTTGTGAGGCCCTCGACGTGCAGATACACCAGGTACATCCCGTGAATAGGCCCGCCGATCCTCAACACGCGAATGCACCCTGCATGCTCCGTGAATAGGCCTGTAGACCCTCCACACGCGAACATACAAATGTCCTATCGAGATAGAACAACACACAAGTCCTGGAACGCATCCGTTGGATCTAAACCAAAGAGCATATATTTACATTTTTCAAGTTCTATCATATCTCCACTAGTGTCTGTCCTTAAGTTGGTTATTATTAAAAATACAAAAAAAATTCCCTCTTTAGAGTTAGTGTATCCTGCCGGACTTAATTCCACAAAACAACCCCAATGACCCAAATTAGTCAAATTCCACAAAATCTCATCTGTCGGTTCACGGGACTCCCACTCAACTCCTAGAGATTCACAACTCAACCATCAATACCAAAACTTTCAATAAAACTCACAAATCCATCATTAAAATGATTATATGAAGAAAACTTCTTAAATCAACAAAAATCCAAATCTATATAATGTAATCATAAAATTCCAGAATTCAAATTAAATATTAAATCCATTAAATAACAGAATACCATGTTTTGAAGTCGTTGAATATCACAAAACATCAATTCTTTTGAAAACACACATAACTCACTTAATAAGGTCATAAGAATACAATTTAAATTCTATTACAAATAAAATATAACTTTCTATAAAATACTGTAATAGGTAGTAAAAACATCATCTAAAACAGTAGAGTGATAATCCACAATATCGAGGAAATAACTGTTTAAAAGAAACGAAGAAACTCAGCAAAATAGCCGAAACAGCAATTGATGGTCGACCGCTCAAGAAAGGCAGTCGACTGGCAATTGAGAATTCTCAAAATAGAAGCATGACGGTCGACCGTGCGGTCGACCATGACCTGCTATACAGCCAGGTTAGGGTTTTGTGCATTTTTTCGCCTGATACCTGATTAAATCTTTGTAAAATCAAAATCTAACTTCCTGTGATGATTAATTATAACTTGTATAACATATAGGAGTTTATAAAATAATAAAAAACACATCGAGATCTCGAAAGAGTGATTTTTCACATAATATTTCAAAATCAGCAACTTATACACACACACACACACACACACACACACACACACACAAGAGTTTTAAGTATCAGTTTAAGCATCAAAATTCACCAAATAAGAGTAGTCTAATGTTCAAAACCATCTTAGTACCAAAACATTTGAAATCCAATCAAAACCCCATCAAAATTTACAAAATCTTCAAAAACAGTAGATATATAAATGTGAATGTGTATATGAGTGTTTATGTAATTGTGGGTGTGTATGCATCAGTTAAAAATATCAAGAAAACATCTTATATGAGTGGCATACTGTTTAATACAATCTCAGTATCCAAACAAATCAAATCCAATTCGAAAACTTCACCAAAATCACCAAACCAAATTTGGCCTGCACACAGTCAGACCCGAAACTCACCCCCCTTCTTTTTGCTTCCAAACTTGATCTTTTGATCAAACAAATCCTTCTATAACTTGTTGTACACATACCCAATCACTTACATCAGTTTATCCACAAATATAATGCAATTATAATAACTATTCATCAAGTTTATTCTTCAAAAATATCAAAACAGAGTGTGCAGCCAACATACACAGTAAAAGTCAAGTCTTGTTCACTTTTTGAGATAAAACATCATACAACCTCAATATGAACAATCAAAACAACAAAATTATGAAAGAAGACAACCTACTCATGATTTCTATTAGGTTCTTTAACAATCTCAAGTCATCAAATTTGGGTTTTAATCATCAATAATGTAGTTTCATGAAAAGATTCAATCTTTAGTTCATCTACTCTTCAAAATTCATTATATCTTCATACCATCATCTAACATGCTTTCTAATAGATAAATTATCACATACAATATGCTTAGAACAATAAGAAAACAAACACATGTCACTCACCTTATTGAAGAATCAACCGAAGAAAAATAAAGAGAATAAGAAAATCATTCATTTCGCAAGAAAACCAAGATCCTTGCTTTGAAACTCAAAGAAAATAATAACAATGAAAACCCTTTTTGTTGTGTAGCAAAGAGATGGCTGCATCCCATCTTTAATAGGCCGGAAATCCAAGTAATTAGGGTTTTTGAATAGATTTGTAAAATACATTTTTTAAATATATCTTTACATATATAAATCCTTATACTTGAAATTAAATAAAACAAAATTAGTTGAGATTTAAAAACAAAAAAAACTACCCCAATATTGGCTGGCACTGTTTTAAAAACCCTGAAAATGAAATTGTACTTTTTGCCCTCTAAGTGGCAATTTTGCAAAAAGACCATTCTTTATCAAAACTTGCAAAATAAACCAAATTTATTAAAACAAAAAGTAAACTCTTCACCTCTGAGTTGACTAGGCACCATGCCCATCCCAAAAATCTAAAAATCTAGAGTTTTCACTCCAAATGGTAATTTTGCACAAAAGTCCATCTTTTTGTAATATTTGCAAATAGGTCAAATAATTATCAGAAAATTCCAAAAAATTCACAAATAATATCTAATAATAAATAATGCATTTCTCCAAAATAATTTTGACTTTGAACCTCCCAAAAAAATATTCGCACGTATTTTACACGTGTAAAAAGGTAAATTTTAGAAAAATATTTATTAAATCACCAAAAATCATTTTAATTCATTTATTAATCTCAAAAGAATTATTTTAAAAATCTGGGGTATTGCATCTCTCCTCTCTCCTCTACCCGTGTACAGCACACACAGATTTATAACGCTTGTGCCACATCATCATGAGCAGAGAAGACAGCGGCTTGTTAAATCTCCATTCCTGGGTGGGCCCCCCTAGGTTATGTCACCATTACATCACCTGAACAAGACAACACGTTTGCTATTGCAATAGTCGTGCCCCCCCCCCTCCTATTTCCAATAGTTTACCATATTGCCATCATACTCTTATTATTATTATTATTATTATTATTATTATTATTATTATTATTATTATACTATATGTTTTAGAAATTACGTGGTGTTACAAAGTTGAAACCAGAAAATCAGTTTTTAACTCTAAACACAAAGGAAGGTAACAAATTAATTTATATGCATACTTCATTTATAGCCAAATGTTCCATACATGAAAATCTTTCCAATTTATAAAAATGCAGTTTACAAAATTTGAAATCATACTTTTTGATATAAAAAGAAACTGAACTTTCGTGCAGATTATGAAATGCCCCCAAATCTCACAACAACACTACTATGCACAACATAGGTGAAGGTCATCCAAATGTTGTGCAATCTCCATCACTGTTAGGAATTTATGCGCCAGATCTTGAAGACGTAATTTCTCCCATTCTTTCACTTTTTTTTCGTTTCATATAATTTTATGAGCTCCTAAAAAAAAATTAGTCTGTGCAATTTGCACATGGTAGCACTAGTAGGTTGGTATGTAAACTAATTTCAAGTTTCAACCCAAAGTATTTGGTAAAGCATATTTGGTTGTGTTTGAATATGATTATATCTCTATTCATAGGATTTTCTTGATTTTTAAACATACATTACGACTAAAATTACAAAATATTTTGGTACAAGCTATTGGCATGAATAAGTGATGTTGGAATTGAGTATACATTCAAAACACTTCTCTTGCCGGGCCTTGGAGGTCTTGGGGTCTCTTAAAGAAAAAAGTATTTTCTGTTTTTAATTTGTGAAATTTCAAAAAAACAAAAAAAAATAAAAAAAAAACGTTTTTTGAATTAAGGAGTTGTTACAAGAATTAAAGGATCTTTATGATATAGCCATTTTTTGATTAAATGCATATACAGTTTCATTCCTACCTAGTTACTGGCTATAAAAGAGAATCAATTTTTTTGAAAAATTACACAGAAAAATAATCAGTCATTCTCTTCTCCAAATCTATTTTTGAGCGGTTTTTTGCCTTGGTTTTGGTGGTGCAGGTTGGTACATGCTGCTATAAGAGCATTGGCAGCACTGTAGACAGAAGCTCATTGTATCCCGGGAGAAGTGTTTGGTGATCAACGATCCATCTCCAGAATCGGCCAAATAGCTTCTTAAAAAAAGTCCAACCCATGCCTCGAGCCACTTTTCATTTTCTTTCTGTTGCAGATCAACTCCAGAGCCATTCTCAGAAGGTTCATTTGGTGCTCTCAGGTTTAACTCATCTTTTAAAACAATTTTAAGAAGCTAGCTCTTGTTTCTTATCGCATGTATAAAACCAATAAACCTGAGAAATTTGCTGGCCTGAACTTCAAGCGATAGAAGAACAAGATATTTTTCTATCTATCGTTGAAGGAAGTTGCCCATATTCTTACCCAAGACTGCCCTGTAATACCTAACCCAGAACTTGTTGATGTCCATGATAATGAACAAATCTTAGATGACATAGCAGAATGGAAGGATGCCGATTTTAAATGTAGAAACTTTATCTTAAATGGGCTATCCGATGAACTTTATGACTATTACATACAGTCTGATACAGCTAGATCTGTTTGGGAAGTCCTATAAAAGAAATATGACACCGAAGAGGCTTGCTCTAAGAAATTCGCAGTCAGTCGTTATTTCAAATCCACCAAGGTCGACGACAAGCTGGTAACTATTCAATCACACGAGTTACAACACATTGCTCATGAGATCATTTTAGAGGGAATACCCCTCGATGAGCAATTTCAAGTAGCTGTGATGATTGATAAGTTACCACCTGGTTGGAAAGACTACAAGAATATCCTATGACACAAATCCAAGGAACTAACCATAGAGAATTTGATAACTAGGCTTAGAGTTGAGGAGGAGTCCAGAAAATAAGACCAGAAAAAAGAAGAATTGCTTGTTCAACACGATAAAGCGAAGGTCCATTTGAAACCGAAAAACAAGCCTTCAAGAAGAATGCTAGTCGGAAGTTCAATTCGAACTTTCGTCAGAATGGTCAGAATGGACGTCAGAATCCGAATAAGGGAAATAACCAGCAAGCCCAAATCAACAACAATGGAACAGATCTTATTGAGTGTTGGAAGTGTCATCGTTTCGGACATATCACTAGGAACTACCAATCGCGTACACCTGCACCACAGGCAAATGCTATTGAAGAGCCTTTAGTGGCTATGATCAATGAGATCAATATGGTCGGTGTAACCGATGGGTGGTGGGCTGATATGGGCGCTACTAGGCATGCTTGCTATGAGCACAGCTGGTTCAAAACTTATAAAGAGACTGAAGGTCAGAAAGTGCAACTTGGTGATTCACACTGTATCATTGTGATGAGCGCTGGAGAGGTGGAGTTGGAGTTTACCTCTAGCATGACTGTAACCCTCAAGGATGTTTTACACACTCCTGGTATGAGGAAGAACTTGATTTCTGGATACCTTCTCAATAAGGCTGAGTTTCATCAGAGCATCGGATCCGACCAGTATGTTATAACTAAGAATGAGATTTTTGTGGGAAAGGGATTTGCTTGTAATGAGATGTTTAAACTCAGTATTTCAATAAATAAAAATAATGCTTCTGTTTACTCATTGTCTTCTTTTAATTTATGGCACTCTAGACTATGTCATGTTAACAAGAAATTGGTAAATAATATGAGCAAACTTGGGATGATACCAAAAGTTAACTTAAATGAATTTGAGAAATGCACCTCATGTAGTCAAGCTAAGATAATTAAAACTTCACATAAAAGTGTAGCAAGAGAAACAAAAATTCTAGACTTGATACATTCTCATATATGTGAAATGGATGGAACTTTAACTAGAAATGGTAAAAGATATTTCATTACGTTCATTGATGATCATTCAAATTATACTCATGTTTATCTTATGGCACATAAGAATGAAGCAATTGACATGTTTAGAACTTACGTAACTGAAGTGCAAAATCAATTTGAAAGAAATATTAAGAGATTTCGTAGTGATAACGGTACAAAATATGATTCCAACGAATTTAAACATTTATATGCATCATTTGGAATTATTCACGAGACTACTGCACCTTATATACCTGAATCTAATGGAAAAGCTGAAAGAAAGAATAGGACTCTTACTGAATTGGTAGTTGCTTTGCTTATTAGTTCTGGAGCACCCAAATCCTTATGGGGTGAAGCTCTTTTATCTGTATGTCATGTTTTAAATAGAATTCTGCATCTATCTTCTGATACTTCACCATACGAATTATGGAGAAGTAGAAAGCCTAATATTGATTATTTTAGAGTTTGAGGTTGTTTAGCATATGTCAGAAAACCTGACCCTAAAAGAATCAAACTTGCAAGTAGAGCACATGAATGTGTTTTTATTGGTTATGCAGATAACAGTAAGGCTTCCAGATTTTTAGACTTGCATAATAATGTGATTATTGAATCTTTAGATGCTGATTTTTATGAAGATAAATGTTCTTACTTATTGAGGAACACTGGGGGTAGTAGTTGGGGTTCACAACCCTTTACTTCCTCTAGTGTACCTCAAACTAGTACACATTTTAATGTTGATTTAGATTCTGAACCTCGTAAAAGTAAACGTGCTAGAACTGCTAAAGATTTTGGTGATGACCATGCTGTATATGGTTTAGAATCTGACCCTAGTTCTATCAATGAGGCCTTAACCTCACCCGATGCCAATTTGTGGCAAGAAGCCATAAATGACGAGATGGATTCACTAACCTCTAATGGTACTTGGGAGTTAGTGGACTTACCTCGCGGTAGTCATACTATAAGATGCAAATGGATTCTTAAGAGAAAGCTAAAACCAGATTGTACAATTGAAAATTTTAAAGCTAGACTTGTAGCTAAAGGATATGCACAAAAGGAAAATATAATTTTTTTTTTGACACTTACTCTCCTGTGACTCGTGTGACTACCATTAAAGTTTTATTAGCTATTTCTGCTGTGCATAACTTGTTGATTCACCAGATGGTTGTTAAAACAGCTTTCCTTAATGGAGAACTTGAAGAGGAACTTTATATGGATCAACCTGAAGGCTTTGTCATTCCAGGATAGGAACACAATGTCTGCAAGCTGAATAAGACTTTATATGGTCTTAAACAAGCTCCTAAACAATGACATGACATAATTGATCAATTATTACTTTCAAATGGTTTTTCTATTAATAATGTTGATAAATGCCTTTATTATAAAGCATCCAATGATAGTTGCATTATGCTTTGTCTATATGTAGATAATTTACTCATTTGTGATTCTTCGCTTGAATTGATTTAAGAGATTGAAACTATGCTTAGTCAAAATTTTGATATGAAGGACCTAGGTGAGGCCAATATTTTTTAGGCATGAAAATCATACGTACTGAGACTGGTATTACTCTTGATCAATCTCATTACATTGAGAAGATCTTGAAGAAATACAATTACTTTGACCGTAGACCTGCATGTACACCCAGTGACCCTCATGTTAAACTTTTGAAAAATTCTGGTGCTGCGGTTTGACAAAAAGAATATGCTAGTATTATTGGTAGCCTTCGCTACGCTACTGACTGCACTAGACCAGACCTTGCATATGCTGTAGGGTATTATGTAGATTTACGAGTTGTCCTAGTTCCTAGTATTGGAATGCTATTGACAGAGTCATGAGGTACTTGAAAAAGACCATGAACTTAGGATTACATCATGAGAGGTTTCCCACTGTCCTTGAGGGATTCAGCGATGCAGATTGGAATTCATTTTCAGATGATTCCAAGGCCACAAGTGGATACATTTTTAGTATCGCTGGTGGTGCTGTTTCTTGGAGATCCAAGAACAGACTATTTTAACTTACTCTATTATGGATTCTGAGTTAGTTGCTCTAGCTACAACTAGTGAGGAGGCAAGCTGGTTAAGGAACCTCTTGTCTTACATTCCTTCATGGGGTAGGCCTATACCTCCAATCTTAATCCACTCAGATAGTACTGCTGCCATAGATAAAGTACAAAATGCTTACTATAACTGTAAGAGATTAGCGATTCGTCGCAAGCACAGTACAGTGAGAGGGCTCCTCACGTCTGGTGCTGTTACTGTAGATTTGTGAGATCAGAAAGTAACCTTGCATATCCTTTGACGAAAGGATTGTCTCGAGACAAAGTTTGGAACACATCGATAAAGATGGGACTGAAGCCCATTTAGGTTCACAATTGGTGGGAACCCAACCTATACGACTGGAGATCCCAAGACATAGGTTCAATGGGAAAAACAAGCCATACTGTGATTGGAATCATGCAACCTAAGAGTTTACCACTCTTAGTCCATCCTGATGTGTATGTGCATGATGTCTTGTAGCGTTAGTAAGGATGAGTTTGGCTTTTAATGAGCTCTATATCTCTAAATGAGAAGAGTGCCTAGCTACAAGAGCACTCTTGATAGACTCACCGGGGTGATTGTGAAGTGTGGCCGCTTCTATGAGAATGAGGCTGATTCTCTAAAACATTCACCTATACTGGGATAAGCACAAGGCCGGATGTGCTGACATTTAGAACTTGCACCTTATAAAATTATGTGTGGTTTTCCTTCACTATGTAAAAGCGGGTAATGAGTTCAAGACTTAAGATCACTCATTATTCTTGCATTTTGGGGATTGTCCACTATGTAAGGTTCAAGTCTTCAGACACCTTACTTATGCATGGTTCTATACTTTTAAAAAACCACTTCTTTTCAAATTAGTGTTTTAAATATATAAGTGGGGGATTGTTGCAATTGAGTATACATTCAAAACACTTCTCTTGTTGACAACAATGTCTTATGGCCCAACGGTTAAAGTTTTGAGTTCACATGAGGTTGGGAGTCAATTCTTACATTCCACATACACATACACACACACATATATATATATGACTGGGTCGGGCCTTGGAGGTCTTGGGGTCTTGGGGTCTCTTGAAAAAAAAAGGATTTTCTGTTTTTAAATTTTGAAATTTCAAAAAAAAAACATTTTTTTTGAATTAAAGGAGCTGTTACAAGAATTAAAGGATCTTTATGATATAGCCGTTTTTTGATTAAATGCACATACAGTTTTATTCCTACCTGGTTACTGGCTATAAAAGAGAATCAAATTTTTGGAAGAGTTACACAGAAAACAATCAGTAATTCTCTTCTCCAAATCTATTTTTGGGCGGTTTTTTGCCTTGGTTTAGGTGGTGCAAGTTGGTATGTGCTGCTATTGGAGCATTGGCAGCACTGTAGACAGAAGTTCGTTGTATCCCGGGAGAAGTTTTTATGATCAACGATTCATCTCCAGAATCCGCCAAATAGCTTCTTAAAGAAAGTGCAACCCACGTCTCGAGTCACTTTTCATTTTCTTCCTGTTGCAGATCAACTCCAAAGCTATTCTCAGAAGGTTCATTTGGTGCACTCAGATTTAACCCATCTTTTTTAACGAGTGATCCACACAAGTAATAGATAATGTACCTGTGAATTTTTTTTAAAGAAATTTAGAGATTTAGAAGTTCGAGGTAGTTTCCTATGTTGATTCTATAACTCTTTGGCTTTTAACTTCTTTTAAAATTGTTGGAAGCTAGACACGGCCACTCGACTTAACATGTATGTCGTTGGGGTTTTCGTTTTTTTTAAAATATTATTTCAAGAATCAAGCAGATTCTCTCTTTTATTCACTTCTACATATTTTTGTAGTCAGCTATAGGGCTGCAATCGAGCCGAGCCGAGCCGAGCCGAGCCGAGCCGAATATCTTCAGGCTCGAGCTCAGCTCATTTACGAAACGAGCTCAGTTTTGAGCTCGAGCTCGGTTCGAACCGAGCTTTGACCGAGCTTTGACCGTATTCAGGCCGAATAGCTCACGAGCTTAGCCTAAAAAAAAACTCAAGCTCGAGCTCGACTCATTTACAAAACGAGCTCAGTTTTGAGCTCGAGCTCGGCTCGAGCCGAGCTTTGACCGAGCTCGAGCTGAATAGCTCGCGAATAGCTCGATTCGTTTGCAGCCCTAGTCAGCTCCTTATATTAGCGAAAATTAGTAGAATTTCTTCAAGATACACCTGAAAATTGTGTTTTTTCCCCCTTCAAACTATCGTTATCATTTAAATATAAATAGTTTCAGGAATTAAATATTATTTACACATCTAAAAATGGCAACGTTGACCTGAAGGACTAAAACGAAAATAAAATAACTAAGTCTAACCATTCAAACTTATATAACTCTGCCAATGCTCTAAAATCCTGCCCAAAATTCAGTAGGAAATTTTCATTACTTTAACTTCCAGTTCGAGACCAGAGTTACCTAAAGTTTTTGGAGATACCAAATAACTCTGCATAGTTTTTTTTATAATAGAAGAGGGACAATGTTACACCTTTTACAATCTTCACTTTTTACACCTTAACGTGACACTTATCTAATAGAAATGTCTAAGAATAACCTTCACTAAATTATGGTCATATTAGAGTGTATGGGGTGGAGGTTCTGTTGTAGATATAGATTTATCATAGAAGAGTGGTAACCACCATCCGATTTCATTAATGAGATTTAAATGAAACAAATACTACAGACTTGGCAATATGTAAGCTCATACAATAAAAGGCCATAACAAAACTAATACTAAAAAGTAAGATTTTTTTTTTATATGCCACTTTTCAAAACTATTTGTACTTATATGACAGTTGTCAAAATATTTACACTTGTGACTCAACAACTAAACTCACAGTTTCCAACGGCGAGTTTAGTTGTTTCATACTCGTCGTTGGGACACGACGAGTTTAGTGCTAATTTTTTGAGAAACTCGTCGTTCCCAACAGCGAGTTCAGTTCAAAATTTTAAATGAAGACTCGCCATTCCCAACGGCGAAGACATTTATATTAGACTCGCTGTTGGGAACAACAAGTTTAGCTCAAATTTTTTAATGAAGACTCGTTGTTCCCAACGCCGAGGACATTTATACTAGACTCGCTGTTGGGAACGACGAGTTTAGTTATAAAAAAAATTATATAGAGTTTTTTTCGAAAATTTACTAAGTCCAACAGAATGATTCACTTTGTGAAATTTCCTACATCCTCGTTGTTTCTAACAACGAGTCTAGTATAAATGTCATCGCCGTTGAAAACGGCGAGTATTCTTTGAAAATTTTCAACTAAACTCGTTGTTCCCAACAGCGAGTCTAGTATAAATATCCTCACCGTTGGGAACGGCGAGTCTTCATTGAAAATTTTAAACTGAAACTCACCGTTGAAACGGCGAGTTTCTTAAAAAATTAGTAAATTCGCCGTGTCCCAACGACGAGCATGAAACAACTAAACTCGCCGTTGGGAACGACGAGTTTAGTTGTTGAATCCGAGCGCGCAAATACCTTGACAACTTTTATTTTTCTACAAATAATTTCGAAAAATGGCATATAAAAAAAAATTCAAAAAATAAACTAGAAGAGCTATAAAAACTACCAAATAATTCCCCATAATAATTCCGTTTCCACAAAAAGAAAAAAAGCCTTAAGGCCCATTGAGGCCCAATTAACTCTATCCTCTTCATAATTCTCCCATTTTCTTTTCTTCTCTTTTCCTTCCCTTACTCCCTCCAAAACAATGGTAGCTCGGCCGATACTGGCACGTCGCCCCCCGAAACGCCTCGTTTTTGACCGCCGCTACGGTTGGGTGTATGCTCTCTCTCTCTATCTCTCTCTCTCTCTCTCTCTCTCATATCAATTAATGAACTACGTATTGTTTTTGTTAACAGTGTTGATGAATGGAAGGACCCATCTGAAGAGGCCTTAGCTAGTGGTAGAGGAATGTGAGTTGCACCCTTGTTCTAATCCCACACACCCATCAGTCTCTTTGATTTTGGAGTCTTTTAAGTTGTGAACAATTCTTACCAGGTTTTGCATTTTGCCCATCACCAAATCCCTTCTCAACTTAGCTGCCCTTTTGGTAAAGTTTGCATCTTTGGAATATTTTTCTGTTGAATTCTGTTTTTTTTTTTTTTTTTGGGTGTAAGTTATAGTATGGGTATTGTTTGGATTGATGTGGGTAGTGATAAAGCTTGAAACCTGATGAATTTGCAACTGATTGGGTTGCTGTTTTAGTTTATGATTTTGATTAGGGAGTGAAGAGTTTAGAATTAATTGATTATTTATGATGTATATAATATGTAAAAGAATTGTTGAGACTTTATAGTTGTTGCAGTTGTCTCTTTACATTAGTTTCCTATTTTGAAGGAAATTATACTTCTGCTCTCAGGGTTCAATACATATGATTGATAATCACTTGTGATAATTGGAGTTTGTAAAACAGATTAGGAGTGGTTGATATGTCTCCTAATTATTCCAGGATTGGTTGGAGATCATTGAAACAATTGTTTGTGAAATTTGTAGTTTTTTTTTTTTATTTATACTTTTGTATCGAGGCGAGACTAAGTGAGATTTCCCTTGGTTGTTGTTTTCTAATATGATAGTGGAAACACCTGGATTGCCTTTCTCAGTGGGCATGAAACTGTTAGGGCGAACTTTTTGAAAAATGATATGTGGTCTTCTTTCTCTTGTTTCTTAATTTTGTCCATGTCTGACACATTTGCTACATGGTTACTTGCCCGACACTTGCCTAAGGATACTCTATTCTTGTCTAGATCAAAATGCCAACACAAACAACAAGGAAATATTGGTGATGTTTGTCACATGGATACCATTAGAACACTCTTAAAGAAAATCTCACCTCGTTACTATAGTTGCAGTGAGTAGGAGGCATCAGAGAAGTGAGTAAGAAACAGTAAGACAGAGTAGCATGAGAAATTGAGAGGTGTTCAGGAGTGAGAGCAATAATGTTGGTGTTAGGTTTGGTGACAAGTAATAATATGTTTTAGGTTTTATGAGAACTTAGAGTATGCTTTGATATCTATCTAAATCTAAGTTTCTTAGTGAAGTAGAAGTTTTTTTTTTTTTTTTTTTTTTTTTTTTTTTTTTTTTTTGGGTGGGGGGGGGGGGGGGGGGGGGGGGGGGGGGAATATTAATGAAGTAAAAGTTGATTAATTTCCAATTTAATTTGGATCGATTAGTGCTCAGATGAAAATGTGGTTTTGTGGAGCTGAAAGATATTGTACTTGAAAGAGCTTTTTATTATGTAGAGAAAAACGAGAGCTGCCATAAAAATTTCTAGGGTTTTGGGTGAGAATTTTTGGTATTGTGATTATAAAGAGGAGGGTTACTGAGATTTGAGCTGATCCGTTATTTTTTTCCCCCCACCTGCAGATATTGCTCGTTAAGGTGATACTTGAAGGGTAATTTGTGATATCTTTTATCTCTATTCCCCTTTCTACAAGTAGTTCTCCACTAGGACCACTACTCTACAATTACATTATCCTTTTTTTTTACATTTTCCTAGGTTTCTGATCTCTAGCAATCGGTATCTGAGCTTTGACTCCACTTTGAGGTGTTATTGACAGGATTTCACGTATGGTTTCTACTGCAAAGTTTGTTGTGAATAAAGTTTGATTGGATGATCAAGTTTAATCTTTGGAAAGACAACATTTAAGATCGTTTGACTCAGCAGGGCAAGGGGCTGTATAGGAATGTTAAGAAAATAATATACATGTCTAGCAAGGTGAATTTGATTCAAAAGTCATTAGAACAATTCTTCTGTATTAGGCAGATCAGGCAATATATTATATCCTTATGGAAGATATAGCAAAAAAAAAGATCAAAAGCTAGAGACTCTATATGATAAAATACCTGACTGAACCAAGCCATCTTAGGCAACATTTGTATCGTCTCTAAATAAAAGTTCATACCTATTAATAAAAGATCATACCTTTATTGTGATCTCATGGAACTTGCAAACAAACTGATTTATCATTTATTAGATATGAAGTTAGTGACCGAGAGAGAGACCTCTGATCTTACCATCATCTCTATTTATTATATGGACATCTGGTATTCTGGTTACTACTTTTCTGAAAAGAAAATAAGGGTAAATTTCACGAAACTATACCCATATTTCACCAATTTGCAGATAACCATTACCCATATATAATTTTTTTTTTCCGGTTCGGTGTGCTATACACGTAAACGTGTTGCACTTCACTGCTACATCGCTAATGGCGTCAATTTTTGACCAGTCTGACCGTTATACTCCTGCTTTGGCCGGTCTAAGTGCACTCTCTTTCTCTCTCTCCCTTATAGCTTAACTTTCTTCCATTTTCTTAAATAATTAAAATATACTTACATAAAACAACTCTTCACTTTATGTTTATCTTATTTTCTATTTTTTAAATAGGGAAATGGGGTAATAAGCACATTTAATTATGGAAAATAACATAGTTAACAATAATAGTAGTCGGGGGTATATTATTAGGAATGGCGAACGGGTCGAGTAGGCCGGGCCGGGCCCAACCCGTACGGGTTGGCACATATAGTGGGCGGGTTCGGGCCGGTTTGCCCACTTATCTGGGCCGGGCCGGGCTCAAGCTTGGTTTGGGTGGCCCGCCAAACCCGTGAACCCTTTAGGGTTCAACCCGGGTTGGGCCGGGTCGACCCGCGGGTTGGCCCGTTTATATAGGGTTAGGATTTTTTTTTTGTATATGTTTTTTTGTAGCTTAAAATAATAATAATAATAATAGTAATAATAATAATACTAAGTATGTAATAATACTAATAAACATTAAAAATCGTAATAATAATAATATGATTGAAAGAGTGAAATTGGCAACAAATTTTGAAATATTATTCATATGAATTTAAGTTATACAATTTAAACAATTTCTAATGAAATGAAGAATTCAATTCACAAATAAGTTTTATACAATAACATATTTCTTATATACAATTTTACAACGACTGCAAGTTTTCTAATTTAACATAACAAGCAAGCTATTGTTGTTGTTGTTGTTGTTCTTCGGGCGAGTTGCTCCCACTTGTGGACGTTGATAGTGCTTTCCCTTGTGTCCTATCTTCAGCCTTCAGCCAGTCTTCTGTGCAAACGAGCATCTCTAACGAGTCCGGCTTCAAGCGATTCCTGTAATCAGTAAGAACCTTGCCACTTGTAGAAAATGCACTCTCATAAGCAACTGTAGATACAGGAGGAGTTAGTAAATCTTTAGCCATAATTGACAGAATACTAAAAGTGTGTTCATGGTCTTTCCACCATTGTAAAATATCTAGTGGAGAAGTAGAAGGCTCAGAATCTTGTTGGTTATACCAATTTAATTTATTTGGTTGATTAGTCCTAGGTTTTTTTGATTGAATTTGTTCAAGTAAATTAAATGTTCTATCACCAATTCTACTTTTACCCTTACCTTTAGAACTACCAGAAGAAGAACTAACTACAGAAGTTGTACTACTAAAAGCAAAACGTCTATCATAATAATCATACAAGTTATTTAACGTAGATTCAAACTGAACTAAAAAAGTAGCGTAATCAATTACTAATTCTACATGTTCCTCAAGTAATGCAAAAAACATTTCTATCAAACTCTTCGTACCTTCTAATTTGATAGAGGATCCATAACCGTAGCAACACAAATCAACATAGGAGGAAGAAAATAATACTTCAAAATTTTTTGAAATGCAGGTTTTACTATCTCACCAACATTGATATCATTTAACATTTCGTTAAATGTTTGCATCATGCTAACTAATTCAATAAAAATACTACTAGAAGTAGATTCATATATTTTTGAAAATTTTAAAGTTGCGGTTTTAAAAGGTTCTAAAAATTTCAACAAAGATTCGGTAAAAAACCAATCGGGGGAGTCATTTCAAAATTATGCATATTTTTTGCGATACAAAAATCATTTACAACTGCTTTATATTCGGTAACAATATTTAGTAAATCAAAAGTAGAATTCTATCGGTGTCTAACATCCTTTGGAAATCTTCTAAAAGGAACATTTCTAACCCTACACCATGCTTTCCATTCTTGGAAAATGCTTGGACTTAATGCAATGAAATGTACACAATTTTTAATTTTAACTATATATGGATCAGCTATTTTTAATGCATCTTGAACACATAAATTTATAATATGACATGCACATCTAACATGAAAAATATTGTCAGAGTGGGTTTAATACGGATTTTAAAGTAGTAATTGCTACATTGTTGTTAGATGCATTATCAAAACTAATACACATAATTTTATCGCGAATATGAAAAACATCACAAATTTCTATAATACGATTTGCTATTTCAGCGCCACTATGGGGATACGGCAACACCGCAAGTGATATGATTCTTTTTTGAAGAATCCAATCATTGTCGATCCAATGACAGGTTATTCCCATCGTTGGAATATTGTTGAGACCCGTCCAACAATCCGAAGTTAAACTAATCCTACAAGTTAAACTCCATAAAATTGCAATCAAAGCGTCCTTTATTTCGATGTACATTTTAAAATAATCCGATTTGCAAGTATTTCTCGGAATTCTTCTAAAATGAGGGTTTAAGGCCGTTTGATTAAAATTTTCCAAGTTCCTACTCTCGGGATAGGAAAATGGTAATTCTTCCTTAATGACTAATCGGGCCATTTTCCGACGAACAAGATCGGGATCATAAGGGTGGCTATTAACTAGATCAGTCCTAGGGTTGATTTTTTGTTGGCCTTGTAGTTCAGCAAGAAGTTCGTTATGGTTATGTTGGATGTGCCTACTAAGGGTGCGTTTGGCCTAGCTTTTTTTAGCTTTAAAGCTATTTCTAAAGGAGAAGCTAGAAAGTACAGCTTTGAAATTAAAAGCTGAAGCTGTTTGGATAGTCAGCTTTTTTTTTAACTTTAAAGCTACTTTTAAGCTAGAAGTTGTTTGGCATATATCAATTAAAAGCTACTTTTATACATCATCTTCACCAAATCCCTAATCTCTAATCTCCACCATCTTCACTACCATTTCCCGAATACGAAATTTTAGGAAACACAATTTTACATCTCAACCACCACCGCCAGGCCAAGGATTTGTTTTTGCCTTTCAATAGAATTAGTTTAGCTACGGTACTAAATTAGGAAATTATTGCATTAACGCAGCTTGTTAATAAGAACAAGCGATCCTAATATAGAATGAAGACTGCTAATTAAGTAGCTCATGCGACATGAATTCTGTGAGAGCTCTAGAGTTTGAATTTCATAAAGCATTGTGCAAATCCAAGGTATTCAAAATATCCAGAAGTGAAGTACAATTGATATTTCACCTAAACCCTAATCTCCAACATCGACGGTGATGAGATGAAGATGGTGGCGAGGTCGACGGTGCTCGGATGGCGGGCGAGGCGACGCGACGAGCGGAAGACGAGCGAAGGCGGGGGCAATGGTGAGGGGAAGGAGCGAGGCGATCGGCGGAGGAGAACATGATGAGTTGGGTTCTGTTGACGTTGGAGGAAGAAGAAGGGGAGAGTTGGGTTCTGTTGACGATGGAGGAAGAAGAAGGGAAGAGTTGGGTTCATTTGACGATGGAGGAAGAAGAAGGGGAGAGTTTGGGTTCTGTTGATGATGGAGGAAGAAGAAGGGGAGAGATTTGTTTTTTTTTTTGTTGGTTTTGATCAAGAAGCTAGAAGCTAGAAGTAGATCTTGGTAGCTTCTTTTAGAGCTCCTTTTTCTTCATAAAAAAAAGCTACTTCTCTTTTTGTAGAGCTTTTCAAAATATATGTTTGGCCCAGCTTCTCCTTCTAAAGGAGAAGCTAAGCTAATTTTAAGCTGGGCCAAACACTACCTAATTGTACCGGTGCCGTCACCCCTCTTGAATTTGTATGTTTTACCACATGTTTTACAAACTTTCAAACCTATACCCGGAGTATGTTCGTCCGGGATATAATCATAAAACTTATGCCAATCGCTAGTTTCTCCTCTACTTTTCCTACTACTACGGGGTTGTGTGGTTCGGTTGGTTGTTGTTGTTGTTCTTCTTCTTCCAATTGTATGTCACCTACAACAACGTCGTGTGTACTCCATTGTTCCATAGGAGGATCATGGTATTCTTGGGCGGGCTCACTAGTTTGGACAATTGGTGGCCTACGGGAAGAGGAGGAATCTTGCCCGCTACAACTGCTACCGCGTGATCTAGACATAATGTAGTAATGTGCTAAAGTATGTAAAAAAATTATACAATGTAGGAACGGTAAATTATACAAAAAAAATCTAAAAAACAAGAGGGTTGAGATAGAGAAGTTCAAAAAACGAACAATAATTTTAACTACAACGCAAAAAAAATTATAACGAGAGAGGTATGAAATTTTGATACCCACCGTTCACCGTGGAATACGCGTATGTAAAAAAAACCGTGAAAATAAGAATAGAATAGAACTAGAAAGAAGCGCTTTTGCCGATTCCGCAATTGAAGAGTTGAGAAGAGCCTGAAGTAGATTTGACGAGGATTGAAGAGAGTTGGAGACGTTCAATTTTGATTCCGATACGACCGAAATTTGATCGTGTATATGCCTCGTTGTAGACTTGTTTGATGAATACTACAATTATTGAAAAATTCTTTAGAAATGATGTATAGTAGTAGAGAGAGTAAGAGAGTAAGGTGTGATTTTTTATGAGATTTTTGGGGAAATTTATAAGCTTAAAATGTTGGAAAAAACAAAAAAAAACAAAAAAAAAAACCAAAATAACGGCTAAAGAGCCGTTAGCAACGGCTCTGTCCACCGCTGGCGCTGCCGCGCTGGTTACGGACCGTTCGACCCGCGGGTCAACGGTCGACCCGTATGGGTCCAACGGATCGTAACCCACGGATCGACCCGCGGGTTGGCGGGTTCAATTTGCTTTCTTAACGGGTTCGCAGGCCGGGTTTCGCGGGTTGAATTCGCGTTATTTGTGATCCGGGTCGACCCGGTACTGTTCACCGGGTTCAACCCAAACTCGCCAACTCCTTAAACGGGCCGGGTTCGCAGGCCGGGTCGCGGGTGGGTCGCCGGTTGACCCGGCTCAGTTGCCATCCCTATATATTATGAAGAAATCGCCCAAAAACAACCAAAAATTCGTCACGTGATATCACGTGATACCTGAAATTATCTGAGTACACCGATCCGCACGAAAAATGTGGACGGAGTTTACCCATCCGCAAAAAAAAGATACAGGTTTAGTTATCTGCAAATTGGTAAATCATGAGTATAATTTAGTGAAATTTATCCAGAAAATAATTACTAGCTTGGAGGAAGTAACTATTGGTATAGGGATTACCAAAGGTAGGTAATTGACTTAGATAGTGATTGAAATTTTATGTTGAATAAAGGAGTCAAAAGAAAGGCTTCTTCTTAGATATGTTCAATTCAAGGTTAATAATACAGGAAGAAAGGATATTTAAGAAAGACATTGGAGTCTGAAATGGAAGCATAGGAAGTAAAACTATTTAGCGAATGTAGATAATTAGAGGATTTGATTGTTTCTTTATTGATATTAGCACTTGGAGTCAGAGAGCTTCTTTCTCATGTATCTTGGAGTCGGAGAGCTTCAATCTCATGTGTTCTGGAATGGACTTTTCTTCTACCTATAGAACTCCTAATGGTCATACGGTTAATGTTGGCAGTGGGCTGGACTACAGAGTTGTTAAGGAAGCAATAATACAAAATGCTTAAACACACAATGCATGTTATCAAATCTTCAATATATGTTCAGTCTGTAAAAAATCTTAGCTCCCTGGGTTCTTTAGATCCCAAAGGCTGTCTATGTGTGCAACTCGAGCTGAAGCATCACAAGATTGTAATGTCGTGTGCTGTTTAAGGGGGAAATGTGTCACTTCGATGAGCTCAGAGGGAACTTAAATTATAATTAAGTGGGACCTAATTTCATTTCACCACTCCTCTTGAGTTAAAGAGTTATTTGTCGCTTGATATGACAGTGCATGGTGAAAAGGCCTCAGAGTTTAGTTGTAGGTGGTCAGGTAAAAGTTCATCCAGTGGAGCACCCGTGTGATACATTTTTTGCACTCGAGTTCAAGACGACAAGAAGCCTCGGTGTTGTAAGAATTTATCTATATGAACATTAGCAAAGAGCTGAAGAGTCAACATGGGATATGGGAATTTAATTGGTAAGGCCCAACAATATTTAGTCTAAAAAATTGGTGATCGATCTACAAGAAGACATAAATTGGTAGGACTTGGATGTATTTCTACGAGGCAAGCTAATGTGTACATTGTTGGAATTATGTTTTGCATGTGTTTGTTTTTCTGGTAATGGATCCTAATCCAAATCTTAAGGACCTTCTTAGGTGATATTGTTATTGGATAATATCTAGAAATTAGGTTGCGTAATTTGATGAGGCTAATTTGGTTTGGTTGAAGTATTTAAGCTTCATAATCAACTGTGTTTTGTTGGACTTTGGAGCCTACATATATGAGTGGTTGGTTTGGTGTGCTTGTGTTACAAAGAAAGAAATATAAATTTAGGAGTCACTCAAGATATACCAAGAGATGTTTGGTTGAGTTCTGTTTTGGGACTGGCATTATGTTCATCTGACTTGGTTTTATTTGTGCATGAGAGTTTGTCATTCCCTATAGCAAATCTATGATCTCCATACTTATTTAACCTAGTTCAAGAGTTTTTTGTTTTGTAGGACAATGACAAGCCTCTCTCTTGTATGTGTTTTCCTCTTCCATGAAATTTGATGCTGACTATGTGAGGACTATAACAAAAACTTGAAACAGGTTGACAGACGATGAAGGATAATTATTGCAATCGTTGAGCCTCGAGCCAAGCTCATTTTGATGGTAAAGAGAGTTTTCTCTAGGGACTCCTCTTTATGAAGCCCGTAAGGGGAAATGGTTTTGACATTTAAGGTGGTTGGCCACTAATTGTATTCCCCTTCTTTTGAATAGAGGCTTCACTAGAGCTTCAACTTTGTTCTCTCATCTTTGGGTGTGGAAGTGGCTTACTGAGAGGTTTTTCAGTAAGAGTCGACTAATGGTGGGATATCCTACAGCCGGTCTATACAGAGATAATTGACTAAATTGTAGGTTGATTAACTAGTAGATGATTCCAATACTATCTCCAGCAGTCGAGTGAAGCTTCTTCACCCTTATGGCCTTACCCTTAGAATGGAGTGGTGAGAAGACCTCACAAAACCATAACAATACCAATTTTGACACTTTAAAAACGACAAATTGCTTATTGCTTGCTGCATGTTGGCGGGTTGTTTGCTTACAGAATGAGCTTTTTTCTTAACATAGCCATGTCGTCTACCAGATAGGGACTCTGCATGGATTTGAATGCAACATTTGTTGATGGCCTTTTCTTATCTGAAACACTCTTAATTTCAGCATCTTTATGAAGAACATAATGCTAAACTGTACACTTCTTTAAGCTAAACTGTACTCTTCTTTCTGAATGCTGACATTGGTGAGATTGTGTCATTGCTGATGTTGGTTTTATTCTATTTCGATGCTTTGCAGGTTAACGCAACGACAACATCTGCAGTTAGGGTTTTGAGAAACCCCAACCAGTTCTCACCTTTGATGCTACGCACAAATTTAAGCATTCAATGTCAGAGACTCGTACATTATGTCCAAAAACCCAATCTGAAGTTGTCAACATTCTCCAAGGATGCTCCAGAACAGCCTCGGTGAGCTCCTCAGCTAAAATTACCTTTTCTGTTACCAGTAGTTGAGAAACCAGCTTTTGTACTCAGTGTACCTGAAACTAATGTAATCATCCTTTCTGGGGTTTAAAATTCAACTGTGTTGTGTAAATGATTGTGGTATTCGTCGGAGTAGAATAGACATTTAAGCTTCCAGTGGCAGACACTGATGCATTTCATGCTAAAAACCAAATCGGAAGTTTGTTAGCCTTCTCCAAGGATTCTCCAGAACAACCTTTGTGAGCTCTCCAGCGATAATGTTATGCTTATTAGCAGCTTTTGTACTCTCTGTACTTGAGACTCATGTATTCACCCTTTTTGGTTTTAGAATTCAATTGTGTTATAAATATTTGTGGCATTCAGCTGCCTTAAGGGTTTGATGATAAAATTCATTTACGGTACAGACAAATTCAATAATGTTGTAAATATTTGTGAAGACTGAAGAGAGAGGCCTGAATGAATGAATGAATGAATGAATGAATAACAGCTTGAGAATTTGGATGGAGGAAACAGTATAATATAATAATGCACCGCAGATTATAGTCTGATTTTAGTCCTTCTACTATCCCTGATTTTAGTCCTTCTACTATCCCTGGTGCATCCCCGAATACTGCCATTCCGATTGATGATGATGATGATGTTGCTCCAACTGACACTCATGTTCAAGATGATCAAGATGAAGAGGATGTTTTAGTCTCCAACACTCTTGCCACAATCTCTAACATGTCCACTTTTCACCAAGAGTTAGTCACTGGTATACTGCTGGTTCATAACCTCCAATCTGCTGCGGATCAGGAGTCGTCGAGTTCGGGGTCGGCTGGATTGGCTTAATATCTGATGTTTCTTTTATGACTTTTCTGTTTCTCTTTTGTTTGCAACTTCATGTTCTCTGTTTTGAGTAAACTTTTGGTTGAGATGGTGGTGTTTTGTTCCTCTTTAGAGGATATTTTGGGGCCTTTGGTGCCACCGTTTAGATCGTGTCTGTATGAACGCTGGATCTTTTTTATGTTAGTTTGGCTGAAGTCGTCTGACTTCATCCCTTTTATCAAAAAAAAATAATGCACCGCAGATACAATACTATGAAAAAAAAAAAAAGAGGCAATCAATACCCTTAAATTGCCTTTTGCCATAGGATTTTTATGTTCCTAATCAGAGAGTGAAGGCAATCAACATCCTTAAATTGTCTTTTTCCATAAGATTTCTATGTTTCTAATTAGTGAGTTACGGGTTTGCAGCTCTGATATTGTAGATTTAGCTTCTCAAAAGGAGATGACTCCTTTTCAATCTATCCCCAACAATGAAAACACTTTCTTATTAACAAGAGATAGTTTCATATTTAAAAGCCGTATGTATTGCATATCTCTAATATTATAATGGGAGAGTTGAAGTTGTCATTTGTAGATAACATGTAATTTATAGATATTCCTTCAAACATTTAATCTCAATCATTTATTTTTAAGTGAGAGTTATATTAACTATTCATTTACTCAACTGTTGTTAGTTACCATAATATCCTCAAAGTTCAAATTTATTTACCACATAATTATTTACAAAAGTGTCACTTATATATAAAATAAAAGTTTATGCCATTAGTGGTAATTAGTAATTTACACGTGCGATGCACGTCTTAATAAATATAGCTTTTTAAAGTAAAAAATCAAACGTAGTCTGGGTTTGAACGAACCTAAGATCTTATTTATAATAGTTATACACGTGTGTTGCATGCGTTGGTATATTTACAAATGACACTAAGGCATTCTCCCATTATAATATTAGAGATTAGAGATTAGAGATTTGTATGCAATATGTAAAGGAATTCTGAGGTTCGAGCCCACATTCCGTCTTATCATTTACTATATTTTTTTTAAAAATTAGCACGTGGAGATTACTAATGTTATTAATTATCGACCCATGAACAACACTGCACAAACCCGGAAACCTCTAGAAATTACATGGGCGAAAACCTCATCTCACACTTGTCCAACTCTGACTCAGACAGACAGGTAAACTACCACCATGACTCACCAACCAATCACAAATATGACAAGTGGCCAATCCAAAGCCACCTCTCTCTCTCATCAACTCATCTTCAACCTCCATCTCTCTCTCTCCTCCGATTCCTATGCTCCATGGCATTCCCAGTTCCCACCACCCACCTCCCAACCCCAGCCCCCCTCTCAAAACCCACCACCACCATCACCCCTCAATGACTCCCCTCCTCTCGCTGCCCTTCCCCTTCCCCTTCTCCTCCTTCTCAAGCCTCAAGCCCAAACGCATCCACCATTCATTCAAACCCTTCTCTTCTCTTAGAGAGACCAAGAAGCCCACATTGAGAAAGGCCTCAAATGTCCCTCAAAATCTCAAATTTGAGAACAACAAGGCTGAGGGCAAAGGAAGGGATGAGGTGAAACAAGAAGAGGAGGAAGAGGAAGAGGGAGAGTTGGGTGGTGATGCTGCTCTGAAAGGGACTGTTCTTGCTGGATTACTGCTTCTGGGTGTTGTGGGTGGGTTTGGGTCTGTTGGGTATTTCTACAAGGACCAGATCAATGGGTTTCTTACGCAGATTTCGGGGTTTATCGATGGTATGTTTTCGCTCTTTTTTTATGATTAAGTAGTTGATTGTAGTTCGAGTTATTTTATTTTATTTTATTGTTGTTGGTATGATTTGTTGGTGAAATTTACTTACTGTGTTGAGAAAAATTGTCAAAAATTGTCCCATCAAATTGTTGAAAGAAAACATTATCTATATAATAAAACACAAAGAAAGCTATCAAGTGGCTCTCCTTCAATCTCCTCACAAAACACATTTTCCACCCTAAAAGTTTTCTCCCAAAACTCAAATTCAAATCCTGGACTTTTATGGAAACATGGACTTTTATTTACAACTAATTATTGTCATATTATTCAAACTTGAGCTACATAATTGTTGATTTACTGTTTACAAGGCTTTTCATATACTGTATCATTCTGAAGACGTGCCGTAGGCACGTGTCCACGGGCAAATCTAGTTCTACTAAATGTTATAAAGTTATAAACTTTGTAATAGGCACAGAGTGACAGAAATATAATCACTTGCGGTGATTGGAAGTCCAGAGATTCGTAGAAGAGTAGGAATGAAGAGAAAACAAAAAGAGAAATTTATACTTAAAAGTTAAAATTAGGAATAAGTTTATGGATGTTTTTACCTTTTGAGGAGAAGTTTATATGTATATATTTGTATTGTAAACTTTATTTGTGTAATTTATATAAGTTGGCAATTAGGTAGGGATAGTCCTTTTACCTCCTGTTGCCAATATTAAGGGTACATGGGTTTATCGTTTACTGTTGCTATCCCATTCAGGAGTGGCTTAACAGATCAATTGTATATATGTCCCTTATTTAGTAGGTTTTCTTCTTGAACATGCAGTTATAGGTGATGTGGCTAATGGCAGAGCTTTTGTCTAACTATGAATCTAGTTTCACTTCCCTTTTCCTTCTTCGATTGAAATTTCTCTTGTTTTTGTATGGTGAATCAGTGTCATAAACTCGGACCATCTAGCAACAAATGAGGCTTTCACCCTTCTATTTCATTCATTTTCTACTCTTTTTTTGTTGGAACGTTATGTTATATTGAATCTAATGCCAACAAGTTATTGTGTCAAACAGGTTATGGTCCTGCAGGATATGCTATATTTGTTGCTGTTTATGCTGGATTGGAGGTAATATATGGTGACACTGACTCTCATGAGTGACATATATAGAAAGGGATCTTCAGTGACAGTTACCCAAACCTGTGGTGCATAATGGTACATGACTGTAATTATCTACGCACTAATGTGATCTAGTGGGACAGCACACAAACTTCACAATAAGTAGCTGCCTACAGTGACACTTAAGATTTCAGTTACCATACAGACATATTTACATATGCTTGCAGACTAGTTACACATATATAGGTACATTACTCATACGTAGCTGCCTACAGTGGCAAGTTTTAAATATGTAGTGATCAACTAAAATTACATGGTCGACCACTCTAGTTGGTGGTCCACACATTTCATCTTGATCTATAAGTTTGGAAGGTCTGTGGATAAAAAAATTGAGTAATGAGTTTCTTAATCATCATCAAATTGTACCTTGTGCTCTATAAATAGCTATAAACTCTGTTCCAAATTCCAACCATTTAAACTACATGTTGGCCACTTTAAATGATGGTTACATCATTCATCTTGATTTATATTTTGGGGAAGGCATGTGAACTGAAATATTTAGATATTAAGTTTCTAACTCTTCCATCAAAGGATAGCTTTGTCTCAACAAACAACTTTTTGTTTTTTGCATCCATTAATGAATGAGTTGAAAAAACTGAAACTACATATCTTTTATCATGTACTTGTGATGCCACATTGAGTGCGAATAACCTTGAGAGGTGGTCTGCCATTGATTTTGTTAGTTGGAACATGCTGTAGAGTAATTATATATATTAGGCTTATGCTGATATAAAGACTATGAATATATGATCAACTTTGGTAGTATAAAGTTCTTAGGCGGTGTTTAAAGTGGTTAATAGTTTGGTAAAAATCAGTAGTGTACACATACCTGATGTATCTGTTTTGGTTTGTCACTGCATCTTTCGATTTCCTCCTATTATAGTTTGTACTATATATATATATATACTAGGTTTGCCCGTTGACACGTGCCTACGGCACGTCTTCGGAACGGTGCACCTTATTTGATCATATAAAATTATTTTGGAGGTCGAGCAAATTAATTGAAGTAGCAAATATATTATATGAGAAACTTTTGGGGTCCAGCAAAAAACATATTATATGATTTTTTTTGATTTTTTTGAACTATTTTTAAAGCTTTTAAAATTTAATTTTTTTTAGTTTTTAAATTTTTTATTTTAAAAAAAATTTTAAAAATTTTATTTTGTAAAATTTTTGAATAGAAGAGGGAGGAAGGGAGAGAGAGAAAAAAAAACTTAATTAAATATAGGAGTTGTTTTGGGTGGGGGATTTGAATTTGAGTTTTGGAGGGAACTTTTGGGGGGAAAATATGTTTTGTGAGGTTAGATCTGGTCCTTTGATTTTTGAGGAGATTGAAGGAGAACCACTTGATAGCTTTCTTTGTATTTTATTATATATATATATATATATATATATATAATGCACTTAATCTAGAAGGATTCCGAAAATGCTTGAAAGGAACTGAAGTTTTAGGACTATGGTGGCAGTAAAGTTGACATTGTTAAATCAACCATAGACATCAGGTCCTGAGCTCATACTCTATTTCGTTGGAACGAGGCTCAAGATCTTTTGCAACATTCTGATTTGGGCATGAGGTTGGTCATCAGCTTATAAAAACAATTAATACTGGATCTGAAATATTTGAAGAAAGATGTCGCAAGGGCATTAGGTGACAAATTATACATACTAGGATATCACAGGGCCCAAAGAGGACAGCCCCTAAAGAAAACCAGAAAAGGAAAGAAAAGGAGAAGGTGCAGCATAAAATTTCAAATATTCCAAATCATATAATAATCCCGCCGTCCCATATTATTTGTCCAGTTTCTCATTTTGAAGTGTTTTTTTACCTCATAATGCCCAATTATACCATTATTAGAAGTTTTGCACTTTTTACTCTGCACATTTATAACTATGCATGGAAAACACACAAACTCAAGAAATAAGAGAGTTTCTCTTTATTCATTATTGACCACAAACCAATACTCTCTGTCTTTGTGCATGGAAAAAGTGACGGGAGTCATTCATGGTGAAAAATGGGAGAGAATAGGAGTGTATTTAAGAGAGAGAGAGAGAGAGAGAGAGAAGTTGAAAGTGGGATAATTATTTGATAGAAGCAGTTTAAAATTAGACCACTTCTTAATATGCATGAAAATGGCAAAATGGACAACTAGTATGGGACGGGGGGAGTAATACTCTTCGTATTCAAGTTGTGCTGCCAAATATATCTTTTCTCTAATTTCATTTTAATTGGATTCAATCTCTTCCCTCATAAACTCTTAGAAATAGAAACTGATTCGTTTGTGATGTAAAACTAACCCTAAATAGGAAATTTTTAAGATTCTTAATGGATTAATTTTACCAACACGTAGTACGGATCAAAGTTAGAAATTTTAAACAGTTAATCGGTTTGATGGATTTTCAAGAATTGAGTTAAGTTAACAAGCCCAATTAATAATTCAGATCTAACAATCAATAATTAAATTCCTAAGCGTTCTTAGCAAGTAAAAGATTCAATATTGATTGGTACTCTAATTAGGCAAGTGGGACGCTCACTCTCAATATTTGTGGTCGTCAGTTAAACCGAATAATATAATAGAGATAATAAAGTAGTATAACACAAATATTTGTAAATTGGAAAGAGTATACCGAGGGTTCGAAGAACTCAGCTTAGATCTCGGAAGAGCACAGCAATCAAAGAAATAGCAATGGCAGCAACAACTTCAGAAAACAATGGCAGAGGGTGGTCGACGACGTCACTGGCTGACGTCGACGACGGCGGTGGGCGGCGCAAACGACGGCAGCGAAGTCGACGAGGAGGCAGGGCGGCACTGGTGGCGTCGAGGGAACAGAGGCGACTAGAAGGGAGGTTGGAGATGGTGGCGTTGGGGGGTTTCGATGGCGGCGTTGGGGGGTTTGGTGGGGTTGCGGAGTGAGGTCGACGACAGGGGAGGGAAAGAGGGGTGATGGGTTGTAATGGTGGTGATGGAGTGGGGCATCGACGGGGGTGACGACAGGATGGGGAAGCAGATTTGGGTGTTGTCGAGGTCGCGAAGTGGGGCTAGGGTTTCGCTCGGGGTCGGGATTAGGAGGAAGAGGAAGAAGGTGAGAGAGAGAGGGGGAGGTAGGTGACGGTGAAGTAGGGTTAGGGTGATTTTGTAATTTGGAAAATTAGGGTTTGAGTAATTTTATTTGGGAATTTTAATTTGTGGGTAGATTTTAGAGTTAATCACTAACTCTAAAATTGTATTAGGATTTATCACAAACCCTGACAAGTTGGATCTCAATTGTATCACACAAAGGAGAAGACGAAGAGCAAAACTCAACACAATAATTTTAATCAAGAATAGCATATCTTTCTCATTAATCTCAATGCCTATATATAGGCTCAAAATAAATCAAGATACAAATCTCAGAATATTCTCAAAATCTTAAAAATATTCTAATGCATAAAAAAAGATTACATATGGCTATAATTGCCAAAAACAAATATGGTACTGAAATAAAATCCTAAACTAAATAAAATTGATGTCCTCATCAGTTTGGGAAACAATATAATTTGAATATAGCTAATAAGTTATGTTATTTACTTCAAAAGTTTCACGATAGGAAGGAAATTGACTTTTCTTTACATGATTTGGTAATATGTTTTTTTCATTTAAGATAAAGTACTATTGTCGTTGACTTGGTATAGTTACTCAACATATATCTAGAACATAATAATTGATTGAACCCTCAAACTGCTGATCATGCAGATACTCGCAATTCCTGCTGTACCTTTAACCATGTCAGCTGGTCTTTTATTTGGAAGTCTTATTGGCACCATCATTGTCTCCATTAGTGGGACGGTAAGCTGTTTTTAAGCATTGATTTCAATCATGTTAGATTTAGCGGTACTCAATTCTATTAGCTGCAGGTTCTTACTTTATTTCTTTTTTTGGTGCATTTAAGGTGGCTGCTACTGTGGCCTTTCTTATTGCTAGATATTTTGCACGCGAACGTATTCTGAAATTGGTCGAAGGGAACAAAAAGTTCCTTGCAATTGATAAAGCAATTGGAGAAAATGGATTCAGAGTTGTTACTCTTCTACGTTTGAGCCCTTTGCTTCCGTTCTCTCTTGGAAACTATCTATATGGTTTGACTTCCGTGAAGCTAGTGCCTTATGTATTAGGCAGGTTAGTAGTTAATGCTTTTATCTGCTTTAAATGAATTTGTTCTTGATAATTTGTATACTTTTAGCTTTTTAGTTCAAGATGCAAAAGAAATTATTTCATGTACCATTGGGGAATGCAAATCATTATTCTAATGTGCTGCCTCAATTAACTGAAATGAGCATCAAAAGTTTGAATTTCAGTTTCTTACCTCGATAACTTGTTTCAAATTCTGGAGAAACTAGATACAAAAGAGCTTAGGTTCCAAAGTCACCAAGTTGTTAATAGATTGACTTGTTCACTTCTTACTGTGACTTGTGCATATATTTCATTTACAGTAAATTGTCAGCTTTATTATGCTTAGAAACTGTAACTAAATAGTACTGATGCTACAAAGAATCACCTTGCTGAATAGGACATACAATTTTTCTTGGTTGCATACTTGAATTGATACTTTAAACAAGTAAAAACCAATCCCAGTAGTTCAGCTGGATGATTATACTACTAATGCTATCCTTTATATGCTGGTGCTTTATATTATCAAAGGACATCTCGATCTACGTCAGTCACCCACCACATATGATAGAACTGAACCTTTTTTGGCTTTCGCTTTCATGGAGTTCTATTCTCTTGATGATCCGTTGATATATAAATATATTTATTTGCAGTTGGCTGGGGATGCTTCCGGGAACATGGGCGTATGTTAGTGCAGGTGCTTTTGGACGTGCTATAATTGTAAGTTGCTATAATTGTTACCTGGCTTTATAACGCATGTTTTACATAATTAAGTTGGGGAGTACCTCAGCTTTAGCTAAAACTGTGGAATAATAGGGTCATTATACTATTATGAATTCCAGTTATATCGTCGTGACATGAAAATTGTTATGCGCTTTGTCTAAATATCTTATTGAATTACTAGTGTTCTCCAACACTTTCAGAAATTGGAATTGCGTTGTTCAGTAATCTTCGTTTCCTTTCTATGTAGCAAGAAGAATCAGAGGTGGGATTGCCAGGAGGAAATGGACAGTTGCTCACCATAGGTCTTGGTCTATTGGCTACAGCATTGGCTGCAGCTTATGTGACTCGGCTTGCAAAGGTACTGATCAGCCACTCATTATCCCCTTTTCAATTTCACATGTTATGCTATTTATGTCATCATATGATCTACATGGTTGAAGTTGGGGAGATGTGTTTCATTGCTAATTACCAAATAGGATTTTGTTAAAAAAACCAATTTCAATTAAATAAGACAAAATCCTTCAATCTTGAACAAGTTTATTCTCTGGCAATTAATTTATTTCTGGAACGAACAATTGGCATTCACAAATAGGTTCTGTAATCAACCACTTTTTAGTAGTTATGATGAGGATAATTTTAGGGTCAATGCAAAATATCAACCCAACACACTGTGGAATGGTACCTGTGTAGGAAACTAAACACTTTTTCACATCTTGGAAGTGTGAGATCAATAAATTCTCTTGATTGTTGAGGATGAAGTTTCTTGAACTTTCGATGGTGATAGGAAACAAGGTCAGACCCTGTTTTGGTTGATTCATACTTCAATAACTCGTGCCATGCAGTACAGTAAATTCTAACGAAGGAAATGAGCTCTAAAAGAGCTGTACAGTAAAACGATTCATGAGACTGACCCAAGACTTGTCTTGGTGCTGTGGTTGTTGTTCTGCTGTGGCATCTTCACCAGTACCGTCACCCCTTTTGGTTTTTACTCCTTTTGGTTTTTACTTGAGTGTATTTAAATTCGAAGGAATGCGGAGTTAAAGTACTTAGCATTCTAATTACGTTTATGTTGCAGCGTAAGGTGGTGTTGATTTTATGTGCTATTGCGCACTAAATCTGTTTACTACATTGTTCTTTTTCTTTCCCCTTCTGCTTCAGTAGCACCAAGTCTGACATCAAGCAGCGGTTATTGTAATAATTTAGGCCTATTATTCATGTAGAAAATGTATAAATTGTTAAACTTGTTTTCCATATTATTGCAGGACGCTGTGAAAGATATGGAGTAGATTCCCACCTGTGATAAGAAAGCATCATTCCCATTGATACACAATGTAACTTAGGAGATAGCTAAAGAAGTATTTATTATCTTGTATATTCATGACATTTTCTAGATGTAACTGACACTGTCAAATCAAAAATAATTTTCGTGGTGATTATTCGCAATAAACACAAACTGCAGTTTAGAATTGATCAATGTTTGTAAATCTATGTTGCAGTGGTGGTCCTGTCTTGTCATTTGTATAACTGAACACAATCAGTAGTATCACAACCTAGTACATTGAAGGTCCAAATAGGTGCAGAAACTCTCTTGTATACCCTTTTGCAAAGGCTAAATCTGCACAGCGTTTCACGTCCGATCACCTACCACTGGTTGTCGATTGTGATCACGAAAGACGGGAGAAACGATCAATCTTTAGATTTGAGAAAGCTTGGACGGTGTGCGATGAGACTAGGCAAGTGATAGCTGACTCGTGGTCCGCTCCAACCATTGAGAGTTCGGCAGTAGGCATATGGGTGGAGAAAACGAGACGGCTGCGCAGGAGATTGAAAGGGTGGGCCAGAGCTAAAATGAACGAGATCAATCGCAGAAGAGAGACGTTAGGTAGCAGACACGCCGCCTTGGAAAGATGTCAAGAAGAGAGGACCCTGTCGGAGTCAGAAAAGGACGAAATAGCTAACATTGGACTTGAAATTCAGCATATCGGTAATATGGAAGAGATGTATTGGAAGCAAAGATCAAGAATTCAATGGTTAAGCGAAGGGGATTCAAACACGAAATTCTTCCACAAAGTAGCTACCGGAAGAAGACGACAAAATCACATCACAGGTTTATCAGTGAACGGGAGCTGGACAGAAAGTGAAAGGCTTATCAGAGAGCATCTTGATAAGAAATTTCATCAACTGTTAGGCAACCAAGCTCACGCTAGATGCACGCTTCAACCAGAGATGTGGAGTTCCTCTGGACTGGACGGATCAGAAGGTATCGAGACGTGCTTCTCAGAAACGGAGGTCTATGAAGCAATCAAGAATCTGGGCCAGGAAAAAGCCCCGGGGCCGGACGGACTTCCGATCTTTTTCTACAAAGTCTACTGGAAAATTATTAAAGACGATCTGATGAGCATATTTCGCGAACTGTTCGAAGGTGTTGCAAGATTGGACAGGATTAACTACGCGACTATCATACTGGTCCCGAAGAAACAACCGGTTGCCTCCTACGAAGATCTCAGACCAATCAGTCTTCTAAACGGATCCTTTAAAATCATCACCAAAGTTCTGTCCCAAAGACTGGCTCCTCATCTTCAAGATATCGTCTCCCCAGTGCAAAGCGGCTTCATTCGTGGGAGGGATATTATGGACAGCATCGCATCAGCACACGAAATTGTGTTCAGAGGCCACAGGTCAAAAGCGGATGGGTTTCTTCTAAAGTTAGATTTTCAAAAGGCCTACGATTCGATTAACTGGGATAGTCTGGACGAAGCATTAAAGCCCAAGGGTTTTGGAGAGAAATGGAGAAAGTGGATGAAAATGTGTGTGCAGGGAGGAAAATCATCCATCCAAGTGAATGGCTGGCAAGGAAAAGAAATTAGATGTAAGAGAGG
This sequence comes from Hemerocallis citrina, assembly GCA_017893485.1. Taxonomy (NCBI): domain Eukaryota; kingdom Viridiplantae; phylum Streptophyta; class Magnoliopsida; order Asparagales; family Asphodelaceae; genus Hemerocallis; species Hemerocallis citrina. The sequence goes on from CM030365.1 coordinate 198,991,090, forward strand.
GCTTAGGCAGGGAGATCCTCTATCCTCACTGCTCTTCACTATCGTCGCGGACGGATTAGCGGAAATGATTAAGAGGGCCCAAGACTCCAATGTTATCGAAGGAATCAAAATCAACGGAATTGTACAGCCTATGACGATCTTGCAATACGCAGACGATACACTTTTATTCGGAAAGGCTGAAAAGAACGAGGTTATAGCTATTAAGGCGGCACTGGCCAGCTTCCAAGGGTGGTCGGGCCTGAAGGTCAATCTAGATAAGACAAGCATCGTCCCCATTAGCGACAATCTATCCACGCCGATCTCCGAGATCTCGGCCTTGTTAGGGTGCGGAATAGGGGAGTTTCCAATCAAATACCTGGGTGCGCCCATCAGGCCAGGGACGCTACTTAAGGAAGACTGGGACTTTTTGATTGAAAAGATTGCTAAGAAACTCGCAGGATGGAAGAACAAATTCCTTTCCCTAGGTGGGAGAATAGTGCTGTTAAACTCGGTTCTTAGTGCTATCCCGCTGTATATTATGTCATTCTACGAACTTCCAAAATGGGTCATTCTTAAGATCGATAAATTGAGAAGAAGATTCCTGTGGAAAGGTACTGGCGAGGGTAACAAAGGAATGCCTCTGATCAATTGGGGTAGAGTGTGCAAGAAAAAGGAATTTGGCGGTCTTGGAATCTTGAACCTACAAGACATGAATAGAGCTTTGCTAAGCAAGTGGTGGTGGAAGTTGACTCAGAAGCGTAACAGCTGGTGGAGCTACTCTTTTGATCTTTTCCGTAGAAGAAGGAAATTTAGGTTTGGAGGAAAAAGTGTCTCCTCCAAAGTCTCATACATGTGGAAAGGGATCACAAAGCAGGGCGACATATTTCACACCAACACTACTATCAAAATAGGGAACGGGAAAGGAACTAGATTTTGGAAAGACAAGTGGTGCGGTAATACTACCCTACAAAACAGATTCCCAAGTGCAGCTAACGCAGTCCTAGATTTAAACAGTACGGTGGCAGAAGTGCAGAAAAGAGGACAACTCAGATTTATTGTGTCTAGTAGTATTACCCAGGAGAATTGCGCCCAATTCGAAGAAATGAACAGACTAATCCAAGATGAGAGCGGTCCACATAACAATAGCGAGGACGTCAGATGTTGGAATAGGGACGACTCTAAAGAGTTTTCAGTCTCATCGATGTACAATTGGCTCAACGATGGAGGACTGAGATGTAAAGAGGAAAGTATCATTTGGGGGGCGAAGGTACCCCTGAAGGTAAAAGTCTTCTGCTTGCTAGCACACAGCAACGCGATTCTGTCCAAAGTTAATCTTAGGAAGAGAAACTTGCAAATAGACGTCACATGCGGGATATGTCTTTCAGAGGAAGAGGATGTCAACCACATCCTGTTCCGTTGTCCTAGGGCAGTTCTTACTTGGGAGGTAATTTGTAGGGGATTCGGGTGCGATCGACGCCCGAATTCAACCGCGGAAATTTGGGGTACTTTTAGAGAGGACTACATTAGAATAGGCGACAAATTATCTTGGGACATAGTTACCGCGGCGTCCTTGTGGAACCTATGGCTAGATCGAAATAACTTTATTTTCCGGAATTCTTCTTATAGTTTTTCAAATTCAATGCATAACATTTTTTCGTTGACTCACGACTGGGCAGGGGCTGAGCAGGCGAGGAAGAAGATGAAGAACAACGAAGGCGAATAGCCTAAGAAGCATCGGTGACAGGACGGGCCTTCATCCGGACAGGAGGTCTCTTTGGTAGATGTTTTGTAGCCAATATGGCAGGCCAGGAAGTGCAGAGTATCACGAGACTACTGTGGCTGCAGGCCGTCTCATAGATGTTATGATCTAGATGTTGTTTGTATCTGGTTTTATTTCCTGTTGTTGTTTTTTCTGGCTTTTAGATGTTTTGACAGTTTTGACGCGTGTTGCGTCTACTTTTGTTACTGTCCCTTCTGTACTATTCTGTTTCGTTAACAAATCATTAATGAAACGATGGCAGGACCATCTTTATTCTTAAAAAAAAAAAACTCTCTTGTATAACTTTCATTCCTTATGGTGAGCTCAACGGCATTAGAAGTGGCTGTTGAGCAACACACAAGGAGACACAAGGAGTTGCAAACTTTTTTTTTTGAGGTAAAAGGTGGAATAAGGCCACCCTGTTTCATTAATAAGAAGTTAATAAAACAACCCCGGCGTACCGAGAGAAAACAACAGTACAAAACAAAAGTACAATGCAGAAAGAAAATGCAAGAAAACAAACATACACCCCCAACAAACCCTGGGGGTGGGTCTAACTACTCAAACATCCAGCAACCAGAGAGTACAGTAGGTAGAAACAAAACACAAGCTGGCAAAAGTACTGTCATGACTGGTGCAGCCAGTCCCTCAGTCCAGCGTCGGCTGGAACTCTACATCCTCATCGTCAAACTCCTCTACCTGGAATACTTTGGCTATCCTCCCTCTTGCCCCCGTGGCTGCAGCTGTAGCCCAAAAGGAGATTAGATGCATGATATAAGTCAGGTTACCAGAAATACTATTACACGAAGCACGAAAATAAAAATTATTTCTGTCAAGCCATAACACCCATGTTGTAGCCGCTATTGCGATGTACCATGCCTCCTTCATATCATAGCGAATCGTTGCAAATTTGGGGCCAATCCACAAATCCTCATATACGCAGGGGTAGTCACCTGTTCCTAAGGCTCGGAGTACCTCAACCATAGTTGCCTTACTTCTAGGGCAGTGAATGAAAAGGTGATTTAGATCTTCCACCTGTGTGTCGCAGAATCCACAATTGGTCGCCACCTGCGGTTGCCTTTTGGCAAGGTTTTGCCGAGTGAGGATAGCATTATTGAGCACTAGCCATAAGAAAACTCTGATTTTAAGGAGAGTTTTCGCCTTCCACAACACCTGTGTCCAGCTGGGTCTGCATCCTCGAAAGTGAATCCGATGATACAAAGATCTCACCGAGAAAGCTCCCTTGCTCTCGAATCCCCAACGCTTCTGATCTGGGCCTTGTGTGCACCTTGTGCCTGCCCGAGAGATGTGTGCTTGCATGTCAAGCAATTGCTGGTGAAGATTTGGGGTGAGCATTCCTCGGAACGCCGGTCTCCAACCTCCCCTTTTCCAACCTTCGGCCACGGACATATTCGGTCGACTCGACCTCTCGTACAGTTCTGGGAACGTTTCCTTCAGGGTGTGGGCTCCACACCATCTATCCCACCAGAATCTGGTGAACCGGCCATTGCCGTTAGTCGACGTGACTGCCGAGTTGAAGGGGCCGCTAGCCTTGGCAATTTCTTTCCAGAGCCGCAAAGCTTTAGCCCCTACTCGGAATCCAAGGTTTCTCGTGCCTTTTCCCCTAAGATAAGGTTGAATGAAGTCCTGCCAACCTTCCCCGCTGTTGTGGAATACCTTCCACCACCATTTCCCCAGCAGGGCAAGATTCATGTCTCTGAGGTCGATGATGCCTAGCCCTTCATGTCTCTTCTTCATGCAAGCGATACTCCATTTGATGAGGTGGTAACCTATTCGAATCTGCCCCCTTCCAAAGGAATCACTTTCGAATCCTGTCAATCCTCTGGATCACCCATTTCGGAAGCTCGAAAAATGACATGTAGTAGATTGGCAGGTTAGACAACACTGAGTTGATGAGTACCACTCTGCCCCCGAGAGACAAAGATTTTTCTTTCCAACGAGACAGTCTGTCCTCCACCCTGTCAATGATAGGCAACCAGTCTGCTTTAGATAATTTTTCTGGTCTGAGTAGTAGCCCTAGGTATTTGATAGGGAAGCCACTCGTCGTACAGTTCAAAATAGTAGCGTGTTCCCCTGCTTCATCATCGGATAGGGAGACTGGAGTCAGCAAACTTACTTCAAAGAAGACTTACTACTTTTATAGAAACTGCCTTCAAAGACGACTCACTACTTCGGTAACTTTCAGATGTGCATTGATATTTGCATTTGTACTGAACTTTTCGGTGCATTTAATTTGTTCACCTGAACAAAGATTTTTTTTAAAAAAGTACAACAAAATCTCAATGCTTATCCAATAATTACAGTGTTAAACTACTTCTTGAAGTGCTATCCATATGTGCATATTCAAGATAGCCACAGAATTTTCAGCTTATCAATCTGCTTACACTATCAAAACGTTAATCCATGTCCGCTTAAATTTGAAGATCAAAATGAAACAAACATTCAAATTTTGTGCCTATACCTCACCTCTGCTAATTAAGCATATATCTCTAATTTCTAATATTATAATGGAAGAGTTGTGGTTGTCATTTGTAGATAAACAAATCCGTGCATCACTCGTGCATAACCAATATAAAAGAGGTCTCAAATTCGAGGCTAGACTACGTCGGAATTTTTACTTTATTTTTTTTATTCAGCCGTGCATCGCTCGCCCTCCTCAAGTTTAAGGTCCGAGTATGTTGACTTTTTTTACTTTTAAAAATATATATATTTTTATTTAGTAAGACGTGCATCGCACGTGTAAATTACTAGTATATAAATACGGAAAAAAGGGTGAAAAGGGGTATGAACAACTTGCTTATTTATGAAATAAACAATTAATGAGGTGATATGATATGCATGCAATTGGAAAATTCTAGAAATTGTTAGTTGCCCATAAATAAACAAATAAATAAATAAATAATAATGAGTTATCATTTGTAGACAACCTGTATGTAGACATTCAACCATCTAATCTCAACCATTCATTTTTAAGTGAGAGTTATATTAACCATTTATTTTTGCAACTGTTGTTAGTTACCATAATACCCTCGAAATACAAATTTATTTACAACATAATTATTTACAAAAGTGCCACTCATATAAAATAAAAGTTTGTGCCACTAGACATTTTGTAAAGAGTATGTATGAGTAAAGGTAGGTCTCATGTTCGAGGCCAGAATACGTCCTAATATTTAATTTTTTAAATAAATAAAAAATTGATTATAACGTGCATCACACGTGCATGTTACTAGTAATAATAATATTATAATGGAAGAGTTGGGGTTGTCATTTGTAGACAACATGTAATTTGTAGACATTCATTCAACCATCTAATCTCACCTATTCTTTTTTAAGTGGGAGTTATATTAACCATTCGTTTACTCAACTGTTGTTAGTTACCATAATACCCTCAAAGTTTAAATTTATTTACACCATAATTATTTACATAAATGTCACTCATATAAAATAAAAGTTTGTGCCACTAGGGATAATTTGTAAATAGTATGTGATGACTGATGAGTAAACGGATGTCTCAGGTTCGAGGCAGATTATATCTTATTATTTACTATATAAAAAAGAATTAATTAGTTACTGCATCACAGTTACTAGTGTGCATCACATGTATAGTTATTAGTGTGTGTGTGCGCAATGAAGTCATTGTTCCGAACAACGGCTTTAGTGGTTTGCAATGAAGCATTCCTCTCTCTCTCTCTCAGTGGTTTGCAATGAAGCATTCCTCTCTCTCTCTCTCTCTCTCTCTCTCTCTCTCTATATATATATATATATATATATATATATATAAAAGCAATGTATATATTCATATAACAGTGACATTGAGAATCCATACACCCCTTATCAGTGTATGGACAACTATCTCTCTAGCACATGTCTCCAAACTCTTCCACTCCGACACAACCCACCCCAACTTCCTCCTCTCTCCCATCCCCCTCTCCCACCACTTCCCTCACAGCAACCCCCATCATCAATTTGGATGGACGTAACAACTGCCCAATCCTCGTCCTTGTGCAATGCCCTCCTCCTCTTCTACCACAACAACCTCTGCGTCTGCAACCCCATGCCACCACCAACTCCCTCCATTTCTTTCCCTTCCCCCCTTGCATCCTCCCCCGCTTTCCACCGCCTTTGTGACCCCTACAGCATGTCCTGCATCTCCCATGTCCATGCTCTCTCTACCTTGCTTTTGACCCCTCCCTCCTCTCTGTTGAAATATTAACTTGATTTGGGTCTTAGCCCAAATAGATATGTTATTTTATGTATTTAATGTAATAGGCCCAACTTCTAGAAACTTACTCTAGAGAAATCTTATCTAGAAGTTTTTTCTAGATAAGTCTTAGGAGATATCTAGAAGATAAGGATAACCTTAGACTTGTGGAGAAAATTCTAGAGAGATAATTATAGCCATTAGATTAGAGTTGTGTTGGCAAAATCCTAATCATTGGTTGGATAATGCTACTAGCATAAGTAGGGGTGGTGTCTTTGTGTTTGTATCAAGCCAAAAATTAGAAACACTCAATAATAAAAGTAGTCTTCCTTTTTCTAAAATCTCTAATCTCTCCCATTTTTAAACACTTCCTCCAACCACCTAAAATTTTCTTCCAACAAAGTGGTATCAGAGCTTGAAGATCCTCCTAGAGATGGCGAATAGCGGTGTTCCCTTCCAAGTCCCGATGCTCACCAAGAGCAACTATGACAATTGGAGCTTAAGGATGATTGCTCTCCTTGGAGCACACGACGTGTGGGAGATGGTTGAGAAAGGTCTCACCGAACCGGAGAATGAAGGTAGTCTATCTCAAGCTGAAAAGGATAGTTTGAGAGACTCAAGGAAGAGAGACAAGAAGGCTCTCTGTCTAATCTATCAAGGATTAGACGAAGATACGTTTGAGAAGGTTTCGGGAGCAAAGTCGGCCAAGGAAGCATGGGAAAAGCTTCGAACCTCATACAATGGAGCCGATCAAGTCAAGAAAGTACGTCTTCAAACTTTAAGAGGAGAGTTTGAAGCTTTGCATATGAAAGAAGGTGAGCTTGTCTCCGATTACTTCTCAAGAATTTTAACGGTTACTAATAACCTAAAAAGAAACGGAGAGAAGTTAGATGATGTGAGAATTATGGAGAAGATTCTTAGATCTTTAGATCCAAAGTTCGAACACATTGTCGCCATCATCGAAGAGACAAAAGACTTGGAGGCCATGACAATGGAGCAAATTCTCGGCTCGTTGCAAGCTTATGAAGAAAAGAAAAAGAAGAAGGAAGAGATCGTGGAGCAAGTACTCAAGACGCGAGTTGATTCAACAAAAGAAGAAAGCGGTCGAAGCCAACAAAGACGAGGTTGCAGTCGAGAACGAGGTCGTGGACATGGACACGGACGAGGTTGGAGGCCCAATGACGACAACGACAACAACAACAACCAAAGAGGAGAAAGCTCAAGAAGAGGTCATGGGAGAGGAAATTCAAAATCAAGGTATGACAAGTCACGCGTCAAATGCTACAATTGTGAGAAGTTTGGACATTATGCTTCAGAATGCAGAGCTCCTAGCAACAATAGAGTCGAAGAGAAGGCCAACTACGTTGAAGAAAGAAGTCAAGAAGATGGTACCTTATTGTTGGCTTACAAGGATAATGGAAGAGGCGAGGAGAATCAATGGTACCTAGACAGCGGTGCAAGCAACCATATGTGCAGAAGAATAAGCATGTTCGTGGAGCTTGATGAATCGGTCAAGGGCAATGTAGCTTTCGGAGATGAATCAATGGTGGCGATGAAAGGTAAAGGAAATGTTCTAATCCGATTGAAGAATGGAGAGCACCAATTCATTTCAAATGTTTACTACGTGCCAAACATGAAGAGTAACATCTTGAGCCTAGGACAACTATTAGAGAAAGATTATGATATTCGATTGAAAGATAGTAACCTTTCTATAAGAGACAATGCAAGCAACTTCATTGCTAAGGTGCCGATGTCAAGAAATAGAATGTTCATGCTCAACATTCAAAATGATGTCGCACAATGCCTCAAGATATGTTACAAAGATGTGTCTTGGCTTTGGCATCTTCAATTTGGGCATCTCAATTTCGGAGGATTAGAGTTGCTCTCCAAGAAGGAAATGGTAAGAGGATTACCTTGCATCAACCACCCCGATCAAGTGTGCGAAGGATGTCTACTTGGAAAGCAATTCAAAATGAGCTTTCCAAAGGAGTCGAACTCTAGAGCTCGAAAGCCGTTGGAACTCATACACACGGACGTGTGTGGTCCGATCAAGCCAAGATCACTTGGTAAGAGTAACTATTTCCTTCTCTTTATCGATGATTTTTCAAGAAAAACATGGGTATATTTTTTGAAGAAGAAATCAGAGGTGTTCGAGAACTTCAAGAAGTTCAAAGCTCATGTTGAGAAGGAAAGTGGCCTTGTGATCAAAGCTATGAGATCCGACCGCGGAGGAGAGTTCACATCAAAAGAATTCCAAAAGTTTTGTGAAGATAATGGAATTCGACGACAACTGACGGTGCCAAGGTCCCCCCAACAAAATGGAGTAGCAGAAAGGAAGAATAGGACAATCCTTGAGATGGCGAGGAGCATGCTCAAAAGCAAGAAGCTGCCAAAGGAATTTTGGGCGGAAGCAGTTGCGTGCGCGGTTTACCTATTAAACCGATCTCCGACAAGAAGCGTATGGAAAAAAAAACCACAAGAAACATGGAGTGGAAGGAAGCCCGGTATTTCCCACCTAAGAGTCTTTGGAAGCATAGCACACGTACACGTACCGGACGAGAAGCGAAGCAAGTTAGATGATAAAAATGAGAAGTACATTTTCATTGGCTACGACACCAACTCCAAAGGCTACAAGCTCTACAATCCTGATACGGGGAAGACAATCATCAGTCGAGATGTCGTGTTTGATGAAGAAGGAGAATGGGATTGGAGCACACATAATGAAGACTACAACTTCTTTCCACATTTTGAAGAAGAAGACATGGAGCAATCAAGGATAGAGCAACCAAGAAAGGAGCCTGCTACCCCACCAGCTTCACCAGCCGTGAGTTCTCAAGGAGACGAAAGCTCAAGTGAAAGGACTCCGCACTTTAGAAGCCTACAAGAACTTTACGAGGTAACTGAAAATCAAGACAATCTTGCTCTCCTTTGCCTATTTGCGGATTGTGAGCCCATGAACTTCCAAGAAGCTATGGAAAAGAAGAGTTGGAGAAATGCTATGGATGAAGAGATAAAGGCAATCAAGAAGAATGACACATGGGAGTTAGCTTCACTTCCAAAAGGGCACAAGGCAATCGGTGTGAAGTGGGTGTACAAAGCAAAGAAGAACGCCAAAGGAGAAGTTGAAAGATACAAGGCGAGATTGGTGGCAAAAGGCTACAGTCAAAGAGCGGGCATCGACTATGACGAGGTATTTGCTCCGGTTGCTCGACTAGAAGCTGTTAGACTAATAATTTCATTGGCAATTCAAAACAATTGGAGGATACATCAAATGGATGTCAAATCTGCATTCTTAAATGGAGTCCTCGAAGAAGAAGTCTACATTGAGCAACCACAAGGCTACGAAGTGAAGGGAGAAGAAGGCAAGGTCTTGAAGCTGAAAAAGGCACTCTATGGGTTGAAACAAGCTCCAAGAGCTTGGAATGCTCGAATTGAAAAATACTTCCAAGAGAGAATCTTCACCAAGTGTCCATACGAGCATGCACTCTATATCAAAATTCAGAACAATGATATATTGATTGTATGCTTGTATGTAGATGACTTGATCTTCACAGGTAGCAATCCAAGCATGTTTGGCAAATTTAAGAAAGAGATGACGAAGGAGTTCGAGATGACGGATATTGGGCTCATGTCTTTCTACCTCGGCATAGAAGTGAAGCAAGAAGACAAAGGCATCCTAATCACTCAAGAAGGCTATGCTAAAGAGATACTCAAGAAGTTCAAGATGGATGACTCTAAACCGGTTGACACGCCAATGGAATGTGGAATCAAGTTGTCAAAACACGAGGAAGGAGAAAGGGTGGATCCAACACTCTTTAAGAGCTTGGTCGGAAGTCTGCGATATTTAACTTGCACAAGACCCGATATTCTATATGCGGTTGGAGTTGTCAGACGATACATGGAGAATCCAACAACAACTCATTTGAAGGCGGCAAAGAGGATTCTTCGCTATGTCAAAGGTACAACAAACTTTGGTTTGTACTAGTCTATTTCTAACAATTACAAGCTTGTTGGATATAGCGATAGCGATAGGAGTGGAGATATGGATGACCGCAAGAGCACAAGTGGCTTCATGTTCTACATGGGAGACACGGCCTTCACATGGATGTCAAAGAAGCAGCCAATTGTCACTCTTTCCACATGCGAAGCAGAATACGTAGCTGCTACTTCATGTGTTTGTCATGCAGTTTGGTTACGAAACCTGTTGAAGGAGTTGAGTTTGCCACAAGAGGAGCCAACCAAGATTTTTGTGGACAACAAGTCAGCAATAGCTTTGGCCAAGAACCCAGTCTTCCATGATCGAAGTAAGCACATTGATACACGCTATCACTATATTAGAGAGTGCATCACCAGAAAAGACATACAACTGGAGTACATGAAGTCTCATGATCAAGTTGCTGATATCTTCACCAAGCCTCTCAAGCGCGAAGACTTCATAAGGTTAAGAAGTTTGATTGGAGTAACAAATCAAGTTTAAGGGGGGGTGTTGAAATATTAACTTGATTTGGGTCTTAGCCCAAATAAATATGTTATCTTATGTGTTTAATGTAATAGGCCCAACTTCTAGAAACTTACTCTAGAGAAATCTTATCTAGAAATTTTTTCTAGATAAGTCTTAGGAGTTATCTAGAAGATAAGGATAACCTTAGACTTGTGGAGAAAATTCTAGAGAGATAATTATAGCCATTAGATTAGAGTTGTGTTGGCAAAATCCTAACCATTGGTTAGGTAATGCCACTAGTATAAATAGGGGTGGTGTCTTTGTGTTTGTATCAAGCCAAAAATTAGAAACACTCAATAATAAAAGTAGCCTTCCTTTTTCTAAAATCTCTAATCTCTCCCATTTTTAAACACTTCCTCCAACCACCTAAAATTTTCTTTCAACACTCTCCCCTCCCTGTCCACTTCCACCTCTGCTCCAACAACACTATTGTCATCTCCCTCTCCTCCTCCCAGACCCGTAAGTGAACGACTCTCACAACCGATATTGACTCACAACATCCATCAAAGCAGGTTCAAGAGTATGCAATGTGTTAGATATTATAGTCCCACATTGGGTATTGTGCTAGTTTTGTATTTGGTTTACTCCTATATATATGAGATATTGTCATGCCCTGCTTCCTAAAATACGGGAATACGAGTCCGTGACGAAGGCCCAACGAATGATTTTAACATCATCCATAAACTATACTAGTCTTAACTCAACAACATGAAAGAAAATAATCACAACCACGCATAAAAACATAATCACATAAACAAATACTAGAATAAACATGCAGTAGTCCAACATAATAACCAACACTAGGAATAAGCAACAATTACGGGTCAACAAAGCCTGAAATACAAAGTTCAACAAAAGTAACAATGCGATTAAAAAAATAACATGGAAGAAATAATTTATTACAAAGCAAGCTCTTGCTCCAATCCTAGAAAAATTGCTCACCAATGCCTTCTGAAAATTCTCCTTGTGCACCTGTGGTTGGATCAACTAGAATGGAAAAAATGTCCGTTAGAGTAAGTACGGACAACAAGTAGTGAAAAGCAAAGAGTAAAGGAACATGGTACATCAAGGAATATAAAGCAAGCAAAGTCCAAAAGCAATAACAATGTCAATAAACAATGGTCAAGTGTACAAGTGTCAACTTAGGTTTATTAGCATTTTATTACCCTATCTAGTGCACGTACTACTGTGTCTCATACCACAAGTTCGGTGCATGCAAAATAGTGTACGTTTTAGACATAGTGGTGGGATCTACAGACCGTGTACTCGGTGTAACAAGATAACAAGGTAACGCGATAACATGATATATAACAAGGTCACAAGTATTTCTCCACCTTCCATGTCAAAATCCATGTAAACAAGAAGAGCCCTACTGAGTACAGTTTCTGAGATTATCCACTACTAAGTCAACCCTTATTACACCGGCTTATTTAATATTTTATTATGTCATTCATAATCATGCAAATGAATAAGAGTGTCAAGGAGATGATAAGGATGCAACAGAATGATGCGATGCATGATAATATACACATAATTATAAATCTGAAACGAGCAGACACAGCAGTACTAAAACATCAATAATTCGCAAAATACAATTCGGAATTCGATTCTGTCAAAATGGTTGTAAAATAGACATATGGGGATACAATTCATATTCAGTAAGTTTCAATTGATTCTGACTATAACTAGGTCGATTATCCTAATCTTTACAGCTTAAGGATTCTGGCAGCAGCTTATAGTCAAAATTCTATGTATGAAATCAAGATGTAAAATCAATATAAAAATCTATAAAAATTAGGAATGGACCCTAAGCATGTCTACTAAGTTTCTGGAGAGTTTCATGTCATTACACTTCTGTTATCATGGTGTTTCAACTGAAAGTTGTGTCGGTATTTTACTAAACTGCAATTCTGGAAATACAGACCAGCAGTGACTAAAAGTGCAATATCTAACAGCTCACAGATCGGAATCTAGATTCGTAAGATGTTATGGAAACTAGATTCATTAGGCTACAATTTCTTTTTATATAGTTTTGGTTGATTCTTATTATAACAGGGTCGAAACTCCAGTGCAAAACACAACAGACAGCAAGAAATAATAAAAAGCCATCACACATATTCATCAAACGGATAATATACATGTTCTTGAATCATGGAATGAACTAACATTAATGTACAACAATTAGGATGGATTTTTACAGTGTACAAAACCAAGTTATCATGTCACAATTTGATTCACGATATCTTAATCAATCAACATGTAATCAAATCACTGTATATTTCTATATACAAGTTTATAATCAATTTATTCATGTCGTGTGTGCAAGCAAGCTTGGGTTTGAGTCAATGGATATTGGCACGAAGTCAAGGATACTTCGGGTTAGCTCATGTAAATTCTTGATATCCCCAACGAAAGGTACACAATGCAATATTACGATAATCGAGATAGAACTATTTGCGGAGATCAATAATCTTGAACTAGAAAAATTAAACGAGTTCAAGTGGACTTGCCTTTAGATGATGATTAGATCCAAATGTGTGGAGAATTACGGGATCGGAATCCCAGCGACGAGCAAATGATCACGATGATCATGATCGCATCGAAGGTCAAAGTTCACTTTGATGATGATGATCGTGATGATCAAGAAGAAGATGATCTGATGGGGGATTGGACGACTGAGATCAAGGGAGGCTCTGTTGGTGGAAACACACAGAGACATCGGCAATGTGCAGCAGTCAAGGGAGGCAGCGACCGGAGGATGTGCACTGGCGGGGTTGTCGTGGCAAGGCACTGGCGGTCAACGGCGGCTTTTAGTTGACGTCGGGGAAGCGGAGGAGTTGGAAGTGGTGGTGCAGTAGGGGAGTCTTCGGGTGGTGCTGGCGCAACCGTCAATGGGTTCTCGGAGGTTGGAGGACGGGGATGAAACTGGAGGGGTAGGCGACACGCTCAGGATGAGGGAGACTTGATGACGGCAGTGCACAGGGCGTCGACGAGCGGCAAGGAGTCTGGGGGTGCTGACGAGGTCGATGGAGGAGGAGGCGCTCGAGCGGGACGCACTCAGAGGAAGACGATGAGTGTTGCGGTGGACAGGGGTGGTTGGAGCTCTAGTCGAGGGAGGCTCGATGAAACAGGGGAGCGGCGAGGAGAACAGAGCAGGGCTGTCGACGACGGAGCACAGGGGAGGTAGCATCGGGGTGCCTCGAGGAGGCGACTGGGGCAGAAGCAGACCTCGGCAAGGCGGAGGGCTCAGTGCTGGATGTTGAAGATGAAGGGCGATGATAATGGCAGCGAGACGAGCTTGACGAGGTCAGGAGGATGACGACGTGTTCTGGAGTTCTGTGCTGCAGCAGCATCGAGGGCTGGCGGCGCTGGCTTCGAAAGCGGGGTGGTCACAGGAGCTCGAAGGTCGACTGGAGGTGTCGAGGGGGTTCGATAAGGAGGAGGAACAGGGTGTGAGGAGACGGAGGTTGAGCAAAGGCGGCGGGATTGGAGTCGACGGCGCTCGAAGGTTGCAGGAGGAGGAAGTCGAGGAGCAGTCGTCGACTGAGGGAGAGCGGGAGGCTCGACTGGATGAGCGGCTGTGGTGGCAGCGAGGAAGACGACGGGGTGCTCTCAGTTGGGTTTGGAAAACAGAGGGGAGAGAGAAGGAGGGGTCGGGGGGAAGAGAAGGAGGCAGGGGGATTTTATTTAATAATAATAATAATATATATTAATTTAATAGTGGGGTAGTTAGGGAGAGATTTGTGGGGATGTGGAGAGATATGGGGATTAGTTGGGGATTGGAACGTGGAGGTAGGCTGTTCATACTTTGGTTAAAACCGATTATCGAACCGAACCGAACCGAAATTTGTCAATTTGGTTCGGTTTTTCGGTTTTTCGGTTCGGTTTTGACCCGAACCGAAGTTTTTATAGAGAGTTCGGTTCGGTTTTTTATTGACTTTTGAATAAACCGAACCGAAACAAAAACCGAAGTTTTTGGTTGGCTTTATATTTTGACAGTTTGTTTTCAAATTTATGACAAGTAAATTATACATTATTCTAATTGTTAAATTTTTGTCAAAATCCCAACTTCCAAGTGAATTAGGAGATGGTTTCTAAAAGTATTTGATTTTATGTTTGTACGAGAGAAGATAATTTATAAGCAAGTCAACCTATGAAATATATAGCTAAACTGATGATTGAAGTCTGATAATTCGAACAGTAAACCTAGGTTCTGATTTGTTAATAGTTAATAGAATCACATCAGGAATGCGCAAATGAATGATACATCGTTGACACAGTAAATCATTGTGTCCACGACATTGATATGCTGATTGATTCAGCTACATGAATCATTTTTCTGCTTTCAGTTCTAGGAAAGGCATTTCTTTTTTGGGGGAAAATGGTGAGGAGCGCTTCAGGAAACTTGTGTTAGCTGTGTATTCCATGCGGAACTTCCAACATTAAATTTTAGAAGAATTAAGGACAAACTGGTGTCATGTTATCATCCACACAGGTAACCTTGAAGTAAATTAAAGATAAATACGAGAACTACCTAAGATAACACATTGTGGTATTTCGAAGTGACTTCAAACCAAACAAACAAGCCCTAAGTATTTTTCTTAACATTTTTTTCTTTCTTTCTTTCTTTCTTTCTTTCTAGTAATGAGATTGTTTCGATTGTGTTTCATAAGTATTTTTCTTAACATTTTTTTTCTTTCTTTCTTTCTAGTTCGGTTAGTTCGGTTATTAACCGAACCGAACCGATAAAATTCTGTTCGGTTTAAACCGAACTTGTAGAGTTTCGGTTCGGATTTCGGTTCCAGTTTTACCAAACCGAAAAGTTCGGTTCGGTTCGGTTTTTTTCGGTTCGGTTCGGTTTTGAACCGATGAACACCCCTATGGAGGAGAGTTGATCTGGTCAGATGGGAGATAATAGGAGAATTGGGTTATTGGGTACTGGGTTTAGGGAATCCAATAAGATGTGGGTTTGGATTTGTAGGCTTGGGCCTGGGTTAGGCTATACTCATATATTAATAAGAAATGCAAATCAAATGAATATAAAATTGGACTTTAGATGATGGGCTTCAATTTAAATAATTAAATAAATAAATATAGATCCAAATCAATGAGCTTTAACAAAAATAATAATAATAATACTAATAACAACACATATTAATGATAAAATAATAATAACAATAATAATAATAACAGTAATAATAATCGTAATAATAATAATAATAATAATAATAATAATAATAATAATACAAGACAGAATATAATTTGGGTTCAACGTTTTCGTGAAAGTAATTCAATAATAACAATAATAATAAAAATAATGAAAACAATAAAATAATAATAATAATAATAATAACTGATGCTGTTTATTTCTGGGGCACGTGTGGAAGCACCAGGTGTGAGTTCGAACTCAATTTGTATTGAAGGAGATTGCCGCTCGTCTGCCGACCTTCGGTTGACCTTCTGGGGGCTACGATGAGCTCGAAGAGGCGTTTGAAGGTTGGGCTCGGATCGGAAGGGTCGGATCCGAGGTCTTGTGTACCTGCAGACGGTCCTGAAACACCGGGGTTTGTCCCGGCGGCGGACCCTCCGACGCTCTAGTCAGTCTCTGTGAGAGAGTAGCAATAACTAGGTATATTTAAGTGGTAAAAGATTGATTACCTTCAAAAGGTGGATGAGGGTCTAGTATTTATAGAGAATCCCAACCGGGCTTGGTTCCGCTTGGGGGCCGGGTTTGGATCCGAAAGCCCATGGGCCTGACGTGGCAGAAGGCCCAGGGGGTTTAGGGCGGTTGCGGTGATACCAGGAGTGGTATAGGGCTGACGTGGCGAAACCCTTGGCGGTATTTGGAGCTGACGTGGCCCATCGTGAGTCCTCTGTGCATCTGGGGGAATCGGAGGGCCTAGGCTGCGCCAGGTCATCCCTCTGCCCCGCCAGAGAGGGGGGACGGCACGAGGGACTGCTCCGGATCGGACTCCGGGGGATACTGAGGCTCGTCAGTACGAGGAAGCCGGCACTGTGGGGGCAAACATGAGGTTCGGCGCCGACCCTGAAGGGGTCCGGAGCCGAACCAGATCGGTATTCTTGCTTTTCTGAGTGGGAATTGTATTGGGCCTTGGATGGGCCTCAGGCCATTTTTACACTGTCACACAAGCCCCCCACTCCTGCGGGGGGTGCGGGAGCTAGCCGTGGAGGAGTGCTCATGGTTGTAGAAAATGGGATGGTGAGTCATTGGATCTTCGTGAGAAGAGTACCCTGGTGCCAGACCCGACCCCGAGCCGGTCGAGGGATTATGGGCCAACAAGGGGGGTGGCGAGCCGTTGGCCTTCCTGAGAAGACCTCCCTGGTGCCAGACCTGACCTCGAGCTTGGCGAGGGATTACTGGAAGGCAAGGGCGATGGCGAGCCGTGAAGCCTTCCTGAGAAGACTCCCCTGGTACTGGACCCGGCCTCGAACTGATCGAGGGGTTATGGGCCAACAAGGGGGGTGGCGAGCCGTTGGCCTTCCTGAGAAGACCTCCCTGGTGCCAGACCTGACCTCGAGCTTGGCGAGGGATTACTGGAAGGCAAGGGCGATGGCGAGCCGTGAAGCCTTCCTGAGAAGACTCCCCTGGTACTGGACCCGGCCTCGAACTGATCGAGGGGTTATGGGCCAACAAGGGGGGGTGGCGAGCCGTTGGCCTTCCTGAGAAGACATCCCTGGTGCCAGACCTGACCTCGAGCTTGGCGAGGGATTATTGGAAGGCAAGGGCGATGGCGAGCCGTGAAGCCTTCCTGAGAAGACTCCCCTGGTACTGGACCCGGCCTCGAGCTGATCGAGGGATTATGGACCAACAAGGGGGGTGGCGAGCCGTTGGCCTTCCTGAGAAGACTTCCCTGGTGCCAGACCTGACCTCGAGCTTGGCGAGGGATTACTGGAAGGCAAGGGCGATGGCGAGCCGTGAAGCCTCCTTGAGAAGACTGCCCTGGTGCTAGACCCGACCCCGAGCTGGCCGAGGGATTTCGGGCTAATCAAGGGGGATGGCGACCAGTTGGCGCCTCAGAGTGACTGAGCGGGGATATCCCACCATTCATGTGGTGTATTGAAGGCTCTCCGAGAATGGGGTGATGGTCCAATTTTCTAGGGGCATTTAATGGCGCCGCCTAATAAATGTAGATGGTGCATGGTTTTCCGTTGATTGACCTTCCCGGCGTCCCAACGGTTAGTCCCTGGGGGAGGTTATAAATACCTCCCCCCTCCATTGTAGGTATGATCAAAACAGGGGTGGCCCATTGGCTCTCAGAGGTGTCTGCTTCGGCGGACGCCTGTCTTTGGCTAATATTTTCGATCCTAGCAGCGTCGGAGAGGTGGTTACTCTACCGCCCTGATCTTCTCTTGGATCTGATAGACCTCGATATGGCGGCCAGGTCTACGGTAGATCAGGGCGAGAGGGGTGACGGCCTATATCCGTGCTGTGGGGAGAGGAGCTTTGGTTTAGTGGTGGTTTTGCCGTCTGGATCCCTTTTCGGGTCAGACTGCCCTGTCATGGAGGTTTGGCCCGGGGGAGATCCAGACGAAAAGACGCATCCACCGTATACCGGCCTTGGGGCTGAAGGGCCTCGGATGGGGGGGCCACCTCCCGTCGGGGGTCTGTCAGTCCGTCTTGATAGGGTTGTAGGCGATGGCGGTTTCTGTTCCACCCTCGAACAGTTCGGGGTTTCGGCTGCCGAGGCTGTAAGTCCCGGGCTGCTCGAGGGTGAGAGGGGAACTGGTCGAACGCTGGAGCCCGGGGCGTCTGTCATACGACGGTGCCTTAAAATTAAAAAAAGTTTTCTCGGTCGTGTATCTCACCCGACCCGACCCCAGAGTTAGGCCGTCAGTCTGGCGTCTGATGACGTCCCCCGCGCAGGTTTCGAGAACGTGGCGCGATTTTCTAGGCGGCAGTTGTGCGTCAATCAGTGAACAGTGATCGCAGAAGTCGAGGAGCCGTTCTTCCCTTATATAAGTATTCCCCCCCCCCCCCTTTTTTTTTCTTTCGCCCACTACAATCTTGCTGCTTCTTTCTTCAAAAAATCTCCCACCCCTTCAGCGTTTGCTCTTGCAGTTTGCCGTACTCGGTTCGCCTTTCCGAAGCGGTCCCAGGTTAGTTTGGTAAGTTTGTTTTATCTTTAGGCACAGATGGATAGGGCTCAGTCCGGTTCGTCGGCGTCGTCGTCCAGGGGGGAAGTAAAGCCTGACTCTCCGTCGACGTCGTGGGAAGAGCCCGTGTTCGAGGAGGGATCGGTGCCCGTTGTGGGCCATACTGGCTTGGCTTCTTTGGAGGGCTCCGTAGGTGAGGGGGAAGCGATACACAAGCCGAGGGTGTCGCGTACTCGACGTCCCTTTGTGGTGGAGAGTAGTGGGTCGGAGGGAATCGGCGAGGGTTCGGACGGCATTCGCGTGCTGGAGCTGTCTTCCGATGAGGAGAGTGGCGAGGGCAATACAGTGAGGAGATCCACCGCTCAGGGTCGAGGACCGTCGGAGCGAGTTAAGAAGGAGAAGAGGGCCCCAGGGAAACCGGGGTCGAGGACCGGCGGTTCGAGCAAGGCGCCTGTTTTCCGTAATTTGATGACTGGCTCGCCCGTCCAGCCGAAGCGTTTCCGTCAGTATCCCGACGATCTTTCTGACCAAGAGCTCTTCGGAGTGCAACCCTCTTCGCCGAGCCGGGGGAGGGTGATGATGGACGCGATCTCGACCGTTTTGGAGGACGGGGATTTAGAGGTCCTGCAGCTGGCGTATCATATAGGGCCTGGTCACGAACTGCTGATGCCGAGCCCTACTCTGCGTCCCACCGATCCCTTGTCAGCTTGGTACTGTGTCTTCCCGGTGGACGCTTTTATCTCTGGCCTGAGGTTGCCGGTCCACCCGTTCATTAGGGACGTGTTGAACTGGGCCTCCTTGGCGCCCATGCAGTACGGGCCGAACTCTTGGAAGCAGATCATCTGCTTTATGCTGATGTGCGAGGAGCAGCAAGTACCCCTGCGGTTGAACGTGTTCCGGGCAATGTTGATGGTCAATCCGTCGGCCGAGGGTGTATACTATATCTCTCCCCGGAGCGGGGGGAAGGTCGTTCGCCACCACCCCGATTCCATCAAGGGATGGAAGGAGAAGTACTTGGTGATCCGGAGTGAAGAGCCATGGGACTTTCCCACTCGATGGAACCACTCCAAGCCGAGCCACCCACCGCCGAGGCAGGGGGATCTGTCGGCAGATGAGTGGGGGTTTGTCGAGCGCCTCCGCCAGTCACCCAGCATTGATTGGACGGAGGTGACGGAGACCGCTCTGGCGAACGCTGGACTGAGCCCAGCTGTTATGCGTATGTAGTTGTTCCTTTCCTCTGGGTCCTTTCTTACTTTCTTGCTCATTGCTCTTAATGGTTTTTCCTGCAGGTATGGATGAGGCATCGATCCAGGCAAGGCGGCTGGCCATGAAGAAGGAAAACGCCGAGAAGAAGAAGGCGGAGGCGGCGAAGAGGTCGAGGGAGCTGCCCCTTGTTATTTCGGAAGTTCAACTCGAGCCGAGGACCAAGAGGGGTCGCTCTGAGACGAGCAAGGGCGTGGCTTCTTCGAAGGGTCCGGGCCGAGCAGGGGCCTCTGTTCTCGACAAGGGGAAAGGTCCCTGGGTCGAGGCCGAGGAAGAGGATCCGGTGGTGGAGCTGTTGCGGCAGCGGTGGGCTCCTGACTGGTCGGTTCGGATGGGGGACCGCCTGACAGAGGAGGCCCAAGCCGTCGAGGTGGTGGAAAAGCTGGCGACCCCTTGCGATCGCAAGGCGATGGAGGGCGAGCCCGTAGAGGCGGCGTTCGCCCGCCTGGCACAGGCCACTGTGCAGGTAAGTCTGTCGACTCTGTCCCTCTTTGTTGATTTATGTGTCGAGGTCTCATCTTTGTCTGTCGTTGGTTGTAGGCCTGTATACAGGGGGCCAACATCAAGAACCTGTACGAGGCGTCCCTGGCTCAAGAGCGAGCTCGGGCGGAGAAGAGCGAGCTGGAGATGAAGGAGATGCGAATCGAACTCGAGGGTTCGCATAAGAGAGAACAGCAGCTGGAGCTCCAGCTCAAGGCCAAGGATGTGGAGTGGGAGAAGAAGGTGGCCTCCCTGAAGACGAAGTTTACCAAGGAGGCGGAGGAGGTGTTGCGCAAGGGCCAGCAGATGGTGATCGCGGCCCAGGACAAGAGCTATGAGAGGGCCCTCAGCCACGTGAGGCACTTCTTCCCGGCCCTCGATCTGTCCAATTTTGAGTATGATATGGAGATCGAGGGAACGTCGAAGACTCCGGGTGAAGCAGGGCCCGCCGTCGACCCCTCTTCCGACGCTCCCGTGGATCCGTCCGTCGGCGCGGAGGTGGGTCAATGAGTTGTGTAATTTTCGTCTTTCTTTTTCTCTCCCTCGATTGTGTTTGCCTCCCGCGGACTGGCCACCGCATTTTTTGTAAGAAACATTTGGATTTATAGTGGCAAGAAAAGTTTTTTGACCGGCCGGTTGGTTTGACCTCGGACATTTCTGGATCTACTTGAGAATGAGTGTTGAGTTGGTTGGTTATCTTGTAGGTCGCGGCTAGCCTTCCTGAAGGAGACTCCCGTAGTTTCTATGTGGCACGACTCCGGAGTAAGGTTAAGGTCCTGGAAGCTGCGCTGGCTCGCCACCGAAGGGGGGCTCGGGACACTGATGAAGCCTGTAACTTTTATCGAAGTAAGTTCGCCGTCTTGAGTGCGGAGGCGCGCCGGTTGAGAAGAGTGATGTGGGATCGGGAGCTCGGCGGGACGGACATTAGACGAGCCGGGCTAAGTACCTTGGAGCCGAGGTCCTCCCCTGGGGGGCTACCTCGCGACGTCTTTGTGGAGGAGGAGACGGAGATGCCTCGTTACAAGGCGATGCTGGGAGCCTCGTTCTCTTCATCCTTGGGTCGACTGGCGGAGGGGGTTCCCTCTGCGTTGCTGTTGTTGCAGTGGGCGCGACCGGATGACGCCCAGAGTTCGGTGGCTGGACCGTCGATTGGGGCTGAGGCTAAGGAATATCACAGCGAGGGGGGGGCCCCTAGTTGCTTGGTCGAAGTACTCTTTGTCCCTCCTTGGGCCCCGGGGGGGGGGCCCTGAACTACCTGATTTGAGAAGAGTGGAGCGGTCTTGTAACGGTCTTTGTTTTTTCTTTCGTTTTATTTTTTCTCTTTGGGACGAAAAATAAAGGGGTATGAAAGAGGAATCCTTTTCTCTCCTTGCTCCGGCCAGTGATGCGGTATGAAATGTCGGAGGCAAGGTCTGGCTCCATCGTTCCGCGAGGGATCGAAGTGGGGCCTTAGGAAGGACCTTCGGTCCGGACTCGTATTGAGATTATCGAGACATTTGGGGTTCGGATAAAAAGGCATATTTTTAATATAAGGTAGGGAGGGCCGCTAAGGCAGCCCTTTACAAACAAGGGTTTACACCAAAAACAAAAGATTTACACATAGCCGGGCCATAGTCTACGCTCGTCCGGCGTCGAGGGGGAACACGCCTCCATCGACGGTGGTCATGTAGCACGATCGCGCTGCTTCTTGACTGCCTCGGACGATGCCGACTCCTTGAGGGGTGGGGAACTTGAGCTTCAGATGGTAAGCCGAAGGCACTGCTTGTAGGGAGCATAGTCCAGGCCGGCCAAGTATGGCGTTGTAGGCCGCCTTGACGTTGACCATCATGAAGTCCATGGATTCGGTTCTCTTGACAGGAGTCGACCCGGCGGTAACGTCGAGGGTAACAATCCCTTCTATTACGACGGGGACGCCTGAGAACCCGTGCAGGGTGTATCCAGCTGGTTTGAGTTTTCCTCGGGGTAACCTGAGTTTTTCGAAGGCTTCGAGAAAAAGAATATTCACCGAGCTACCGTTGTCGACGAGGATCCTGCGGACCTCACAATTAGCCATGTGGAGGTTGATGACGAGAGCATCGCAGTGGGGCAAGCGAACACCTTCAAGGTCTTCCCCTGAGAAGGAGACCGGCCTTGATTGTAGTTTGGGCGAGGGGTTGTCTTTGACAGCGTTCACCTCTCGAAGGAAGGCTTTTTTGGAAGTGTTTGATCCGCCTCCCATCGGCCCTCCGTGGACACAGTGCAAGATGAAAGGGATATCCGCGGCTCCCTCGGAGTCGGGGTCCCGATCCTGGGACTGGTTTGGAGCAGGGTTCGGAGGCGATTGCCTCCGGTTCCTAGCGTCTCGCCGATCCCGTGGGCCTTCTCGGGTGAACTCTCGGAGGTATCCTCTGGAAATGAGTTCTTCAATTTCGTCTTTCAGGGCTCGGCATTGGTCGGTTTCGTGCCCGTGATCTCTGTGGAAGCGACAGTAAAAGCGCTGGTCTCGATTCTTGTTGTTATTAGATCGGGGGGGTAGTCGGACAATGCCCTTGTCTTCGATTTCCAAAAGGATGGCGGAGATGTTATGCGTCAGGGGAGTGTACCTCTCGAAGCGGGGGACTGGCGGGACCTTCTTTATGGCCCCCGGGTCCCTTGGAGCTTTCTTCGGTGGTTCGCCTTCCTCGGTCTTCCGCTTTCCTTTCCCGGGGGCATCCCTGGCATCTTCGGGGTTGAGGGCCTCTTCTGCCCTAATGTATTTCTCGACCCTATTGAGGAGGTCGGGGAAGTCGATGGGGGGTCTCTTGGCCAGAGAGGCCTTCAGCTGTCCGGGGCGGACGTTGTGTCGGAATGCCGCTGAAGCGACGCCTGGGTCGAGGGAGGAGACCGACCTTGCCTCAGCGGTAAATCTCCGGACGAACATTCTGAGTGATTCCCCCTCTATCTGTTTGAGCCCCAGTAATGAGGCGCTGGTCCTTTCGGCCTTCCGACTAGTGACAAAATGGGCAAGAAAATTGCCTTCGAGTTGGTCGAAGGAGTAAATGGAGCCGGGGGCGAGTTTCGAGAACCACTCGCGAGCAGGACCCCGAAGAGTGGCGGGGAAGGCTCGGCAGAGCAGGATATCCGAGGCGCTGTGAATCATCATGAGGGTTTTGAAACCCTCCATGTGATCAGCAGGATCTCCCTCGCCGTCGTAGGTCTCGAATTGAGGGGGCCGGAAATTCCGGGGTATTTCCGCTAGGAGGATGGGGGCGGAGAAGGGTGGACGGACAGGTCTGTACCCCTGAGCCATTCTTTGGTCGCCGTCCCCCATGTGATCGAGGCGGTCTTCCATTTCTTGTAGGCGTCTTAGGAGTACGTCATCGTCTCCCGGCTGGATCGTTGAAGGGCGGGACGCGCTGGCTTCGGCGTCCGACCCCGTTTGCGAATGGAGGGTTTCTTCCCTGGGGGCCCGTCGGAGGGCTCCCAGCATTTCTTTTCGGAAGTCTTGGAATTCCTTATGAGTGACGGGGGCTCTTTCGGCCCGGTTTGGCTGGTCCGAGGGTTGTCTTCCGACTCGGCTGAGCGCGGGTCTGCGTACCTCGGACGGTGGCCTCGGGCGGTTCGGGGCCGGGTTGGAAGCGGCCCTTCTCCTGCTGCGGGTAATCTTGCGGTTGAGGATTATTCCCCGGAGGTCGGGCTGGGCTGGCCGGCCGACGCTCCCTTGGGACTCCCGAGAGGGAGCCTTGTGTTTCGACGGGCGTGGCCTGGCTTTATTGGTGGGTGGGGGCGAGTCCCGTTGGTTGACGGAGGAAGCAGCCCCCTTGCCTTTGGTTGCCATGAGGATTCGGCTGTCGATGGCCTTTGAGGGTCTGGGTCGGATCGGCTTCTGGAGCAGCGGTTCCCACAGACGGCGCCAACCTGATGCTGTTTATTTCTGGGGCACGTGTGGAAGCACCAGGTGTGAGTTCGAACTCAATTTGTATTGAAGGAGATTGCCGCTCGTCTGCCGACCTTCGGTTGACCTTCTGGGGGCTACGATGAGCTCGAAGAGGCGTTTGAAGGTTGGGCTCGGATCGGAAGGGTCGGATCCGAGGTCTTGTGTACCTGCAGACGGTCCTGAAACACCGGGGTTTGTCCCGGCGGCGGACCCTCCGACGCTCTAGTCAGTCTCTGTGAGAGAGTAGCAATAACTAGGTATATTTAAGTGGTAAAAGATTGATTACCTTCAAAAGGTGGATGAGGGTCTAGTATTTATAGAGAATCCCAACCGGGCTTGGTTCCGCTTGGGGGCCGGGTTTGGATCCGAAAGCCCATGGGCCTGACGTGGCAGAAGGCCCAGGGGGTTTAGGGCGGTTGCGGTGATACCAGGAGTGGTATAGGGCTGACGTGGCGAAACCCTTGGCGGTATTTGGAGCTGACGTGGCCCATCGTGAGTCCTCTGTGCATCTGGGGGAATCGGAGGGCCTAGGCTGCGCCAGGTCATCCCTCTGCCCCGCCAGAGAGGGGGGACGGCACGAGGGACTGCTCCGGATCGGACTCCGGGGGATACTGAGGCTCGTCAGTACGAGGAAGCCGGCACTGTGGGGGCAAACATGAGGTTCGGCGCCGACCCTGAAGGGGTCCGGAGCCGAACCAGATCGGTATTCTTGCTTTTCTGAGTGGGAATTGTATTGGGCCTTGGATGGGCCTCAGGCCATTTTTACACTGTCACAATAACATTATACAACAAAATAAGAATTTGGCTTATCAACTTTATATTAAAATAATCTGAATAGAAATATATATAATCGATCAATTATAAATAGATAATACATCGTTATTCAAAGTAAATATAGTTGTCGATTATAAAACACTTAGTAAAATATCTGAAATTGATTTAGCACAAAATGAGTTTATAAATAATCAAAATATCGAAAATATTTAGGAAATACGTATTTACGGGAACGAGGATTACAGATATTGTACTTGGTTATTTCTCAATTCAATAATCAGTATTGTTTTCATCTCTCTGATTTATCTTAACATGATATCAGAGCCAATTATATAAATTTTCTTTTCTGAAATTTCTCCATAAAAAATCCTCAAATTCCAACAGCAAAAAAAAAAAAAAAACAAAAACAAAAACAAAAACAAAAAACAAAAAACAAAACTGCAGCAGCATCATCATCATCACCGTCGACAACTTCCCTCAATAAACTGCAACAACTCCCCCTTCTCCTTCGGCACCACCCCTCGATCCTCCTTCTTCCGATCAACTTCCCCCCTTCTCCTTCGGCAACTTCCCCTAATCAACTGCAACCATCATCGTCACCGTCGGCACCACCCTACTTCGTCGCCCTAGCACCCGACCTCTCTACCTAG
The DNA here is from genome assembly GCA_017893485.1 of Hemerocallis citrina. Taxonomy (NCBI): domain Eukaryota; kingdom Viridiplantae; phylum Streptophyta; class Magnoliopsida; order Asparagales; family Asphodelaceae; genus Hemerocallis; species Hemerocallis citrina. Next base: position 199,016,731 of record CM030365.1, read on the forward strand.
CCGCCACTCTCACCCTCTATCTAAAACCCTAACCTTATATCCAAATACCCTATTTCTGATAATCCAACAACCCTATACCCAACCCGAAATCCAATATGAGACGCTGCTACTCATCCCTCCGACCTCCACGGCCGTCACCAACCTTAGCTGCCTTCTCCTCTCCTACCTCAAACCCTAACTCTACTTCTCTATTTCTCTTCTAAACCCATTACCCGAAAGAGCCTATACCTGAATCCAACAAACCCTACAACCCGACCCGAAATCCTATAACCCTATACCCGAATTTCAAAAAAATAAAGATCAAAATAAATAAATAAATAAATAAATAAATAAATATTTTTTTTTACAGGTACTACTACTTGATGGAATATCAGTCCCTCCCACATATTTCCGCCTCCACCGACTTTCCCGCTGCAACCGCCTCTCGTTCCCTCCTCCTCCCATCTCGTTCCTCCTCCATATTCAAACAGCAGCAACACCACCTTCATTCTGCGTCCGGCCTCCTACCTTCTCCCAGCATCGTTCCTCACCCTACCCCACCTCTACTTCCGACACCGGTAGCACCATCATGTGCCCTATCCCGATCCAAACACCAGCAACATCTCCTTCCACATTGTGTCTCGGTCATAGCAGTACTAGTCTTATTCCTCCTCGCATTGCTTCTTTCCTCACATCCTCGGCCATGTCTGTCACTCCAGCCTTGCCGTCTCCTGCTGATTGAGCTAATCTTCAACAACGCCTCACTTAGCTGAAACTATAGCTCATGGGTCAGTCTATCAATGCTGGCTCCTCGGCTCCTGCATTCTCTGCTACTCCCGGTATGAATTCGTTCTGGATTTTAAATTCCGGTGCATCACATCATCTCACTAGTAGTCAGACACTGTTCACCACCTGCATGGCACTTCCCTTTCACTCTTCATCTCTACACACAGCTAATGGCTCACAACTTCTCGTTACACACTCAGGAGAAATTAGCTCTCCCACTCTCACATTACCATATGTTCTTTATGCTCCTCGTTTATCCATGAACCTTATTTCTATTAGTGAGTTGTGCGATAGTGGTCTCGTCGTTACTTTGACTCTTTCGGTTATTCTATTATTGATTTATGACCCGGTGAGGAGTTTGGGCGTGCTAGTCGTCAGATCGTCTATATCATCTAGATTTTCTTCGTGCACATTACTCTCATTCTAGTTTTGCCGGTATTGTTTCCTCTGATGTTGGTATGTGGCACAGACGTTTAGGTCATATTAGTGCGTCTAGTCTCCAGACTTTAGCTTGTAGTGGTGCCCTTGATTCTCTTATTTTTAAACATTTATTTGATTGTCAGCGTTGTCATTTGGCCAAACACATCGCACTACCCTTTAGTCAAAAAAGCACTTCTCAAACCACCCCATTTTCAACTTGTTTATTCTGACATATGAGGACCTTCTCTTGTACCTTCGTGGAAAGACTATCTCTATTATGTTGCCTTCATCGATGACTTCACTAGACATACATGGATTTTTTTTGTGTCAGCGATCTGAGATTCCTGATATTTACTGGTTCTTTACGACTATGATTCACACTCAGTTCGGTGTGCGCATCAAGAATTTCTGATCGGACGGTGCTCGTGAGTACACTTTCACCACTATGAGATCGATCCTTCAATCTCATGGTACCCTTTTCAGCAATCATGCCTTCACACACATGAGTAGAATGGTATAGCAAAATGCAAGCATCATCACATCCTTGAGAGGGCTCGCTCTTTTTTACGCTCCTCGTTCTTTCTTAGCTGAAGCTATCATGACCTATGTTAGTCTCATTAACATTACTCCCTCGTCTGCCCTAGCTGGTACGACGCCTTATGACTCTCTTTATCACTCACCCCCTGACTACAGTATGTTCTGCATTTTTGGGTGCACCTGTTACGTCCTTCTCCCTCCTACTGAAAGCACAAAGCTCTTCGCTCATGCTGCTAAGTGCGTTCACCTAGGTCTCAGTCCCGAACACAAAGGTTATCGTTGTTTTGATCCATCGGCGGGTCCTGTCTGTATTTCTCGACATGTATTCATTGTGGAAGACTCTCCTTACTACTTGACCTCCCCCGAGTTGTTGCTAGCTTCCCAACTTCATCTTCCTACATTCCTTTTGATCCCACTCCTCTTGCTCCATTCACATCTCCTGCAGTCCTTACACCTATTGTTTCCCCTACTGAAACACCACTTGCATCCCCACAGCTGCCAGCACCCACCCCACCTACTTCCCCGCCGATACATGCACCCACTCCACTGTCTTCATCCCCACACCCTGTCAGTCCACCACCGCTTCGTCAGTTTACATGTTCTACTTCTGGTATCCCTCCAGCATGATATACACCTGATGCCACTGGTCCTTCTACCAGTTTGGTTTTGCCACTCTAGCTTCCTACTCACCACAGTTTCATGCATATCTCTCTGCTATACACTCTACACGTGAGCCCAAAACCTATCAGGATGCAATTCAATATCCCGAGTGACAGAAAGCTATTGCAGAGGAATTCAGTGCATTTGATCAGATTGGCACTTGGGATGTCGTTCCTCTGCCAAAGGGCGTTCAGCCTATTAGCTGCAAGTGGATCTTCAAGGTCAAATATCAACCCGATGGATCTATTGAGAGACACAAGGCTCGTCTAGTAGCTCGAGGATTTACTCAGGAGCATGACATTGATTATGATGAGACATTTGCTCCCGTTGCACAGAGGACTATTGTTTGCACTTTCCTTGCTGTTGCAGCCATTCGTTAGTGGCCGTTATACCAGATGGACGTGAAGAATACATTTTTTCATGGTACCTTATCTGAGGTTGTTTATATGGATCCCCTCCTAGCCTCCCTACTCCTCCTCGTCCTGTTTGTCAGCTGCGTCGGGCTATATATGGTCTGAAGCAGGCCCCTCGAGCCTGGTTTGAGGGTTTTCGCCTTGTCATCACCAAGACCGGTTTTAGTCAGAGTTCTCAGGATCATTCTATATTTATGCGGTCATCACCGCAGGGTAGGGTACTTCTACTACTCTATGTTGATGATATGATAATTATTGGGAATGACTCCACAGACATTGCATCCACCCAGAAATAACTTCACTACCATATCTATATGAAAGACCTTGGCAAACTACGTTATTTTTTGGGTTTAGAGATTGCTCATGGATCTCGGTAATACACATCAGATATTATCTTCGCTGCATGCCTCTTTGACAGTCGATCAGCCGATTCACCCTTAGAGCTTCATGTGAAGCTTCATCCCACTGATGGTGAGCTCCTTCCTTATCCCACTAGACACAGACAGATTGTTGGACAACTAGTCTACTTATGCATGACCAGACCCGATATTGCTCACGCAGTCAATGTTGTCAGTCAGTTTGTTTCCACTCCTACGTCAATTCACTACAATGCTCTTCTTTGGATTTTCAGATATCTTCGAGGTACTATTACTCGCCCATTATTCATGCCTTCTACATCCACACTAGAGTTAGGTGCATATTCTGATTCAGATTGGGCAGGTGATCCTACTACTAGACAGTCTACCACAGGTTCCTGTCTATTTCTCGGTAATTCGCTGATCTCATGGCGAAGTAAGAAACATGCAGTAGTTGCATGTTCTTTGACCGAAGCTGAGTACAAAGCAATGGCAGCTACTACTAGAGAGATTGTTCATGTTCGTTGACTGTTATCAGATATGGGTGTCACTCTTTCAGGAGCTACTCCTCTTCATTGTGATAACCGGAGTGCACTACACATTGCAAGCAACCCGGTCTTCCATGAGGGAACAAAGCATATAGAGATTAATTGTCATTATGTTCGTGAGCACTTTGAAGCAGAGACCATTTCACTTCATTATGTTACTTCTTCACAGCAGACGACGGACTTCTTCACCAAATCTCATACTGTTTAGAGATTTCGATATTTAGTGGCAAACTCACTATGTTTGACCCACCGTGAGTTTGAGAGGGGGTGTTAGATATTATACTACCACATTGGGTATTGTGCTAGTTTTGTATTTGGTTTACTCTTATATATAGGAGATATTGTACTCAGTTATTTTTCAATTCAATAATTAGTATTGTTTTCATCTCTCTGATTTATCTTAACACAATGGAATGGCACCCTCGTCTGGACTAACAGTGGCCACAATTCGCTCGTGTCTCTGCATCCGAGAACGTAGCAGGTAAGAGGTCGGGGAATCCTGATGAACAACTGCCACTGCAGGTATCTTGGTGATTCTGGAGGTAGAGTTGCATTTAGGGCTGAAAACGAGTCGAGCTACTCACGAGCTACTTAGCTCGAGCTTGGTCAAATCTCGAACGCTCGAGCTTGAAAATTGAGCTCAAGCTTGGGCTTGCGGTGATTGTTAGGCTAAGCTCGCGAGCTACTCGGCTCGAGCTCGGTCTCGAGTCGAGCTTGTGCATGAAAATTGAGCTCGATCGCTTAACGAACCGAGCTCGAGCCTTACGATACTCGGCTTACCTCGGCTCGTTTGCAGCCCTAGCTTGCACTACATTGGACGACCTGTGCCTGGTGACGAGAGAGTGAGCAGCCAAATTTGATATTAGGGAGAGTCTGGTGATTTCGGAAGAGTCTGAGTGGCAGGTTTTGCACATGATTCATATTGGTCATTGTATCCTGAATTAAAGGATTTGTTAGGGTGGTTGTTTGTTTCCTTCGAGGAGGTGAGGGCGGAGGAGACAGACTGGTGCTGAACATACATGGAAAGAAACGAATTTTTTGCCGTACCGACCCACTTTTTGAAATTATTTAGCGATCTGATCCACTTTCGAAAATATTTACCCCCAAGTTTTGGATACGTCAGTATTAACCGTTATTGAAAATAACGGCATAAATTATTTATATGTTGTTGTTTTCAATAGCGGCATCTGTTAAAAAAAAAAATTGCATGCTGCTATTTGGAGTAACAGCATCAGTTAACTTATTTCCGATCGCGTACTCTCTCTGACTTGGAAAAAAATGCGTGTAAAAAAAATTCTATAACTGATACCGTTGTTTGGAACAACGACAACAACATTACAAATGTCGTTGTTAGGAATAGCGGCTTCAGTTATAATATTCATTGTTAGGGATAACTGATGCCGATGTTTGGAACATCGACAACAGTTCATTTTATTACTTATATTTGACTAATCTATTTATGTGAACTGTTGCCGCTGTTTCTAAGAACGACAACGGTTATCTCATATCGTGGTTTGAACGATTGTGGAGGAAAAAAGTTTAATGAGTATTATAAATGATGCTGTTATCTCCAACAACAGCATCAGTAATACTAATGTCGTTCTTGGGGATAACGACATTATTTATAAGTTGTTTCAGCACTGAGAATTTTTTTTAAGTCAGAAGGTTCACACTTGTATAAGAAATGTACTGATGCCGTTATTCCAAATAGTGGCATGCTAAAAACAATTTAAACTGATGTCGCTTTTTGGAAGAACACTATGGTATTAACCTATATCGTTATTTTTAATAATGATTAATGCTACATGTACAAAACTGATTCAGTTGGGTGAATATTTTCAATAGTAGGTCAGATCGGTTAATATTTTGCAAAAAGTGGCTCAGTACGGAAAAAATTCGAAAGATACTTTCTTTCCGAATTCATGACACGAGCTTCACGGGCTGAGGGCGAGGCTGACAATGTGCGATTTTTTGTATCCTAATGCAGCCTGTTCTTCGAAATGGTTCCATGTAGATACTCAAACTTTATAGAATTTTTCGCCCGTACTGACCCACTTTTTAAAAATATTGAGAGATCTAACCAAACTTTCAAAAATATTTAGCCAACTAACTCAGTTTTGGACACGTTAGCATCAATCGTTATTGGAAATAACGACATAGATTTTTATATGCCGTTATTTTAAATAGCGGCATCTGTTATAAAAAAAAATTCGGATGCCGTTATTTGAAGTAATGACATCAATTAACTTATTTCCAAGCGTGTACTCTCTCTGACTTGAAAAAAAATGTAAGTGTGAAAAAATCCTACAGCTGATGCTGTTGTTTGGAACAGCGACAACAACATTACAAATGTCATTGTTAGGAATAACGGCATCAGTTATAATATTCATTATTAGAGATAATTGTTTGGAACAGCGACAACAGTTCATTTTATTACTTATACTTGGCTAACCTATTTCTGTAAACTGTTGCCGCTATTTCTAAGAACGACAACAATTATTTCATATCGTTGTTTGGAAGAACGATTGTGGATGAAGAGAGTTTAATGAGTATTATAACTGATGCCGTTCTTCCAAACAACGACATAAGATAACAACATGAGATAACTATTGACGTTCTTAGAAATAACGGCAACAATTCACAACAATAGATTAGCCAAGTATAAGTAATAAAATGAACTGTTATTGTTGTTCCAAACAACGGCATCAGTTATCCCTAATAATGAATGTTATAACTGAAGCCGTTATTTCTAACAATGTCATTTGTCATCTGTTGCCTGTGTTCCAAACAACATTAGCTATAGAATTTTTTCACACTTGCATTTTTTTTTCAAGTCAGAGAGAGTACACGAATAGAAATAAATTAATTGATGCCGTTATTCCAAATAGCGGCATGCGAAATTCTTTTTTTAACAGATGCCGCTATTTGGAAGATCGACAAGGTATTAACCTATGCCATTATTTTTAACTAGTATTATACACGTGCGTTGCACGTGGGAAAAATGGGGTGGAGGGAATGAAAAGGACAAAAAAAAATCTAGTATTATACGTGCTTTGCACGTGGGAATAATGGGGAGGGAGAATGAAAAGGACAACCAAAAAAAAATCTACCAACACGTGAGCTGCACATGTTGACAAAATGACAAATATTTACAAATAACACTAAGCCCTTCTCCAATTATAATATTTTTTTAATAATGATTAATAATGATTAATGCTCACGTGTTCAAAACTGGGTCGATTGGGTAAATATTTTCGAAAGTTTCAACTTTCATACCCCTTGGGAGTACTTCAGAAAAAACCTGTTGCTTTCTTAACTGAAGTTCTACGCTTTGGCAATAATGCCAGCATTACAAGTTTCAGATTATTAATTATCAGTCTAGATGAAGTCTGCTTAATGGTTAAATGTGCATTTTCCTTTGCCGAAATAGCTTAGTTACTGTTGTCCAG